>VZTR01013710.1:80540-146921 GCA_013400775.1 Chaetops frenatus | reverse complement strand
GCTTCCTCGCCGCCCTGAGGGGCCCGGCATAGCCTCGCCCTGCCGCCCTGTCCCGCTTGCTGTGGAGGCAGAGCTCAGCTGCTGGGCACAAGGCACGGCATTCGTGGCGTGGGACTCCCGAGCGCAGCCTGGGCTTTGCACAGCCCGCTCCTGTGCCGGGGCTGTGGGTGAGGAGAGCAGGTCAGTAAGGCTGAGCCATCTTAACGCCCCCCCCGCCCTTCCTGAGCCACTTTGTAAGGAAAGTGAGGGTGTTTTTAGACATGAGGCTGTTTGTCAATCTGTAAGCACAATGTCTGCTGCATTTGTTAGTTCGTGAATTTGTTTTTGAAGGTGTTGTTATTTCTTCACCTTTTGCATCACGGCCTCTTCTAAAGATGTTTCAGTATATTTGTATCACACAGTGACATCCACCACATACACCTGGTTTCCTTTCACAATTCCTAGGCCCTCTTCATGTAACTAATTGTTCTTTTCTCTTACATGTTGTTCCTGGAACACTACCCAGGCTTTCCTTTTAGGTTTCTTTGATAACATTTTGCAGATGGAGTTGTACGTTTTAATTCTCACAGTGGGGTGTGGTTTCTCAGGACCAGGGTCTTGCTGTCTGTCCTGCAGAGACAGGAGAACGGTCACACCAGCCTTGCCACTGAATGCACCCTGGAGCAGCTCCATCTGTGCCTCTGAAACCAGAGTCAAACATGTCTCTGTCACAAGTCTCAGAGTGCCCGTGGGATGAGTGACCTGTGCAGAAGCAGCTGCCGAAACGCAGCTCCTGGGGGCTGATCCCCAGCTCCATGTGCACCCTTGGCAGCAAGGGCAGAAGACCACCAACTCTAGATGGGTTTGCCTTCCAAGAGGCCAGTGGAAGTGGGGGTCTGACCAAATGCTCAGCTCCTGTACCAGTCTCCACACACAAAAAAAAAAAAAAAAAAAGGCATTCTGTGAGCAGGAGCAGTGCCTGGGCACTTCTACAGTCCCTGCCCTATCCTCCCATCCTCTGCCTGCTTCTCACTTGGTTTCAGCCTCATGCTGAAGGAGTCCAAAAGGAACATTTCTGCTTTGCCATCATGCTCAAATAAGAAATGCCACTCTGCCTCCAAGGGGGAGACATTGATGGTTATTTTCCTGCAGCTGCTGGAACAGTTCTGTGTGTTGTACCTGCCTATGAAAAAAGGAAAAGGCTGCAGAGGAGACTGTTGCTTTTAGCACACATCGAGGAAAGCACTGTGTGCTGGCAGCAGGAGGTGGCACTGGAAAACCACAGCCTAACAAACAGGTGAGGAAAAAGGAACCCAGTCAGGGGCATGGGGCACTGTATGTGTGCTCATCCTTGCATTACTTTGATGCCCCTGTACTTGGTGCCTCCACATCAGAAGCCTGATGATGTACAGGGCACTTCAGGAGAGTTTTAAACAAAATAAATACAAAAGTGCCTGGCAAAATAACAGTACACCAGGCACACAGGTTCTTTCCCTTTCTTTCTTGGCTTGTCTTCCCTGTAGGGAAGGCTTTTTTCTACAGAATGGCTTTTGAAAAGATGATTTAAAAATAGTTTAGCTTATCTCTTTCAGAAAAGTCCTGAGACTGCCTTAGATTTCATGGGTTAGCTCAAAATCTGAGGGAAGGAAATAGGGTCAATTCCCAAGGAGAATGCAGAAGATAACAAATGAGCCATCTCTCAGGTGTGGAACTGAATTTGGAATGAAAGGGTTAAAGGAGCAAACAGAAATCCCAGCCTATACATCAGCCTGGCTAAAGATCCTCTTCAGTTTTTAAACTATTTTGATTGAATGTCTCTGGGTTGTCAAAATAACCCTAGCCCTCCAGAGCTCCCATGGAGAAAATAACTTAATTTCAAATGTCATTAAAAACAAAAAAAAGAGTGACATTAAAAATAGAAATACACCAGCAGTTACAACAACATTTTTAGGCAGACTGTATCCAGCAGTGAGGATGCAATGTAATTACAGGAAATGCAATTCCCACTGTGATTTCTCTGCAGGTTCCCCTCTGACACAAACATAGTGGCAGGCCAAATCATAAAATCTGAGCAGTATTACAGATTAGTGAAAGGTTGACACATACTGGGTTGCATGGCAACGTTTTAGTGGCATGGAGGGGCTACAGGGGTGGCTTCTCTGAGAAGCTGCCAGAAGCTTCCCTGCTGTCTGACAGAGCCAATGCCAGGGGGCTCCAAGATGGAACCACCGCTGGCCAGGGCCAAGATTTTGGTAGTGCCACAAGAAGACAAGCTAGGTGGCCAGGACACAATCCAAACACTTAACTTCTTCCACTGGAAAGAGATTTCTCTGGAAGACATTTCAGTGACTAGAGAGTGAAGAGGAAAGAATGGGTTGAAGAGTTAGAAGAAAAAAAATACCTAAGCACACAAGAGTCTTGTCTAGGGAGGAAAAAAACTCGTTTTTCTCTCCTGGCCAAAATAAATGTGTGTGTGTCTGATGGATGCTGGGAGGCTCTGCTGATGGGCTCCAGCAAGGTTAGATGTATGGATGCTTCAGTTCTACTGATCTCACCTTCCTGAGTCTTGATACCTGATTCCCTTGGTGTCAGACTGAATTAGTTTATTCTGATCACTTAGAATACCAGGAGTGCTTAATGTGGACCAGAAATGATATCTGACATGCTGCCCTTCTGCCGGGCTCTTGATGAGCAATTTGAGGTGTTAATAGCTTGGAGACCATCTTCATTTGCAGCTCTGCCATGCACAATCACATGGTGGCTGCTGAGGGACCCAGAGAAAATCCATTGCTGCTTAATTAACATGCAGAGCAGGACAGGGAGCTGTCATAGCATCCCCAGCAGGAAAGAGCCAGCAATGGGGCCATGCCAAGCCCTGTGGAGCAGAGGCTGCTCTCCTGCCACATGCTTGGGACCCTCAGCTGCCACCACCTCAGCAGTCTCAGGTGACTCAGCATCAGGAGGAGCAAGTGCCTGCAGGCTCAGGTCCAGCAAAGCCAGCTGAGGGGCAGATGGGGTGATTAAAAGCTGAACACTGATTCAGCATTCCCATTTCCAAAAACCAAAATTGGTTCTAAAAAATGGGAGTAGAAACAGGCAAGCAGCCAACAAGTGGCCCCAGAGGAAATTAATTCCTCGTGGACTTCATTGGAATGTGCTTGTTTCTCTCTTCTTGTAAAATATATGCATTGTTCTAGCATCAAAATTAGATTTCCCCTTTAGCTTGTAATTAAACCCTAATCTAATTTGGCAGAAGATAACAGGGACCTCCAAGCAGAGCTAACAGCCCTGCTCCTTCTTCTCCAGCTCCCTCCACCTGCTTTTAGCAACTTTTCTCTGCATTCCAGGGTCTGCTCCTGAAGGTGCTGTGCATCAAGGAGGGCCACACAAAAAAACCTGGGATTTTTTTGGGATTTGATAAGACCCAGCTGGAAATAGGTCTGCGAGTGAGGGAGCAAGCACTATGGCTGAGCCATCCTGAGTGCCCTTCCTGAGGCACTTTGTAAAGTAACTGAGGGTGTTTTGAGACACGAGACTGTTTTTTAATCTGTAAGCACAGTGTCAGAGTGCTTGGCATGGGATGATCTGGGAGGCAGTAGCTGCTGTTAGAGCACAGCAGAAAAATGAAGATGATAGTTTAGCCTGTCTAAATGACTGTGAAGACAGAGCAACATTAGGCCAACTGGAAGTGTTTGAGATGTGCAACAGCTGAGCTGGGGCTTTCCAAGGACAATGGTTTAGATGAAGCAATTTCTGTGCCAGCAAGTCAGCAGTCATGATTTCCTCCTTGTTTCTGTAAAATGAGATGATCCTGGGTAATTCCTTGGGGTGTATTAGTCTACTTTATGCTCAGGGAGTGATTGGAGCCCTTTATCCAAGAGAAGCCCGGTTTCTCTGCCCTGGGACCTGGGGCTCTGACCTGGCCTTCCCCAACCTTTTAGTGGCTGAATAGGAACGAGGGAAGTCAGCTTTCTGCCCTAAAAGGCAATTCCTTTTTTAGTGTCCTTGGGAATAATCTTTCCTGACGGTGGTGTTGATTTATTTTTGCCTTCTTGCTTTTGTACTGCTGTTGTGCTGTGCTTTGGCTTGTTGCATATGTCTCATCTCACTGCAGCCAGGGGATTTGCCATGTCTCATCTGGTGCCTCATTATTTACCTGCTGTACTGCATGATTCAATTAAGTGAAATGATTTTAAACTGTTATTCTGGAAGGCTCTGTCTCTTTGAGGCAGTTTACTCTTGTGAATGGCCCTAAATCAATTGGGAGGGAGAAGGGTGAGGGGGGGGCTTTGCTGTGGGGTACAGGAGCACCTGCCAGGGAAAACACAGCGGGTGTTTTGCTGCATTGCTTGCCCAGTGGGAAATGGGTTAGTGCCAGCTGAAATTCTTTCTGTGCGTGTCCTGCAGCCACATAGAACTAAAGGTAAAAGCCTGACCTTCACTATCACTGGAGAGGGGCATCTGCCTTGAGTGAGGGTCCTGTGCCTGGGCCTTCATAATAGGAGAGGGGACCCTGTGCTGTGCTTCAAGAGGCACCTGCTGGGTGATTCAGAGAAACTCCCTCTGGTCCTTTGCAACAATGGCATCCCACCTGTCCAGGTGAGGACGGGCTCAGGGAGTGCTCTGGTCTGGGAACCAGTGCTTGTCCCATGACGGAAAGGTCCCTCAAAATATGGCGGACCTGGGAACAGGTCTCAGAAATTCTTTTTAAGTAAATAACTGACTTCTGCTCTCCAGGAAGGGACTTCTTCTTGGAAATGTGATTTTCTGACCTGTCTGTCCTCTTCAGCGGAACACAACACAGGAAAGGTGGTGGGGGATTTTCTGCCCTGTCTCTCAACTCACATTTTGTTCTCATGGGCGTGTGTGATGTCCCAGTTTCATTAGATTGTATTTGATCCCTGTTTACTACATATTAATTAAACTTGGTTGTGGTTTAATTACATTCTGCTCATTACTTTTAGTACTTTTCTTTTCTGTCTGATTTTACTTGACCTTTGTGCTAAGTGCTGTGTTGGAAGCAGGGAGAGACGTGCTGGGTTCCCCGTGCTGGACCAGTGGCACTGTGGCGTCAATCCACGTGCCATGCTGTACTCACACCTGTGTCGTCGTGCCCTGTGTTCCCTTTCCTCACTTTATTTTGAGGACTTTTGTGGAGAAGATAAATTTATTAACCATGAAGTGTGATCATCCACAGAGGGAAAACGTGTGCCCTGTTCTCGACTTGGCCAACCAAGTTGCCAAGTCGAGCATTGCTTGGCCAGTCATTGCCAAGGCAATGATTGGCAGCAGCCAGATGTTAGACATAGTTTTCTTCCTTGGGCTTTCTGTCCCTCAAGCTTTTCTTGTGGACTCTTTGTAGGGTTTCCTCCTAGCAAGTTGTAGGAAGCTTTTCTGTTCTTCTAGATAATGGTGGGCTTACTTGTGGGGGATTATCACCACATCAGTGGACTCCCCGAGGTCTTTGCTGCAGATGGGAAGGTACCAGCCTTAACGAAGGCAGCCCTTGAGCCCATAGCTTGCCAGCAGAAGCCAAAATCCCTCTTTGGCTCAGCTTTCCACACGGCAGGAGCTGGCTGGAAGCAGATGGAATGAGACTGGGGCATCAGCCCCGCAGAAGAGGCTCCATGTTATGGGAAGTAGCATCTTCCTACTTTTCTCTACCAAGCCTCAGATAAATCCAGTGTGAGGTGCAGATTCCTGGCGCAGCTGCTCACCACATCCATCCCTTTTGCTGTCATCCCTTCCTTTGTCAGGCATATCCTTTTAGACATAAACCGGTGACAGGAAACGGGACTGTGCTTGCCCGGGCCGAGGCGCCTCTCCCTAATGACGCTCCCGTTAATGACCCCAGGGCTTAATGAGCGGGGCTGCAGCGTGTCTCCGCGCCGCGCGGGGGCGCTGTGCGGCGGGCCGGGGGTCACGTGCGCGCGCCTCCCGCGCCGGGGTCACGTGGCCGCCGGTGGCGGCGGCGGGGCCATGAACGCGGAGCGGGACCTGTCGCCGCTGACGCCCGGCGTGGTGCGGGCGCTCACCGACAAACTCTACGAGAAGAGGAAGGTGGCGGCCCTGGAGATAGAGAAGTGAGCGGCGGGAACCGCCGGGAACCGGGAGGACAGCGGGAATGAGGGCGGTGCCGGTGCCGGCGGCCCCGGGGCTTGGGTCAGGGAGCCCGGCCCGGCGCCCCGGGGAAGGGCGGGGAGAGGTGTTGCGGTGCTGGCGCTCCCTGCGGCCCCGGGGTGGCGGGAGCCGGCCCGTGATGCTTGGGTGGGTCCAGCCGCACACCGGGCGGCGGGAGGGAGCGGCCCGGCTGCCCGGTGGGAGCTGGGCGCTGCGGGGGTACCTCCGGGTACCGGGGCTGCTGGCCTGGCACCCTGCGGGCCCGGCAGCCCCGGGAAGGGTCTCAGGTGACACGGTGACCCTGTCGGGGACAGCGCCGTGGGCGGTGCTCGGGCAGGAGGGGTCTCTCCCATGGATGCTCCCGGTCTCCCAGCCCCGTCCCACCGGGCGCTGAAAGTTATCCCCGGCTGCGTCAGCTCCCGGCTGCCAGAGAGGAGCCGCTGGCTCCGGGCGCATCCCGAGAGCCCCTGACCGAGGGCTCACTCTGACGGTGGGTGCCCGGTGCGGTTGCACAGCCTTCTGCGAGGTGAATACGTGAGTGGCATCACTGTGAGAATTCCTTCGAAATGTACTGCTTGCTCTGCGGCGACATTTCCAGAGTGCCGGTGCCATCCCGCCTCCCCCCCGAGGGCTCACCCCAGCTTGTCCCGTGCTGCATCCTGGCTAGAGATGTGGGCAGTGTTGCTGTCACCCCTGGCCATCGGGTGTTGCCCTTGGTTCTTCTACCACAGCTGCTGTTCCAGCAGATCTCGGGGCTTCCTTTCAGAGCACCCCAGACAAAGGTCTGCAGGCACCTTCTGGTGTGGCCGTGCCCCTCGGGTGTTACTTGTACGTGTTCCCTGCCCATCTTTTCACCCTCACTGTGCCGGTCTAGGTGCTGTGCTTGGCCACAGCTTTCCCTGGGTAGGACTGTGTCCTCCCTGGGCATTGCCTGAGAGCTCAGCTCCCACAGGAGATCTGAGCATCACCTCAGGGTGCAGCCCAGCACAGGGCTGGGAGTGATGGCCCAAGCTGGTGGGTGAGGCCACGGTGAGCCTGCAAGGGGAGCAGTCAGGCACTGGTGCCAGTTGGTGACATGGGGATGGAGGTGCTCTGCCGAGAGTTCAGTGAGGGATGTGGTGTGGGAATTGCCTGCCCTGAGCACAGAGGGTGCTGTGTGAGAGGTCAGCAGAGAAAAATGGCACCTGGGACAAGGATGTGCTCTGGTAGAAGCCCAAGCCGGCGAGCCCCTTGTGTTGTTGTGTGCGTTTAGTTTTCTCTCATTTTCTCTTTGTTATAGAAATAATTTATTGTGGGTGGATTGCAATGTTTCAGGGTGAGATTCCTGCAGTGTCTTCGTAACTCCAGCCTTGGAGGTGCTTCAGTAACCCCTTTGCTGTGTTGTGAGGGGTGATACTCTGTGCCTTATGCAAGCAGCTCTACTCTAGCTTACTCTGCTCCAGGATTAAGGGTTTGTGCTGGCCTTGCACCAACCAAAGTCTGTTTTGGGGTCAGGCAGTTCATCTTGCTGAGCTGGAAGTACAACTTGGGACGAATGTAAGGAGGAAAAAGGCAAGGGCCAACTTTTTCTACAGATTTCACCGGTTTAGTTCATCTAAAACCCATCACAGAATGGCCCCAGCAGCATCACTCCCATGTCCTTGGCACCAAGCCAGGAGGGACTTGCTCCCTCTTTACTCAGGAACCTCTTTATCCTTCAGCTGGTAATGCTGGAGCAGCTTTTGCTGCTTGCAGGCTCTGATGCTGCACTTTTTGGCTCATTAATTACATCTTGAGTCCTTTAAACTCATGAAGGAAGTCTGCAGATTTATACTTGTTTAAACAAAGCTGCATCTGTGAAATGTAGGCAGTAAAATGATCACCCCAGAGGTCTGTCTTACTCGAGCTCAATGTGTTTCTCTTCTTGGAGCAGGACTGGAAATGGAGCCACTATCCCTGAAGCAGCAGTCTGTGGGTGTGGATTGGGCTGTAACTGTTGGAGAACTTGGCTTTGGATTAGGGAGAGTGAAGGAGGGGCTGCCTGGTGACCCCAGGGCAAAAGGGAGCAGCTGCTTTGCACAGAGCAAGATGAGAACAGAGCTGGTGTTCATAATTTTGGGGAGGAAAAGTTGTAAACATCTTCTGTGATGGTTTTTCTGGATTATAAAGTGTGTGACTGGCCAGTGGCACCTGTTTTGGGGTGCAAGATTCATATAGTGCCAAAGAAACTCTCTATGGAGTTAGGCAGTGAAAGCTTTTTTGCACCTTTTTAGACAGTTAAGGTAAAGATGATTATTTAGGCAGGGTTTCTGAGGTGCCTAAGTCTGCAATATGGATAGAAATGCAAGAAAAAAGGAGGAAAAGAGCACTGCATTGGCCGGGAATCGAACCCGGGCCTCCCGCGTGGCAGGCGAGAATTCTACCACTGAACCACCAATGCTGCAATGGCCTCGGCATTGGGCTGCACAGCTGCCTGTGCCTCCCTGCCTCGCCGAGGGCTCTGCCAGCAAGAAACGGGCTGAAGAGCTGGCTGGGCAAGCTGGGACTGGAAGCAGCTCTGTAGGCAGGAGCAGGGCTCTGGGTCTCTTCATCCACAGCTGATGTGTTAATTATCGCTGGGTAATGAGCTGCAAGTTCCTGGGAAGGAACAGGTATTGTATATGGAAACTGTCCTGGCTTTTTGTTAAGTCTTGAGCTGTTTAAGGATATATTGAAATATACTGTTAGTAATAAAGTTAAATATATGGGATATTAAATGAAGCCCTGTCTGGGTGGCTGGAAGGGTCCAAAACCATGGCATTGTGTGTGGATCTGGTGGGCAGCAATTCTCTGCCGAGCCACCAGCACTCTGGGTGTGTGCTGAGCTCCTATCCTGTGCCATGCTGGGGGTAAGTGACCCTTATAACCTGCCCTGTTGGAGAGGCTGTTTGAAGACCTGGTAACTTCTGTGCAAGCAAGCACACAGCTGCACTGGATTGGCCTTTGAGAGCACATCCTGGGCTGAGTGTTTGTGAACAATGTAGGAGGCTGCAGGCTGGAGCAGTAGAAGGGCTGCTGGTGGATGTGAGCAGGGAGAAGGGAGAGCTCTGGTTTCAGTTTTGGGTTCCTGCAGCATTCTGCATTTCAGTACTGCTTTCTCTGGTGCTTGTCGTGGCTGAAAATCCCTGTCTTTGTTACCAAACCCGTCAGCATTTGTATCAGGCAGAACTTAAACCTCACTGTGTGCTTCCCCCTCCTCTCCCCAGGCTGGTGCGAGAGTTTGTGGCTCAGAACAACACATCCCAGATCAAACACGTGATCCAGATCTTGTCACAGGAGTTTGCGCTCTCCCAGCACCCCCACAGCCGGAAAGGGGGACTCATTGGCCTCGCTGCTTGCTCCATTGCCCTGGGCAAGGTAGGTATGGTGGGTTTTTTGGCTTCTGCAGGTTGTGGTGAAAGAACAGCAGGTTGGTGGTCCCGCAGCTCCCTGGCTCCCTTCCTGTATTGCCGCCTACAAACTGGGTTGTGTTGGAGTTTTCCCAGCACATGCAGCCACACCCTGTGGGCCCAGGAGCGCTTTCTG
The DNA here is from genome assembly GCA_013400775.1 of Chaetops frenatus. Classification (NCBI taxonomy): domain Eukaryota; kingdom Metazoa; phylum Chordata; class Aves; order Passeriformes; family Picathartidae; genus Chaetops; species Chaetops frenatus. Next base: position 137,279 of record VZTR01013710.1, on the reverse strand, counting down.
GTGTGGGTTACATCTTGGCAGCTGCCTAGGCGTGGTTAAAGGGCTTCTGTCCCTCTTCAGTCTCCAGCAGTAGGACTAGACTCAGCAGGTTGGGTGCTGATTTGTTAAAAGGGCTGACAAGATTTGCAGCCCTTCCATCTCCTGCTGTGCACTGCCTTCACTGACCCACACAGAAATCCATCCCTGGCTCCCTCTGCCCTGCAGACAGGAGATGAGGCAGATGCCCACCAAGCCTGATCGCTTCTCACTGTACCTGAATAACAAAATCCAGTAATAAAATTCAAAATTCATTAGTAAATCCTGCCCAGCGTAGGTGCACTAAAGCCCTCACAGGCCTGAGTATTTGCAGTATGTTGCCATCTTTTCCCACTCCCTGTGGTGTGGTCCTTAGCTAAGCAGAGTCTCCTCGTGCCCCCAGGACTCTGGGCTGTACCTGAAGGAGCTGATCGAGCCGGTGCTGACGTGTTTCAATGATGCTGACAGTCGACTGCGGTACTACGCCTGCGAGGCTCTCTACAACATTGTCAAGGTGGCCAGGGGCTCTGTCCTCCCACACTTCAACGTGCTCTTTGATGGCCTCAGCAAGGTAAGAAGCTTCCTCTTAACCCCCAGGTGCTTTTCGAGGACTAGTCCTCATCATCTCCACCTCAAACCAAGTTGTCCTAAGTTTTCTTTCCAAGCAAACTGGTTTACTTTGACCCAGACAGGTGTGAAGGACAGAATCACAGAATATTCTTGAGTTGGAAGGGACCCACAAGGATCAGTAACATGAGCGGTTTCTGCACAGTAGCCACTGATACTGGTGGTATGAAGTTGACTGTAAGATACCTTGTTCTCTGTCCTCACCTCCAGGGTGTATTTTTCTGCTCCTTGTTGAATGGTATTAGAAAATGAGACCGAGAGAACTGCTGCAGGCAAGGTGGCTCTGCAGCACTTTGGCTTTGTGGGGCCTGTAGCATCAAAACTTTGTATGTCTGCCTTTGCAGATTTTCATGGTAACCTGCATTTCTCTGTTCTTTGAGAGTGTGACCGCTGACCCATGAAAACCTGTATAGCTGGGGCAGGTGATGTGTGCTTGATCTGCCCGTTAGGAAGTCTCTCAAGAGAATTTTTTGGAGCCTAATGAGAAGTTGGAGATAAAGGGACTTCTGTATGTCTGTCCTTGTATTGTCAAAGGAGAGTAACAGTCCTGTGAGCCTGTTGGGAGTGGTGCTGCAGAGCAGGGAGCAGACCTGGGACCCACTGTTGTAATGCCTCTTTCTTTCTGTCTTTCACAGCTGGCTGCTGACCCTGACCCCAATGTCAAAAGTGGCTCCGAGCTCCTTGATCGGCTCCTCAAGGTATTTTTGCTTTCCAGCTGAGAGTCCTCAGTGCAGGCTGGAGACGTGTCCTGGCTGAGGACATGTCAGCCAGTCCCTGAGCCTGCAGCTGCTAAAGCCATCCCACCTCAGTCCTGTGGCTGCTGTCAAAACATTTCTCTCAGTGACCGCAGCCTCTTTGATCAAGGCTCTGGTGGCCTTCTCAGGCAGCTGGGTGGAGGGGCTGGTGGGTTATCACAGTGCTACATGTGCATTCAGCTCCTGGGAGCTGCTGGAAGCAAGGTTTGAGTCTGAGGGTTGCAGTGCTGTGCCAGGCAGCAGAAGGGCTGTTGCTCTGCTCTCCCTCCCTTGCCTAAGGGAGTCATGATGTGAGGTGGAGCTGCTGCTGCTGCTGCTTCAGGGTGTGGGCTTGGTTCCCGTTCCTCATCTGACTGCTGATGGGCTTTTACTGCCACAGACCTCCCAGTTCCTTTTCTGCTGCTGTTGAGAGATGAGCATCTTCCTGCCAGGTCCTGCCCTTGCTCTTTGTTATCATAGCAGTTAACCCAGTCTCCTGCTGCAAACCTTCCAGCTGGGAGATCTGCTCCACTGCACCAGGGCCAAGGACTCAGCCATGCAGCAAAATCCACCAAGTGTGTGGAAAGAGCTGTAAAGGGAAGTCAGGGGACTCCCCCTACCCCAACCCACGTGGCTACAGCAGAAATAATTGCTCATGTGTGCAGCACAGCACTGAGGCATGAATCAGAAAATATTCCCATCTTCCTGTTCAGCTAGGCTGGCACACAGCAGGCAGGAGCATCCCTCTCTGGGTCCTGCTTAGCATTAGTCTTTGCCTGAGGGGAATTGCCAGCTCATTGCCTGAATAAACGGCATGATTCCTTCTCCCCAGGTCTCCAGATCTGCAGACTCATGTTTGTCTTCTTTCTCCTGTCACGTGGCTTAAGAAGACCGGGTTAGGGTTGCTGTGGGGATGGGTGTTGGCAGCCATTCTAACACCTTGTGCTTGGGCTCTGCAGGATATCGTGACAGAGAGCAACCAGTTTGACCTGGTAGGCTTCATCCCACTGCTGCGTGAGAGGATTTACTCCAACAACCAGTATGCCCGCCAGTTCATCATATCCTGGGTAGGTACACGGGGTGCCATGTGTGCCTGCCAGCCTGAACTCCAGAGCATTGTGTCCCATCAGCTTCCCTTGTCCAGGCAAACTGCAGATATCCACGGAAATGTGTGAGCTCAGGTACCTGGATTTATTTGGGCAGTTTTTCAAGCAAGGAGAGTTTTTTACTTGCTTCTTTAAAAGGCCAGCTCCCTGTCACCTTGTTGCAGTGGCAGGGACATGGCACTGCACTTCTGCCAGCCTGTTTAGGACATTGCACACCAAGTTAGAAAGTACACTTAAAGTCTTGCTTGTATAAATAGACATACCGTGCTCTAGAGGTTACAGGCTCCCAAGGGATAGTGCTAGGTTGCTTTCCATCATGCAGAGGTGGTGGAGAGATGTTGCTCTCCAGGAGGCAAGGGATCTCCACTTGCTTTCTCCTTTCTGTTCAAGGTAGGAGCTCTTGGTGCCTCGCTGGAGTCTGGGGAGATGTGTTCCCCTGTGCTCTCTCTCTCTCAGCCATACTGTTGCCATCCCAGGTCTGCCTGGATGTGTCTTGGCAGTCATTCTTGATCCCTGCTTTGGTTTGCAGAGCTGTGATTGGAAATATAGTACTGCTGGAGGCTGATTGCTTGCTTGTTGTGCTAGTTCAGATGCTTCCCAAGATGGGCAACTCCACAGTTTCTTCTTTTCCTTCCCCCCCATCCCACACAGCTCAGCTCTGAATTCCTCAGTATTCTGCCAGGTTCATGCTGGTGATGTTAGTCAGTGTCTCCAAAACTCACCTCTTTTGTATTCCACCCTGATCTAGATCCTGGTCTTAGAGTCTGTGCCTGATATCAACCTCTTGGATTACCTGCCAGAAATCCTAGATGGACTCTTCCAGATCCTGGGAGACAACAGCAAGGAGATACGGAAAATGTGAGTGTGGAGGCTGGCTGGGTGTGAGGCTGCATCATGTTTGCTGTCCATCCATCACTTTTTCTATTGGCTTGCAACTCTCGTAACTGCAGTGGAGCTCCATGTGTGTAGTGGGAGACAGATTGGCTTGGGCAGTGGATCAGAGCATCCTTGGCAAGGGCCTCCCTTGTCCCATGGCTGTGGAGGATGCCATGCTCTTTACTGGGGAACAAACTGTTTTGGCTCGGTTGAGTTGTTGCCTTCCCAGCAGCCAGTGTCAGAGCCTCATGTGTGACATGAGGCTCATGTGTGCTTCTGGGATAGACATGAGCTCTCTGAAGAAACTTGTAGCATGAGAGCCTTTGCTGGCAAGGCAGAGCTTCAGCCCAGCATCTCCTTGGTGGAGAAGATAAGCAGGGATTGGGAGCTTGCTCCACAGATACACTGCTAGTCCCAAGACAGAGGCTTTTTGGTGTGCAGGAATGTCTGCATGTTCTGAGGGAAGTCAAAGGATCTTGGCATTTTGTGCTGGGAGAGAGTGGCTGGGCTGGTTTTGTAGGGTGTAAGTAAGTGGCGAGACCAACTTGGGTCTGTCCTGCTGCCTTTCTGGATCTTCCCTATATCTTTTTTTTCCCGGCATCCACATGGCAAGGAACAAGCACTGAAAGCTTTGGGTATCACTCGCTGCTCCTCATCCCAGGCCCCTCCATATCCACAGAGCCTGGGTGGCTGTGGGGAAGTTGTGGAAGCTGCGGGGGTCTCTGGGCTGCCATCACCTCTGTCCTTGCAGCTGTGTGCAGTCTCTGCTGTGGGGCAGGGTGAGCTTGTCAGCCTCATCTTTCCTGCCCCTGCCTCTGTGTGGAGACACTTCTGCCGTGCCACCAGCATCCTTCCATGTGCAGCTGGAGGAGATGGTCTCCATAAGTTCTCTCTGAGTGCTCTGTTTAAGGTGACCGAGTGCTCACCAGCTGCTCTGCCTCTCCACAGGTGCGAGGTGGCTCTTGGGGAATTCCTCAAGGAGATCAAGAAGAATCCTTCCAGTGTGAAGTTTGCAGAAATGGCCAATATCCTGGTGATCCACTGCCAGGCAGCGGGTGAGTGCACAGGACCAGGCAGTACCACCAGCCTCCTGGTTTGTGGTGCCCACTGTAGATTCAGGCCAAGAGTTTTCCAGCAGGCTGTCCAGCTCAGCTGCTTGCATTTTTTTGTCACTGTGCATGAAAATCCCACCAAAAGGGGGAAACAGGCAACTTTTGTAGTTGATACAGCTGCTTTTGTGCTGCAGATCCCCCAGCCATGACTTTGGAGGTCTGGCATCCTCCAAAACAGAGGGTCCTAAAGGAAAAATATTTGGCACCTGTGCATATCCAGCACTTCTAGGAGGGTCTCCTTAGAGTCTTACTGTAACCTCTGGTGGCACTTGGTGCATAGGTCAGAGAATTAAGGATGTGTGTGGGCTTTGTGCCAGTGCTGCACTGTAGCTCCTGTGAGTCTGCTGTGTAGGCAGTGGCAGAGGATTACAGCTGCAGCTGGATGTGTTTCCTGAGAAGGATCTTGTTCCCAAGTTCTGCTTATTGCACTCCTTAGATGTTGCTGAATGGGAGTGGGTTTTCTGGAAGAAAAGGGGGGAGGTTGTTAAAACCCCAGCTCTAGGAATGATGCTTGACCCAGACACACAGTTGCAATGGGTGTGACTGAAGAAATATCCTTATGCATTGAGAAGCTTGACAGAATACTTGTAAATGGGGAAACCTGCATTATGGGTTAACTGAAACCTAATGATTGTGTTTAATCTCAAACTTACTGCAGATTCAGCTCTTGCTGGTCTCCTCTAACACTAAACTGTCCCAGATGAGGGCCTCTCAGGATGGAGCTGAGGCAGCTCCTTGCCTGCAGGTGGTCTTTGTCCTGGGGAGCCAGTGCTGCCCTTCTGCTCACCTTTGCTTGTCCCGTGTCTTCCAGATGACCTGATCCAGCTGACAGCCATGTGCTGGATGCGGGAGTTCATCCAGCTGGCTGGCAGGGTGATGCTGCCTTACTCCTCAGGGATCCTGACCGCTGTCCTGCCGTGTCTCTCCTATGACGATCGCAAGAAGAGTATCCTTGTAACTCAGAGCTGCTCCCATTCCTGCTACAGCAACCCACAGGGAACTGCCTGTTCCCTGCCCCTGGGGTGCAGGTCCAGGAGAAGTTCTCCCACTAAATGCTAACACCCACACTGACCCTTTTTGATGTGAGGGGGAGTTGCAGTAGCTGGGCTGGGGCAGCTCTGGTGGGGCTGCAGTGGCTTCTCCATGGCTGGCACCTGCCCATGTGTGGGACTGCATGTTCCTTACACTGCCTTCACTCAGACATCAAGGAGGTGGCAAATGTGTGCAACCAGAGCCTGATGAAGCTGGTCATCCCAGAGGATGATGAAATGGATGAGGCCAAGCCATCAATGACCATACCAGCAGAGCCCACCTCAGAGGAGTCCCTCTCCAAGCCAGAGGCAGTGACCACCGGTGAGTCCCAGTTGGTCCAGGCCAGTAGAGGTGTAAGGAAGGTCGAGGGAATGTTCTCAAGAGAAGTTCTTAAATTTGTTTAGTGTCCTGAAGCAGCTCAGAGTACATGGGACCTCTGTGCTTTATTTGGAGACCTGTTGCACAGATGATCCTCTGCTGAGGCAGACACACTCGTTGCAGTCTGCGTAAGAGGGTCATTGCTCTGACCTGGAGCTCGAGTGGTGCTGTGTGCCCTGGTGAGCATCCCCAACCTCTCACTGTGCTCCCCTTAAATTTAATCATCAAATTGACCTGAAAAAGATGATTTCTAGTTTGGGAGCAAGCATCGTCACCCAAAGAAGAGCTCTGAGAGCTGTGTTAGTCCTGGGAGAGCATCAACACGTGCATGGAGGATGTGCATGTAGTGGGGAAGGGTAGAGAACAGAAAGGAGAAAAGTTTTGAATCCTTTTCAGATTCATGGTGCTCTCCAGACCATCTGGCAGGTATTGTCACAGTCCTAAAATTTTCAGAATGTAAAAGGCAAAAGTTTGCAATTGGGATGGGAGACCTGAAGGAGGGTTCAAGAGAAAAGAAACTAAGTGGTCCCCTTGAATCAATGCCTGGGAACAGGACTGGGATTAGCCCTCCACCATCCCTTGGAAGCTGTTGTCCTGGCATGACTAAATGCTTCCTCTGGCACAACACATCTTCGTTGTCCAGGTGTATGAAATACGCGTTAATGTTCAAATCACGAGGGCTCCTCTGGGTTCTTCTAAAGCTGCACCTTCAGCCCGGTGGTGTCCTGTAACACGCCTACCAGTGGCTTGTGGAAAATCCTGCCGTGAGAGGGAGCAGGAGGATGGGATTAAGACTGAAGGATTTCCCTGTCCAACAGCAGCAGTGGAAGGCGGGGAGGTGCTGGAGGAGCTGCCTGGGGGGCAGGGTGCGGGTGGCCGCGGGAGGAGGGTGGGCGGTGTTTGGGGTGGCAGGAGCAGGCGGCAGGCGCGGATGCAGTGTACAAGGCAGCATTGGTGGTTCAGTGGTAGAATTCTCGCCTGCCACGCGGGAGGCCCGGGTTCGATTCCCGGCCAATGCAACATTGTTTTTCCTCCTTTTTTTTTTTTTTTTTTTTTTTTTAATTTCTATCGGTAAAATGGACCCAGGCACCTCAAAATATTAGTCTTAATAACCGTCTTGGTCTTCAATAAAGATGCAAAAGCTTTCATTACCTAACTCTGTACAGGTTTTCTTACTAGAAGAGAGCAGAAAAATTTACTGCTGTAGCACAGCAGCAAAAACTTTTTTATTCCTTGTTTGTCCCAAGAACACTTTGTTGTATTAAAATCTATCACAGAAAAGCTTTAAAATATCAACAGTAAGCTTGATTGCTATATTCTCAGCCCCTCTAGTGTCAAATTGCACCTTGAAGGAGGCAGGATCACATAAAACTGTGATGCCTTTCTGTGAGAAACCCAGCTCTGCTCACTGGGTGTGCTGATGTTGTGATGTTGCTTGTGTGAGTAGAGGCTGTTGGCACAAGGGGGCACAAAGACTCAAGTTCATCTTGTTGTGCTTTGTCACCGTGCTTGTAAAGCCCAGTTTCAGCAGAGAGCAGAGGTTGGAAAGCTGTTGGAGTCACTTGGCTTCGACATGGACTCAGGCTATGGCCACATGGAGATGTCCTGTGTTGGATTCTACCTTCACTGTGCACGTGGTATCTTTAGGTATTAAAATCAAGAGAGCCAAAGGCAGCTCTGCAGTTCTGAGCTGTTTCTTTGAGAATGGTTGAAACAATCAGCAGGATGTCTGGGTCTCTGTTACAGAGGAGGGGACGCAGTTTGGGGCAGAGGTCTGAAGCTGTGCCCATCTGCATTTTGCTGGGTAAGTGCAGTTCTGTACTGGCTTGTCTGGCAGCAGAGAAGGGCTTGACCAGGAGTATAAAATGCTCACTGCAGGCAGAAGGGATCTCTTGGGTCCCTGGACCCTCAGACAATGGCTAGTAATGTCTTTGCAGCAGGTCATGCAGCTCTCCAGCCTCCCAGTGCTGCTGTCTACCTTCCTCATCACCCCATTAGCTGTGTCTCCTATTTTTCTGCCCCCAGGTTCTCTGGATGCATCTGGTGACTCCAGCAGCAGCGGTGTCTTCACAGTAACCAGGTAGAGTCTGTCTGTTGCTTCAGAAGGGCTTGAGAAGGGAACAGACAATGATTGACAGATGCTGGGCTGGGAGGCTGTTGGGGTCTCTTGGGTCCCAGTAGCATGGATGACTGGAGATGCTCTAGGAGCTGGCTGCTTCTCTCTGTTGTATTTGCACCAGAATGCCTTGATTTTATCATTAATTGAGGTGTTTCTTCCCTGAAGAGACTTACCCTGTTCCATGCTGCTGTCTCGGCAGCCCACCACAGCACGGGGCTATGGGGCTGGACCTAGGGCTGCACAGGCCTTGGCCTCCTGCCAGCCTCATGTGGCATTTGTCAGCCCTGCACCAGTTCTGTGCCCAGCACGATCTCTCCCAATGTCTCATCTAAATCATCTCTCCTGCAAATGCCTTTCTTCCCATCCAGCTTTCTGAACTGGGGGACAAATCCATCTGTTTTAGTAGCTTTCCTTTCCTCCTGCCACCTGCAGTTCCTTTACTCAGAGGTAATGAGTTCCAACACTTTAATTGTGCTGATGCTTATTTTTATTTGTTGTTGTGATCCCCAAAATAGGATGCCTTGCTTTAGCTGCATCCTACCAGCTTGATGCCCATCACAACACATCGCCGAGCAGTGCAAGCATTAGCTTTTCAGGTTGATGGTCTGTACTTTCTGTTCTTTTTTTGCATTTCTGCACAGCCCAGCTACTCCTTGTTCTTAATGATGCCCTTAATTTTTTTCTTTCTTGGAAGTACAGGTAATTTCATTTGCACCTAAATGTTGGTTTATGGTGGTTAAATTACTTTCCCTGGCTTTTTTGTGGTTGCTGTGACCTGACCCTGCTCAACCCTTAAAGTTCAGCAAGTGCAGAAGTGGATGTGCATAAGGCTGAAATGAGGAACTGGGTGGGGGAAGAAAAAGAAGAGGCATTGAGGAGGACAAGTGAAGATGTTGCACATGAGGGAAAGAGGGAGTGGAAACTGAAAGGGACAGAGGCAGGGAGAGCTGGTGTGACTTGTCCCAGTGTCACTGAGAGCCGGAAGGAGAACAGCTGCTCGAGCTGAAATGTTCTGTCAGCAACTCAGGCACCAGGGAAAACCAGAAACTTCTGGGACAGAAGGCAAGACCCTCCATATCTCTAAGAGACTTGTTTTTGCAGAGGGACTTTTTCTTCAGCCCTCCTAAGGCCTTTTCAACAAGGAACTCCAGGCTTTACCGTGGCATTTACCTGCCCTGTGTGACCTCTCTGCTGGCCCAGCGGTGGGACTTGAAACATTTTTGCTGTGGCATGTGTTGTGGGGGACTGACACAGGGTTGGGGGGAGGGCTGTAGGTGGCTGACTGGAGCCCTGGATATCTGCCTGGTGCTCCATCCATTGCTCAGGCTTTCTGGCTTGGCGCTGGAGCCAGAGGAAGGCGGGAGCTGGCACCCGTGGCCATTAGCAGCCATAAATTCACACCGGGGAGCAGCAGCTGCTGGCACACTGAATGCCCACTGGGTGTCAAGGCAGGACCGCAGGAAGCCGCTGCGTTGCTGGGAAAAGCTGGAAAGCCTGCAAACAGAGGAAGTTGCAGCTGCCTNATGGAGCGTGGCCAAGCGCCAAGCATCCAGCTCTCACGGCCCCTTCCCCTGCCCTCCCCAGCTGGCTGCAGAGGGACAGTGCTGCAGCAGCAGGGAAGAGGGAGGACCTTGGTCAGTGGGGGCAGAGGAGATCGTGGCCTGGTGTCTGCAGAGGGCCATGTTCTGGGAAGGTGCCATCCAAGAAGATGACAAGGCCTGAATGCTCAATACACGGATGCTGGGCACATTCCTGTGGCCACAAACTGACACACGCAGCCCCCTTGCTCCTAAAACATGCTCCAAAATGCTTCACAAGTATTTGCCAGCTTTACTTGGAGGGAGTTTTCTGGTGGCATCCAGTAGGAAATGGAGACCGTGTCTGTGCCAAGACAGAGTCTGGCTGCTGGGAGAGCCTGGCTATGCAGGGCTGGAGGAGTCTTGGGGTTCCCCATCCAGATAGGGGGCCCCACTTCCAGCTGCTGCAGAAACTGTCACTGGAAGTGGCCCAGAACCATGTTTCAAAGGCACTGGATCCTTCTCATGGCCTGGCTGAGCACACTGCTGCTGTGTTCACTGGTGTGAGCCTGGATCAGGAAGGGGAGTGGAAGCGTGGCTGCTGGAGCAGAGCCCGGGCTTCCTTCCGTCGGTCTGAGCTGCCACAGGAGAAGATCCAGATGTCTGTCCTGCGTCAATGGACCAAAACAGCTGGAAAGTGCTTTTTAGGCTCTTGTAACTGCATTGGTGTTTCAAAACAAGACCTGGACAGTTTGAGACAACTTCCTGATGGTGCTACTGGGCAGAGGGTTGGGCACAGCTGGAAGCAGTCAGTGTTAGACTGTCTGCATGACGGGACAAGGTTGATGGAACCACAGTCCCTCACCAAACTAGATAAGGGATGTGAAATCTCCAAGGAGAGCCTTTGTGGTACTTCCTGATGCAAGGAAGGCTCTGTGCTTTAGATGGTGATCAGCAACACATGAACATGTGAAGCTGTGTGTTGCTCTGAAGAAAGGGCAAGTGGCTGCCACGTGGCTGAACTGCCCAAGCCTGCATTTAAACCAGGCTTTTAAATGTGATAGTTAGTGCTTATTACCAAGCTAAAATAGCTGCTGCTTGTCTCATGCTGGAAGTTGCTGTACCCCCATGCCCAGAGCCTGATGCACTTTGAAGGTGCAGCTGGGGAGCTCATGGAGGTGGGAACACTTTGGTGGAGGATAGGAATGGTGTTGGGTGCTCTGCAGCACCCAGGGGTGGTTGGCTAAAAGGCAGCATGGTGGCTTGCTGTGAGCTAAGGCAGCAAGCCTGCCTTGGAATCTCATTCTCCAGCAGCTTGTCTTGCACAGTGTGTAGGTCCAGGGTGGCTCTTCCTGGCCCTTCTCTCCAGCCTGGAGTGAGGAGATGGCTTCCCTTTGCTGCTCCTTCTTCATGCTTGGGTGGGTGAGCTGCAGGGGAACCTCAGGCACACTGCCCCAGCCCCTGTCATGGTGATCTACAGCTTGTTGGACTGGATGCCTCTGCCTAGACCTTGGCCTCATCACTTGCCTGGGAGATCTTGGAAGCTGCAGTAAGCAGAAGGAAGCCAAGGGCACTGAAATGAGAGTGATGGAGGACAAGAAAGTGACAGCTTGTGGGACCAATAGCAGAGAGGAGCTGTTTACCCCCTGGCTGCTGGCTTGAGCCCGTTGAGCAGCACAGCTGCCAGCCTATATGGGAGCTGCCCTTGTGACTTGGACCACAATGAAAGAACCTGGATATTTCCACCCTTGGCAAGGCCATTTTGCTGGGCTTGCCTAAAGGCTAGAGCCTGGCCTGGATCTTAACCTTGTCTGAAAATGGGGTCAGGAAAGCAGTTGGGCCAGGCAGAAGGCCAGGAGAAAGATGACAGCTCAGGCATTGGCAGAGAAAAGGTGGCTGCTGAGGAGAGAGATGGCAGAAGCCCTTGAAGAAAGGGGAGAAGTGAGAAAATGGGTTGATAAAGGACATGGAGTGGAAAACATTGCTGTAGTGGGAAAGTGAGGTTAGTTCCTGTGCTGGAGGGTGCTTTCTGAGATTGGGGGATGTGCTGGGGGATGGGTCTTCTGCCCCACCACTGAGCTTGAGCAAAGACTCCCAGTATCCAGAGGTGAGAACCTGGCACAGCCCCCATCATTGCTCAGTTTGCCCTAAAAACATGTTCTTGCTGTCACAGGAGAACGGTGGGGGCGGTGCCAGGGCCATGCTCATCCTCCAGAGGAGAATCTGGGGTAGTGGGTTAGATGGAAGTGATTGGATCTGACATCTGCCCTGCTGCAGATGCCGGCGCTGGGAGCTGGCGTGGCAGGCCCAGAGGATCACATTACTGCAATGCCATTACTGCTGCTCCCGCTCCCTCCCTCCTGCCTGGGGATTAGGGAGAGCCAGGCTGTGCTCTGAGCCCAGCTCTGGAGCTGCAGCAGTGCTCAGCTGCTGCTGTAACCCCTGGAAAGGGGGTAGCCCATGGTAATATGGTGCCACTCTATCCCAGAGGTACATTCATGTGGTTGGTGGGAGGATTTTAACCTAATATCCCATGTTTGTTGGCCTCTTACCACTCATGGTGGTGCCTGGGTTTTGTGCTGAGTAAAGGAGCTGCTTTTCTACCAGCAACCCCCCCTAAAAGGTTTATCTCAGCAGCTGTGGGCAGAGGGTAGCCGGTGAGGAGCTTTTCCCAGCTGCAATCCCTTCTAGTGGGAGCTGAGTGTGACAGAGCCTCAGGGCACTGGTGCACGGCGTGGCTGGGGGCTGCCTGGCTCCAGGTCAGCCTGGTGCTCCCAGCCACCTCCTGGGGTCTGCTCAGGTGGGTTTTGGCTTGAGCCAGGCTCTGCCCAGGTACTGCATCATAAGCAGTGATGGAGAAGGAGTTTTCACAAGTGAATTTGGCACAAGCCAGATTGGCAATTGCTTGTAGAAGCAAGTTTTACTCTGCTGTTAGAAGTCTACCATCAGCAGGCTTTACAGTGCAGTGGCAACCCATGGCACCCTGCGTCCTGCCCACTTACATTACAGCAGCATGGAGCTGGTGGGATGTGACAGCATCAAAGCCACCTCCAAACTGCCCAGCTTCAGGCACCAGTTCTCTGTACTGTCCTTTTGGCCTCTTCCCTCTGAAAATATGCATTATCCTGGGGTTTCTTTTTCCCCATCCTGTGCAGGCAATGCGTATATTTGACATGGAGGTGTTACCAGGTCAAGGTCTCATTCTCCTCTTCCATCTGAAGCCCAGTACTGGGAGGATGGCAGGCTGTGCAGCTGCCATGGGAGATGGTTTTGTAGGAAAACCAAATACAGTGTTCATTCAGGCTGGCTTAAATGAGCTGGGATGCTGCTCCCTTGGACATCTCTCCCAAACTCCTCGTGCTCTGGGTCCCTCCTTCCCCTCAGTTCTGTGTGTCTGAGCATTTGGCCCTCGGCTGTTGTTTTCAACATCAAAGTGAAATGCAGTTTGCAGCCCCCAGCATCTGTTATGTGAGGCAGATCAAGCAGTCAGATCCCTGCAGGGCTCTGAGGGACTGCAGCCTCCTCATCTCGCCCTTATAACGTGTGTCCTGGGGAAGATCAAATCCTATTAAGCCACAGCTCTACTTGCAAATTATACCATGAGAAATCTGCCCCTTAGGATTTCTTATCAAACAAGATGCACGGCAGCTCTGTGCACGCTGGAAAAATCGGCAAGAGCCTGGTCCAGCTTTGAATAATTCAGCAGCTTGGGTACGAGAGGCGTGACATGGCTTTTTTGTGCAGACCCTTGGTGGTCTTCTCCAACCATCTTGGTTCTAACCATTATCTCTCCTTAAATGAGTCTCCTGTGACAGATACTTCCCATATCCTTGCTGTCAAAGAGGTAGGAAACCATAGGTAGATTTCAGGATCACAGTCAGAACATAAAAATGCTGTATCATGACAACTTCTGTGTTGAAGTCACCTGTCCCAATGCAGGTCCCAGCTATTTGGGAGAAAAACTGGGGGAGCAAGCACTAAGAGTCTGCAGGAACTGTTAATTTCTAATAGACACAATGTCCTGGCAACTACGGGAGTTATTTCCTTTCATCTCTTGTTTATGATGAAGGATTATCCTGATCTTTTGGGATGGCTTTTGGGAGACAAGATGGAGGTCTCAAGGCAGGGTTGTAGCAGAGAGCTGCATCCCAAACACACTGACAGACAGGGCACTATCTGCAGTTCTCAGGACAAATCCACTGGGATCAGTGGAACCTAGATGCCTTCATCCAACTGGAGTTTGAGTACATGGGTTCCTGTTCTCTGAACAGCTCTGTTTGAGCTGGTCATCCTTGAGGTGGATTCTGAGTGCATTTTATGGATCTCTAATCTTTGAACCCCAAATCTGGCAGCTGCAGTATGGACCAGTTTCTCACAATGCTGCTGTTTTCATTTAGAGTAGTGTCTTCCCATGTGTAGGTACCAGCTGTTTTGAGAAAGGTGGTAACCCTTAAAGCCTCAAAGATTTCCGTTGCTTCCAAAGCATTATAAAAAAGCAAAGTGACTATTTACATGGGTAGATAAGTAGATACAAGGATGAACAGTTTGAAATTAGGAGAAATTTAGGTTAGATGTTAAGAAGAAACTCTTTACTCACAGGGTGGTGGGGCACTGGCACAGGTTTCATAGAGCAGCTGTGAATTGCCCATTTCTAGAAATGTTCAAGGCCTGGCTGGACTGGCAACCTAATCTAGTGAGTTGCATCTAGTGAGAGTCTGAGCTGAGATGTTTGATGCAGCCTCTGGAGTGTTGTAGACTTCCCCACCACAGGAGGAATGAATTGAGCACTGAACCAGCCTCTCTTCTTTCCATGCAGCTGTGAGAGGATACAGGTGACCCTGAACCTGGATGGGATAGTTCAGGTGCTGGACTACCACCTTAGTGATACATCCATTGGGATGATGACCAGAATTGCAGTCCTGAAATGGCTTTACCACTTGTACATTAAGACTCCTCGTAAGGTAAGTTGGGGACTCAGCATTCAACTGGGCTTGTCAGCTGCCAGCCTGTTCCATTGCCTTGAGAGCAGTGCAAATTGTCATTGTCTCAGTAGCTTTGCAAATGTGTGTCCACCTGCCATTTCTGAGAAGGCTTTGGCTGCCAGATACCTCGTAACTTGAGGAAGAAGAGCTCTCCAGCTCAGGTGGAAAATGCTGGTGAAGCTCTTGGCAGCCTCCCTCAGGGCAAGCGTCCTGTGGCTGGGCATGGGCAGGCCTGTAGGACTGATGCCACCCATCCTTCTGCTTCCAGATGTTCCGACACACCGACAGCCTCTTCCCCATCTTGCTGCGGACCCTCTCAGACGAGTCGGATGAGGTAAGTGTTCCAGCTGCTGTAAAAGTCCTGGAAGCTTACTGTCTCCACATCTAGCTGAGCTTTGGGTTTTTTGGTGGAAGTGAGGTGTTGTGTAAGGCCTAGCCAGTGTTGGCACTGAGGGTCTTTACCCTGTTGGCCAAACTGAAGACCCAGTGCAGAGCCTGCAGGTACTTGCCCAGCTGAAAATCCTACTGTTTTGGGGGTTTTCTGATTTATAAGCCTTGTTCTCCACCTCTGAGAGTTGACCCGTCAAAGCCAGCTCCTAAGAATCCTTTTTGCCTGCCTGGGAAGGCAGATGGGGCTTCACCCATGGAGCTGCGTCATGATCAGATCCTTATGGAGTGGGAATTCAGGGGCCTTGCCTCAGTCTCTGTAAAGATGCGAGCTGGCACTGCCAAATCCATATCATGAGGTGTTTAAGCAGCACCCACTGTTCGGAGGGCAGCAGCAGCATTGCCTGGCAGGGCTGCAGTAGATGACCAGTGGCATCAGATTGGCTGGGAACCACTCAGCTTGGAAGTGAGCAAAGACAATCAGGCAGCAGACTGAGCCAGCTTGCTCTGCTGTTGCTCTTCATCTCCCATCCCCCAAGGTGCTGCACCATTTTCCTGTTTCCTTGTCTTGCTTCTTCACCCCTCTTTTCTGGTTCCAGTCATCTCAATTTCGGTGTCATTGTTGCCTTATCCTTCTGTAAGTTGTTCCCTGGAGCATTTTAATGCTTGGGTGGGAGGCCAGCAGTATGGCCCACAGCTGGTCCAGGTGCTGGTAGAGTTTCCACCATCAGCTGGATCCTCTTGCCTGGAACTACAAATGATCCTGGCTGGTTTCTCAGCCCAGACTTTCCTCATGGAATAAAAATCACACGCTATGCTGTGCCTTACACACTCAGAGCACCAAACCCCAGTCCTACAATAAATCCCATGTGCAAGGGGGTTGTGAAGAGAGGAGGGAAGGGAATGAGCAAGCGAGGGAATGACTTGCAAAGGCAAGCAACTGCCTGGCCGTTTTCCATCCCCTGCTGCTTGCAATGCAAACCTTTCCAAAAGAGTCCCCAAGCACACATCTGCCTTTGCAACGCTCTAGAAAGCCTGCATCTTGCAGATAGTCTCTCCAGTTTGGCAGGAGATTGCAGTGAGTCATGTTGCAATTACACTGCTTATTAATATTTGAAAAAAACAGTGAAGAAAGGACCCTGGTGATGCATTTCCTCCATGTGACATAACTGGGAATGGCTCAAAAGTAATTTTAAGCTGATTTATTTAATCCTGGCTTCTATTTATTTAAATGTTTGGAGGTGGCTTTTTTTTTTTTTTTTTTTTTAAGGAAATCCATAGACGAGTCAATCCATTAAACACCACCGCTCAGCTGGCTGTCAACCAGATTTGCTGCTCACTGCAGAGGAAATAGAAACGACTGAAATAGTAGGGGGTTTTGAGCTGAGCATTTTTGGGAATGATGAGGACACTGAGCTAGCTAACCTGCTGTGTCAGTGCCTGTTAGAAAAGGGGATGTGGGTGCTTGCTTAGCCAGTGCAGTATTTGTATGCACAGTCATGCTGTCCTGGAGCAGACTGAGACCCCCAGAAGCTCCTGGATAACGGCTTGGGGATCACCTGGTCAGTATGGGGGCCTATGTGAGCTAAACATCAGCTCTGATGAGGAAGCATCTCCTTCCTCTTCCCAGATAGTGCTGTGCACATTGTGTGGTGTAGCACAAGGTGTGCACACATCTTCAGAGGGGTTTTGTGCTGTCTTTGTCCTGCGATGCTGCCCTCCCCAAGGGAACTTGCTGGGCAGCAGTGTCAGTACCATCTTTATTCCAAACAAGGTTGAACATCCTTCTGTACTGCCTAGAGTTTCCCTGGCCCCTGTACACAGTTTGGAGGCTACCTGTCACTCTGCTGATGTGCCCTGGAACAGTTGTTTGTCACCAGCTCATGACCAAAGGACAGTCTGGCTTTGGAGGGTCAGTGCTAGTCTGTGCAACAGACTGAAAGACTGTGCTCAGGCACCTTATTTTTAAGGTCTTGTCTTGCTGAGCTGCTGTCAATCTCTCTCTGCACTTGCCATAAATAGTCAAGCCCAAAGCAAAGAGAGACTCACGCTGGATGGAGTTAGATCCGTGCCCCTTAAGTTCTCATGCCTGTTTTTGTAGCGTTCAAGTAACACAGGGTGTTGCACCACCTCCACTCTGCTGAAGAGGGGCCAGTATCTCATGATGCATCTGCAGTGTCCTGAGTCATCTCTGCTGTCTCTCCTATTCCCCTTCCTACCCAATTCTCCTGTGCTAGTAAAGAAATGGTCAAGAGACCTAGTTAAGATTCACAAAGGCAGCACAGAGAAGTTGGAGCGAAGCTGAAGCGAGCAGTTCCCTTTGATATGTAGACAAGTCGGGGATGCAGGATTCTTGGCTGTCAGATGCTGTGCTGCTGCACTGCGTCACCTCGTGCTGCTTCCTGTGCTTCCCCCTGCATTTGAGACCTCGTTTTGAAGACAAAATCTATAAAAGCCCTGCTTAAAATTTGATGTGCTTAAAAACTTCCTTACAAGATGTAACCGGATCCTGCTGGGAGTTTTCTACACTGTCTACTCGGTTCGTCCCTATGAGTGTTGCTGCCCTGGTTGAAAAACTGATGTTAGGAAAGGTGAAAAGTCAAGAAGTGCTGTTTGGGAGCAGTGGGTGGGACCTTTCCTCCTGCAGGCTAAAGCCACTGCTGATAGGAGCTGCTGAAAAGAAGACGTGTTCTTCAAATGGCCTCTTACAAGTTCATGGCACAAAGGCAGCTTTGGATGTAGCATTTCAGTTCCCTAGATTCTGAACGGATCCAGGCACTGAGCTCAAGTGAACAAAACAGGAGCTGAGGTATCTGTGAGAAAACTGTGCAGCAGTGACGCTACTCAGTTTCTTTCTCTGCTTTGTTTTCCTTTTTCCGGCTCCAAAATGGAGTGGTTTCTTTATGGCTGAACATGTTCCTGTTTGCTTATCTGCTCCCCTCAATCTTGTTGAGGGTTGAAAGTTGTGCTGGGACTTTTGTCTGAGTAATGCAGGAATGACGCATGAGGTGGAGCTGGTGTCTGATGTGAAGCAGGATAGGCTCTGGCTTCCTCAACCCTGCTAATGTGAAAACCCACTCTTTGTGCAGTGGCTGGGCAATGCTTTGAGTACAGAAGTGCTTCCTTTAGAATTCTCCTCAAGAGTTGGTGATCTTCCTTAGAGGTAGGGGACTGAGCCTGGGTTGCCACTGACTTTGGAGAGCAGGTTTAGATGAGTTACAAAGATGAAATTCTTCCATGTGAGGATGGTGAGACACTGGCAGAGGTTGCCCAGAGAAGCTGTGGCTGTCCCATCTGTGGAAGCGTTCAGGTTGGCTGGGGCTCTGAGCAGCCTTACCTAGCAGAAGGTGTCCCTGCCCATGGCAGGAGAGTTGGAACCAGATGATCCTTCCAACCCAAACCATTCTATGATGTACTTGAACCTCTACATGACCCTCAAGCCAGCTTCCCACAAGAAGCTGTTATGTTCTGTCCTGTCTTGGGTTTCCAGTGTAAAACTAGAAGAGAAGAAAACCCTGGGATGGTGGTATACTGGTAGTCAGCTCTTCCCTTTGCATGTCCTGCTGCAGTGTCCCGAAGCCAGGTCTGTGCCCTGCTCTGAGCTCTGCTGTCGCATTCAGTCCTGGTGAACTTCTATCGTGCCCGATCCCAGTACACTGAAGCTGAACAAAGGCTTGTGCCAAAGCAAATAGCTTAGTGTGGCTTGGTTTGGAGCTTTGCTCTGTTGGGTTTAGAGCCATTGTCCTCCAACTCCCGACCTTTCATCTGCCACAGCTGAAATATTGTGACCTGATGCAAAGTAGAGGGTGTAAGCTAAAGACTGCAAAGAGGAGAACTGTAATACATGTATGCCTGGCTTTATTTGAACTTTTTTTGGTGGTAAAGCTTCTGTGGAGGGAGACTCAAAACTATGAGGTACTGAAGCAAGGAGGCTACTGGTTTTCAAGAGGGAAGTTAACCAGGGGATGAGCTTGGGACTGAAATGGGGTATAGAGAAATGTGTATAATTCCAGTCGGATGGTGGAAAATGCCTGGATTGCCATGAGTGGAAGCAGCCTGTAAGCAAAAGTGGGGTGATGCTTTCTCAGAGGATTCAAGACCACCTGGTTGAAAAATAATCTATGCACTGCATCCTGCAGAAATAGGAAGTTTCTTTGTGGGGAATATGATCCATAGGGAGCTTCTTGGCTTAGCCCCAATTTCAGACCGCGGTTTCCTAACTTATGTATAGATATGCATATGTAGTTTATACATATACTGAACAACTGGGGTAAACTGGCAGTCTGTGCTCAAGGGGGTGCTTTGGCATTCCCAAATGAAGTTATGGAGCAGACTAAACCACAGAAAACCTGTCTGCCATGGAGGACAGGCAAGGGTCCAAGATGCATCTAGGATGCAGGATTTGGTGAGTTAGGCTTTGGGTGCCTGGTTCCCTGCATGCAGAGGGAGATGGTGGGTGGGAGACAGCAAATAAAATCAAACCCTTTGCCTGTCATAAGCTCTAGGACTGTAGGTGTTGTATTTGAAGGGTTTGCAAGCATCCAGCCTCCCACAGCATGGCCTGCAGGGATATTCCGGGGCTATTCCAGCCCCTCCCACTAGCTGGACCTGTGTTCCCTCCTTCCCTGCCCTTCAGTGCATGAAGGAGTAGCACTTGTGGACTTAGACATGGTTTAGTTGTGAGCACAGGGGTTGGACTCAGGGATCTTGGAGGTGTTTTTCAGCCTTAAGGATTCCATGACCTGATGATCCTTGTGCATCTCTTCTAACTCAGCATATTCTGGGATTCTATGATTCTTTGAAATAGCTCCCTAGCATCCTGCCCTGACTGGCATCAGGTGGCATGTTAAGCTCCCCGTGCACTAATTAAACACATAAACACTAATTAAAGAGGTGCTCTGAGCTGTGACAGTGTTGGGTGCTGCAGGCCTGGCCTTCACTCCCCCAGCAGCAGGGACAGCTGAGGGATTTACAGAAGCAGGAGGGTGGACAGGGAGTTTTCAGGTTCCAGCTTGTTTTGAGATGGCTGTGGCTGTATTACCAAGTGCCTTCCCCCACTGCCAGCTGTATTTGTTGGTGCTGTGAGCATGTGTCAGCCTGACCTGGCAGGATTTGCCTGTGGAAGAGAGGAGAAGCCCCCAGGCCTTCTGCCTTCCCTCTGTTCCCCATCCTCTCCTGGGAAGGCAAAAAAACCAGATCTTGGCAAGATCAGAAGATAAAAGTTGCTGTGTCAGGGACCTGAAAAGAGATTTGGTTAAATTGGTATGGGAAGATTAACGGTGGGTTTTCTTTTTCTGTCTTTAAAGCTGGTGGAGGCAGGGGGACACAAGTTTGTTTTTTGCACCATGTCTGTCTGGGGCTCTGCCAGCCTCACTCCTGGCCAATCCTGGCTCCAGGACTGCCTGCCCATACTCACTCACCTCCTTCCCTAGCTACATCTAAAAGCATTGGAAGGAGGAAAAATACAAAACAAATGGGGCTGCATTTGTGTTGTGAAGAGGGAGGAAGCACCCAGCAGCATCCTTGGCTTTTCCTCATTCCCACTGGATCTCTCCACCCCGTGCCTTGCCCATCCTGGCAATGCCATGGGGTTTTCCACAGCCTCCTGGATTCTTGGGCCCTTTTGAAGTGCTTTGCCGCTCTTAATGTTCTTGTTTTCTGTCTTGGTAACATCTTGCTTCAGCTGAATTCCCCTCTTCTCCTTGGCAAGAATAACCTGATGTTGAGTGCCCCATTTCATTGCCCAGGGAATACTAGATGCCCACTAGGACATCCAAGGCCACCTGGGAGCATCTCCCTGCTGCACACAGGCATTTTAATTTATTCCTTTTTTTCCTAGCTTATCTTTAAATACCAGCAAGGACAACACCTTGAGGAGCTGGTCTGTATCCTTGCCACTGCATGTGCCCCAGGAGCTGCTGCTGCAGCCTGCTCTGGTGTCCTGGTAGCTGTCACGTGCTGTAGGATGCTAAGTCTCACTCCCAGGGGTCTGCAGCACATTTGGGGTCACCTCCCCTTCCTGTGCCATGGGCTGGGGCCAGCCCAGTGCTCCAGGAGCAGCAAGGCACCACTTTGCACACACGGGGAGGTGCATCCCACCCAGCACACACCATCCAGGGGCTGCTTCCCCCCGTGCCCCCGCCAGCAGAGCTGCTCTCGGCTCCGTTCAACCAGAACAAGCGGCAAATTAACCTGACCTAGATCTGGAGAAGCTGACAGTTGTGTGTGCCCTCAAAATCCATGCTCTGGAGGCAATGCAGGGAGAAATCTTGCCTATTCTCAGAGAGGAGAAATAGCTGCTTATTTATAACTGTCTGAAAACCTGCTTCTCATTCCCCGGCCACCTAGAGCTCGTCGTTTTCCATGCTGCTCTTCATCCCTGTGCTGGGAATGGCTTGAGACAGTGGACAGGTCTCCCCATCCATCATGATGCTGCTTTTCCTGCTCCTTCCTATTTACACTAACCAGGTACACATTCGCCCAGAGCAGGGCACACTGTCCTACATCTCATGACCAGTGGGAAACCTTCCCAGAAATGCCCTCAGGTTCAGGAAAATGCCCTTGGGCGTTGATCCTCCAGGCTGGCTGTCAGGATCACACCTTGGCCTGACAGCTGGGAAGGGCTCTGGCCCTCGTGCTCCAGCGCTGTTGGTCCCACAGCCGCTGGGTTCCTGATGGATGGGACCAGCTCGCTCCTGGCGCAGCCGGTCGTTGCCATGGCAATGGCAGGATATTGCTTTCTTACAGCCTCCTGGCTCGCACAAAGCCAGCCGCCAGCTCCAGCTTTGCTTAGCACAGGGATGTGCAGTGCATACCAAGCACTCCTGCCTTTCCTCTGTCCCCAGCTGGGAACCCACTCCGGAGCATGCAGGGAAGAAGCAGCGGGAGCTGGAGCTTCCTGCCTTTTTCCCACGGTTGGAAAACGCCAGGTCTTTGCAACTGCCTGCTCTTCCTCCCAGTGCTCATGTACTGATCCCTCCTGCTTGTTACTTTCTCCACGTTTTTCAGTTGCAAAATTCAGCCTGTGCTGCTTTTTCCACCTCCTGCCTGTAACCTACACAGAGGGGATACCCTGTAACCTTTCTAAAGCTTTAGAGGTCCGTGCGTACCCTCCCGTGCTGCTGGTCACTGCTGCCCTGGCTACCCTGGCCAGAGCATCCTGAGCCCAAGCAGCATCTCAGAGATGGGGCTCATCACACAGCTCTTAGAGTCTGGATTAAGGATCTGACCTCAAGTCATGACTCTAGAAGCTTTGGGAGGCAGCAGGGTTGATGTTTGCCTAGCCTGGGGGCTTGGTCATGTTTCCTCAAGCCATGGGAGCTGCTGGTGAAAACTAAGCTGGATGATGTGGCTGGGTGGGGGCACCAGGGGAGCAGTGAGTGCAGCAGGGAGGCAGTCATGAGTGGCTAGGTCATGCTGTACATCCACCACGCATGGCCTCAGCTCCTGGTTGTGTTGGGTTTGGCAAAATGCACCACATGAATGAGAGTCCAGGCTCTTGCCTGACCACCAGCCCTCGTAGCCAAGCCCTGAGTGCCTTTGCCAGTTTCAGCCAACGTGACTTGGAAACTTTGACGGGTGTTATTTTCCCATTGTGAGAGCCTGAGACTCAAGTTGGTGCCTGTTCAAAGGCTGCAAGTTCAGCTGAGTCACATGATTGGCCTCTAGAGAACCTACACAGGGCTTCAGGAGACCAGGCATCCTGAGCTCTGCTCAGGGACATCCTCCACTTGAAACGAAACACAGCCAGCATCACTCTGTGTGAGCCACAGATACTTGAAATCCAGGCAGGGAGGGAGGACCAAGGTCTTTCATTTGCCAGGGTCCACAGACCCCTCTCCCTGGAAGGGATTGAAGGCTGGTGATGGCAGGGTCCTCCCACACTGGCAATGAGCTCCCAGCCTTGACAGCATCACAGAGGTGCCATATTCTTCAGGGACAGCAGTACAAGTTGTTGTCTCTTTTTTTTTTTCCCGGCCTTTGGGAGCTGTGGGTTGAGACTTAATCATGTTTATAGGCACAGGGTGTTCCCAAGTGTACCAGGCTGGCTGATGCCCGTGGCAGGCTGCTTCCTCACCGCTGCTTCAACACCATACACAGCCTAGACACCACACTGCCTGATCTGAGGCTTCGGGGGGCTTGAAAATCAGCCTTTATTACAAAAAAAAAAAGCCCCAAAACCACAGCCATCTTAAGATATCTTTGCAAAAGAAAAACCCAGGAGCTCCTCTGTCTGATTTTCAGGAGTTGTGTTTTCTAAGAGCATGGTAAAAAAAAAGTCATAATTGACTTTTTGTTTTCCCAGGGGGAGGAGTTTTCTATGTTAGCTCAGAAACTAACACTCCTACATTACTGCAGCTTCTCAGAAAGATGCATCATGAGAACACAGGGAAAGCCTGGGATACTGTGCTGGTGGGCAAAGGGTGGTTGGGATGTGCTCTGCCAGATGTTGAGGATTAAAGACGTGGCAGTCGGCCCTTTCTGGCAGCCTTTTTGCTCTGCATGACCCCGCTGCACTTAGAGCATCAGGGACGGCTGATGAAATATCTCGACCCAAGGACATTTGAATGAAGGGGGACCCAAAATAGCCTGAGACTTGAGAAGGGTTGAGGATGGAAAAAAAGCCACCCAGTAATAACTTCTCCAGAAATGCTATATATAGACTGATTTGGTGACTTCTGGAAAGAAAGAGCTATGAAATCTGAATGGCAGCTCTGCCTTGACGTCCTGAGCTGAGCCTTCACTGGGATGCTGGCTGCTGTGTGCCCCCAGAACATTCCTGTGCTCTTGGTGAGATTGTCCCAAATCCGTGGTTATGAAGGGAAAGCAAAACACAGACTTCCACAAAGTGGGACAAGGGGAAAACAATCCCTCTTCCTGGTTGTGTTAATTTGGTTTCATTTCATATGCTTCCTTGGGACTCTCAGAGCAGAAACTTTTTTCTATTTTGTTTTTCCTGCCCCATTCCCTCTGCAAGCATTTGGAATTTCCACGTGGAGTTTTGTAGGTTGCCTTCTTTTACTTACACCTTTCTCAGTGTGCTGGGGTTTGGCATTTGCTTCCCACCTCATCCTCTCCGTATGTGGATTTGGAAAGGAGAGCTCACCAAGCTGTCTGGCCCTGTGTGTGCTCACCCTGCACCATCCCTCTCTCCACAGGTTATCCTGAAGGACCTGGAGCTGCTGGCTGAGATCGCTTCTTCCCCAGCAGGACAGACAGAGGAGGGGCACGGTCCCTCTGATGGCTCCGATGTGCGACCTGGCCCAGTGGAGCTTCACGTCCCAGCCAGGGCTGGCCAGCTGAGCTCCTCCAGTGAGTGCCCCTGTGCCACAGCTCCGTGCCTCCCCGCTCCTGGGCTCACTCCATGTTCCATGGCACCAGTCAGGTTTGCTCAGGCAAAAGGAGCAGCTTCTTTTACAGTAATAAATCAGTGTCTTCATCCCCACCCAGCGTAGTTTGGGGATTGAGTCTGCCGTGGCGCAGACCAGGGTGCTGCTTTTATTTCTACTGCTCTTTCCCCTAGTTCATGTTTTGGGGATTTAGAGCTCAGTTTAGCAGCAGGATGCTCCAGAGGCTAGTGTGGAGGGATGTCATTGTTGTCCTGTATTTTATGGGACCTTACCAGCCTCTTTTCTCCCTGTAAAAGCCCTCAGAGCCCTAGAATCAGTGCAGGATGGGATGCTGGCCACAATGCCAGATCTCCAAAACATCCATAGATCTGCAGAGGGATCCCTGTGCCAGGCTGCCCATGTTGGCTATGAACTGTTGATGTTGCTCTGAGTATCTGGCAAAACCTCAGGAGAGAGATGAAGAGGGACAATCTTATTTTCTGGGGACTTGAGAGATTAAAAAAAAACCAAAAAAACAACCTTTCATTAATTATCCCTGCACATGGGGAATTTTTTTCCACCTTCCCTTGTCTGTGGTTCATGCTTTACAGTTGCTTGGCTGCTCCTTCTCCTCCTCCACTGCTATTTAAGGGCCTCCCTGTTGTACTCCCCAGGCCAGGTTGTCCCAGCCAAAAGCACGTTTCATGTGAGCTTTGGATTGCAACCCGAGCACTGAGCCAAGGCTGCCTCTCCTTGCACAGGATGCAGCCACAGGGCCTTGCAAAATCACCACTAGAGAGGGAGGCTTTGCTTTCCCATCCCCAGGCTTTGTTTTCTCTCAAGATCCTGGATCACTCACTCCTCCCTGGTCTTATAAATGTCTGTGCCAGCAATCATTTCAGGTCTTGCACTGATCAGGGTGGGATTTTTTTTGTGGATCTACCTGTTTCCTGCTGGCAGCTTTATCTCTGCAGTAGAGAGGTGAGGGCTGCAGAGCTGATGACCTCCCCAAGCCCTCTGCAAGTCTCATCCATCCTCCCACTGTCAGAAGTGAGACTGCCTGGGTGGAGCAGCCCCTGCAGCGCTGGCCAAGCAGCTGAGGAGCTGCAGTCCAGCTCACACTGATGGTTGTCTGAGGTTTCCTTCCTTCTGGATGATCTAAAAATAGCAGGCTGGATGGCGTGGATCCTAATGGCTGCCGTGGCCCCTGTTAGCTATCTGGAAAAGCAACTTGGCTTCACTTACTGAAGTGTAACCTTTAAAAAGAGTCTGGCTCTCCCCTCCTGGAGTAGATTGGCTGGAGCCAGAGCTCCCGTTGCCCCAGGGTGGGACAATTTGCCCCCACACAGGTCCTGATGGGCTCTGGCTTCCTCACCTGTTTTTCCCTTCCCTATAATGCACCAGAAAATTGTTCCTTAAGAATTTATTTAGGGCTGAGCTTTGCAGGGTCATTGGCTTTTAACCAAAGGCAGATGTTTTTGGGGAGGGAAAAAGGAGCTGGTTCATTGGCTTTGGACATTTATCATGGCCCCGGTCCTGTCTGGCTTTGACCACCCAAGGCTGAGACTGGATGGGCTGCTGGGGAGTTCCCTCAGGGAAATGGAGGGTCACAGCTGGGCCAGAACCTTCCTGGATTATGCCTGGAAAATCAGAGGCTCCTGAAAAAATACTCCTTTTGTCAGAGGATTGCTTGAAGGGAGTGCATTTTGGAGCAGTGGCCAGTGGAAATCCCCATGTCTGAGCAAGGTCCCAGGTGGTGAGAGCAAGTGAGCTAAAACTCTGCCCTTCCCAGGCAAAAATCATGAGGTGCTGGCACCAAAGAGAGGGTGTGCCCCTTTCTGGAGTCACTGGTTTTGTACTGGGAGGTATGGGATGGTTCCCTAGGGTGCTGTGGTTCAGACAGTGCTGTATTGGCAGTAGATGGATGTTGTTGCCCCATCAGAGTGGGGGCTGCAGGGTTCCAGCACTTCTCCCCAGGGTTTTATCTCTGCATTCCCTTCATCCACTTCAGACTTAGTTGCCATTGAACCTGGCAGTGAGAGGAGAGCTGCTGAGCTATCCCAGCCCAAATCCTCTCCCATCCCAGAGGCCCTTCCAAACGGGCATTTGGTGGCTTTGCAGGTAAACAAGCAAGGTCACTCTTTGAAATCTTTGAGCTCATGTCAGATTTCCTGCTGTGCTCTCTGTCTTGGCGCTCCAGGCTTTGCCAGCCAAGCAGTAAGGGCAGGAGTGGAGGTGGAAGGGGCCAGTGCCCCCATGGTCTTCCTCTCTCTCCCTTTCTTCCCCTGGGATGTGTTTATGCAGTTGTTTCCCTGCCATTGAGTTCGGTTTCCTTCAGATGCTGGTTGATTAGTCAGGAAAGCCGTGTCCCACTTCCGCAGCCCGTTCCCAGCTCCAGTTTTTATTTAGCCGCTTTGTTCTCTGGTTACGTAAGGTCAGCTGCCCTCGACGCCTTCTCCAAGCACAATGAGCTGGGGCCAGCCCAGCTCAGCACTGCCGGGCAGACCCGACATCTCCTCCCGACCTGCTCCGACTGCCCTGGGAGAGCGTGGCTGGTGCTGCCCTCCAGGAGGGTCTCCTTGGTACCTTCTGCCCACTTTTCCAGAGGCAAGAGCTGCAGGGCTGTGCCCAAGATCTCCCCAGTCTTTGGAGTGATGGTGGAAATGTCAGTCTGGTTGGTACAATGGGAATCCAGCTGCCTGCTTTGCTTTGGGAGTATTTTTTCCAACCCTGTAGAAGATGAGACGAGTAGCAGATGACCCAGCACTGGTTGTCACTGAGGTCAGCAGGTCAAGGGAGGTGATTCTGCACCTTTAGTCCACTCTAGTGAGACTCCCATCTGGAAGACTGCATCCAGATCTGTGGTCCTCAGCACAGGAAGGACATGGACCTGTTGTAGCAATGATCATGTCACAGAGATGATCAGAGGCTGGAGCACTTCTACTAAGGAGACAGACTGGGAGAGGGTTCCAGGGAGACCCTAGAGCCTCCTCCAGTGCCTGGAAGGGCTCCAAAAGAACTAGAGAGGGACTTTGGACAAGGCATGGAGTGACAGGACAAGGAGGAATGGCTTCAAGCTGAAAGAGAGTAGTTTTAGATTAAGTATTAGGAAGAAATTCTTCATTGTGAGGATGGCACTGGAAAGGGTTGCCCAGAGAAGAGGAGGATGTACCATCCCCAGGAGTGTTCAAGGCCAGGTTGGATAGGGCTCTGAGCAACCTGGGAGGTGTCCCTGCCCATGGCAAGGAGGTTGGACTAGATGGCCTTTAAATGTCCCTTCCAACCCAAACCATTCCATGATGCCATAGGTACAAGCCCTCCAACCTGCTCTGCACGAGAGACAAAAGCTCATTCCAAAAGGATGCCAGACCAGCTGCTGCCTTGCACAGGGTTACTCTTGCACACATCTCTTCCTTCCTTTCTGCACAGCTTTGTAAGGTGAAGCAGTCACAGCCCTTTGTTTCCTCTCCAGCTTGGTCCGGTCTCTCCCGCCTGGCTTCCTGCCGGAGATGGTGGGGACAGTGCTCTACCCTCTGAGCACCTCACACTGTAGGATGTTTGCTGGGAGTCTGACTCTGCATATGAATGCACTAACGTGCCTGAGGTCATTGGTTTCCACTGGCAGACCATGGATATCCCAGGAGTCAGCGGATTACTCAGGAGGAGGCTGCTAGAAGTCCCTGTGAAATTTAGTCTGTTGAGTCCAGTCTTGCTGTATCCCCCCTGGAGAACATGCAACGCTCGACAGAGTGGAGATATTCTGTGTTAGGGGTTTGCTTTCAGCATATTTTGGAGGGGATTTTATTCTCAGTGAGCCAAACCACTCCCTTTCCGTTGTCTGTTGCTTCATTTGTGTAATCATAGATCTGCAGAGATGGCAGTGTATGACATGGTCCCACCTCCAGATAGTCTGTAAAATGTTAGGGCAGCCTCTGCAAACATCAGGTCTGTAGAGTGCAGGAGGTTCATTAAAAGTAGAAAAGAGAAGGTGGCCCCTTGTCAGATGGCTCAGATTTGCTAAACTGCTCTTTCCAGTGTTAGAGAAGGATAAAAGTGAAACCCTTCCTTACTCATCCTCCCCACAAAAGACAATGAGGCAGCTGACATCACACCACCAACCACTTGCTCTCAAAGGAGCCAGCTTCCAACAGTTTTTGCAGGATCAGGAGTATGACAGCAGGGAGCAGAGAAGCCAAGCAGGCAAGAGAACTCAGGCTGTTCCTGAGTGCTCCGAGCTCAGCCGTCTGGTTCCTGATGGTTGGTGTCTGTGCCATCTCTTTCCCTACTGGCATGAAGCTGTTCAGGAGGGTTGACTGTCAAAAACGTTCTTCTGCCTCTTAGGGAGGAGAGGAATTGGAAGGAAAGGGTGATCTGTATGTTTTCCTGGATGCAGTATAATAGCGGAGCTGGGATGCCGTGAAAAACCCCAGGAGAGACAATCCAGATGTGGTGTTAACTCGACTGGCGTGCCTCCAGGTATCCATCCCTCCTGAGATGGTCACAGCATACAGCCAGCCAGAAAGCCTGGGGATTCCCAAATAACAGCTGGGATTACTGATCTCTAGTGGTGAACAAAGGAGAAGTTGATGGTGTAGATAAATCACTCCTAGCCAAGCCCTCCCTTGGAGTTAGTTTGCTGGGCTGCCTCAATTTCCCCAAGATGTTGTGAGGAATTTGTTGGGTGAGGTGAGGAATGAGGTGAAAAACAAACCAGCAGAAGGAGTATTGGTGTGGAAATGACCCAGCAAAGCCCATTGCTGATCATTCCTGCAGGTTGTCTTCCATATGCTTCACCTTTCCGTGCAGGAGCCTCAACCTGCTCTAAGCGCACCATGAAGTTTAACCATTCCTGGTTTGCATCTCTGCTGGGTACTTGGTGCTCCTGAGCAATGGCAGAGCTATACCCCTGCTGCATTTTTGCTTATTGATTTTCCTTAGCAAAGAAAAATGAGGCAGTAGTGGACTGCTAACCTTTCTAGGAAAACCATCAGGATTATCCTTACCTGCTGCCTTCCTCTAAGACAGCCATGAGCACAGACCCTGCAAGGTGGGGGGAACCAGGAACAGCAGAAGCCTCATTTGGCATCAAAATATGTACCCCAACCCATCTGGGACCCCCTTTATGTCAAGATGCTGAAGTGTCAGGAATTACAAACCCGTGGCTCTTCAGCCAGGTAGCAAGGGGAGAAACATCCATGTGTGCCCAGGCAAACCCAGGCTGAGCACAGTCCCTGGCCGTGCAATCCAGAGTTTTGATGGGTTTATTTCATCAGCAGCATCCTGTGCTCTGGAGAGGGGAGAGTGGAGGTTTTCCAGAGCCCAGCTGAGCTGCCGACACGTTCACATCTGTTTCCAGCTACACCCTGCGCCGGCTTTCTGGGAGGAGGAGGGGAGGATTTGCCTTTTTTACAGCTCTATTTTTATCCTGCTCTGCGAGGCTTCACCACTCCGTGTTTGCAGAAGCTAAAATTCAAAACATCCTGGGGAAGGCTGCCGGGGGGAGACGCCGGGCAGATTCCCACGTCGCTGCCCGGGGTTTCGCCGAGCACCATCTGGCAGTGCCGACTCCCACGCCGCTGGCGCTCCGGAGGGTTGAGGGCTCACGGACCAGCTCCGGCTGCCGCCGGGTTTATCCCTGTTGCTCCCAGAGGAGCCGAGGGAGATCATTCTCTGGGCTGAGCTGGAAACACGATGCCTTGGGGAAAGCACTCGGGTGGGAAGGATGCTTGGCCTCGCCAACTCTTAGCTTACCCTCCCTTACATCCGAGCTGAAATTGCTTCAATTAGAGATTGCGGTAAATCATTTTAGCTAAACCACCGCAAATACCCTTGTGGATACTCTTTAACCAGCTTACCCAGCTTTAGCTTGCTTCAGAAAGGAATCAATTCTGCTCCAATCTTATTTCAATTTGGTTTCAATGGAGTTAAGCAAGTCCACACCGGTTTTAATTAAGACTGGTTTGAAACCAATTATAGTAAATTAATAGAAGTTATGTTTTATGCCAGGGTGAAGTTCAGAACTTTGTGGCTGAGATAGGAAAATCCAAGTTCATGTTGGAGTCTGCCAGGCTCACCCGGAGCGATATGGGGACACTTTGGATACTGTAGGTCTCAACACAGCTCAGCCCATCAAGCAGCCAGACGGCCTGAATGTTCCAGGGTGATGTACAATATATATTTATAAGGGCCTTAATATAGATCCCTAATTGCCTGTCTCAGTTGATTTATAGCGTGGCCACGCAAGCGATGGGAACAGCATGAGCCACTGGTGAGTGCTCAGGGATGCACTGGGGGTTTGCAGACAGTTGCTGTGCTCTGCTCGAGCTGGCACCCGTGGATGGGGGGAACAGATGTTGGTATTGACTTAGGTGATCCAAGAAGTCCCTGGCTCTACCCCAATCTGTGAAGGGAATCTGGGGAAAAAATTTCTTAGCCTGGCATACTGGGCTGCAGGAGGTTGCTATAGTCATTTACAGGACAAGGGATAATGGTGTAAAACTGACAGAGGATATGTTTAGCTTAGGAAGAAATTCTTTATTGTGAGGGTGGTAAGTCACTGGTTGCCAAGAGAAGCTGTGGCTGCCCCATCTGTGGAAGTGTTCAAGGCCAGATTGGATGGAGCTCTGAGCAACCTGGGATAGTGCAAGATGTCCATGCCCATGGCAGGGGGCTTGGAACTAGATGAGCTTTAAGGTCCCTTCTGTGATTCAATGGTAAGGACCCAGGCTGTTGTGGACTCACTGCGGCCATGGAGCTGCAATTCCCACATGCCTTTCGTCATGTTTCACTGCTCTGATGTTCCTCTGAGCCCAAAATTCCCATTTATTCCTATTCTAGTGGATGTCTGGACTGAGTTTCATCATTCCTCTGAGCACGGATCTTTCTTCTTCCAGCTCCCTCCTCCATGCCAGATTGAAAAAAAAACCAAAAAAGCAGCAGAGCCATGCCATGCCACCAGCCCTGGCTATGTTAACAGCAGATCTGGCAGGTTACAGATCTGCAAAGTCTTGCTTCAGGGAAAGGGGGAGAGGTGCAAGCTTCAATTAATTATGCCACAGTTTTCTTAACACTTCTTCCTGCTTGTCTCTCGTGCTTCAGAGAAACACTTGACAAGCTGCTCCTACAGTTCTGTCGAGCTGGGAATGCCACTGTGCTGAGCTGTAACCCGCAGGGCAGTGAGCTGAGCTCTGGGCTACACAGGAAGGGTTACACCATGGCACACAAGGTGCCAGCCACTTCCTAGACATCCTCTAAACAGAGAAAACAGGGAGGATTGGGAGGCTTTGGAAAAGAAATGCTTTGCCTGTTCGGAAGAAGTATTGCCTGTTTAAACTCCATCTGAGGTTTGGTTGAGCCTTTTGCAGCCTGGCAGACTCCTACACACTGGTTTCTCACTCCCAGCATTAGCCCTAGAGAGCACTGGCAAGGCTGCTCTGGCACGGTGTGCAACAGTGGAAACCTTCCTTAGGGACATGCAGGCATAGCTGCTGTGCACTGGGTGGGCAAGGGATGGAGAAATAATCCCTCTGAAGTTCAGTGTCAGTGCTCCCAGAGGCAAAGGATAGTGAAGAGGCTCCCTGCAATGAGCAGACTCAAATGCTTTCTTCTCCTGAGAAAAACAAGGCACAGACTTGTTTTCACCATCTCTGTATCCCAATCCTTCCTTGCTCCCAAGCTGGGCGAAAGGGTCCAAGTTCAGGAACCAGTCAATGGAAGAAAACAGCAGTACTGAAGGTCCTGCAGACTGTAGCTGGGATCTGATCTCCAAGGCAATTCTGACTTCTGGATACTCTGCTGATCCAGCAGGTCATTCCTAGTCTCCAGTTGAAGATGCAGGAGATGCTGCACCACTTCAGAGCATATATCTGAAGGTATTCATGGCTAGTTGGCCTTGCAGCCATACAGCTCCTGGGCTTCATCCTGTGCACAGAAGTGCTGATCCTGTCAGGGAAGAGAAGAATTGCTGCCTTTCCCTGTTTTTCCTTTTGGATGTATTTTAGGATATGTAACGTTTGGCTGGAAGGCATGTGAGGTGGCAGTGGGGCACAAAGCTGGCTTTGCCTTGTGGAGGGGACACTGGGCAGCAGTGCCATCCATGCTGCTATGGGGCTCAGAGAGACTATTTCTGGGGTCTTGAGAAGGGAGAAACTCCAAGATCAGACCCTTCCCCCAGACAAGCTACAGCAGTGGAGCATTGTTAGCTGGTGGGTATGAAGGTGGGACGTCCTACCTGCTGCTAGTAGCTCATGTTGCAGCGCAGCCAGGTTTGGATGCCTCGGAGTTGCTGAGAAAATGGGCAGAAATATCACTTTTGCAGCTTTGAAAGACAGTTTCTGCCTGATCTTCACCTGCCTTCACAGGCTCTGCTGAGAGGTTCGAGGCTGAGCTGCAGGCAGGCACAGTGGGAAGGCAGAGCTGCCCCATGTCACCTCCAGAGCGTGTCTCTGCTCCCTTTTGAGCAGTGCTCAGCAGCTGTAGTGATGACATGTGGGGCATGGCTGTATTTTCACACTGGGTATTCCCTGCCTTCAAACAAACACACCTTTGTTTTGGAGCACATTGACTTGGCTGGATCCCCCCTTTTTTTTTTTCCCTTTGCCCAGATCATCTTCCCTGCAGCTGAGGGGAAACATGATGCGATGCTGAACACTTGTGCTGGGGGAGCTGCCTGCTTCAAAGCCTGGTTTGGGGTTACAGATATACCAAGGGGTGGGTGAGCACACAGCTCCAGCGGGAAGAGGACACCAGGTTCTGGTCGGGATGACCTTGTATTTCATTTTCCTTTTTCTTTGGCTCTGTGTGTTCTCTTAAATGCTAAATCCAAACCTGGGGAAGCTGCCCTGCGTGTATCTCTTGTGTATTATTGGGAGAGGCAGAGTGGAAAACAGACCAGCAGCTTTTCCATCAGCTTTCCTGGGCTTTGGCAGCTTAATTGCATCTTTAATTGGCTGCTCCATGCTCTGCTGAGTGTCCGTAGAAGCAGACAACATCCATAAATCAAACTGCTTAGGTTTCCTTCGGTTATCTGATGGAAATAGTGGGTGGGGAATAGCCTTGGGGTGTTCATGTGTGCTGGTTTCCCTCCTTACCACAGTTAGGCATAGCCTTTCTAAAGGAGAAATTAAGGGAGAGAGCTCCTCTTGTTGCAAAATCGCCTTTGAAATGCTCTCTCCAAACATTTGCTTTGAGCACTGTCCTGCTAAATAAACCATCTCCCCTGGGGTTTCACTGTGGGAAAAGCAATCTTTACCTGCCAGCTCCTTGCTCTTGTGTGTGGAAGGGATATTTCCCTGTGCTAGGAGCTGCCCCTTTCCCTGCCCTCCCTGCCAAGAGTCTCAGACCAGGACA
Organism: Chaetops frenatus; assembly: GCA_013400775.1. Taxonomy (NCBI): domain Eukaryota; kingdom Metazoa; phylum Chordata; class Aves; order Passeriformes; family Picathartidae; genus Chaetops; species Chaetops frenatus. The sequence goes on along the minus strand of VZTR01013710.1, from coordinate 103,717 downwards.
GTCCCTAAGCCCAGAGCTCTGCTGTGGTGTGACCAGTACTTTATGCTAGCTCTGGAGCACCTTGTATGTGGTGCTATTGCACCAAGTGGCTCCTGCTCAGGGAAAATCACATCACTGAGTGTAAACCAGTGTCCGTGCTGTGGCCCAGGACTGAGTGTGGGTGTCTGCCACTCTGTGCACACTGAGCTTAGGGCATCTATGGCTCATGGGGTTGGATTACAGGCTCTTCCATTCACCAGGAATCTGGTGGTTTGGGGATGAATGTACATACCATATCTGAGGAGATGGGATTGGCTCAATTTAGAGCCTCAGGCACCCCTTCTTCTAGCAGCTACTGAAGCTGAATAGCTCTGGGATGAACTCCCAAAAATCCCATTTTATCCCCAGGTTCTGCTTCCAGGGCTGTGACTACCATAAGATGCTTTCCCCTGGGCTGGAGAGAGCTAAGACAGGGCTGGCTCTGCTTGAACCAACCAGATGTGGTTATATGGGGCTTGAAGATCTTTCAGTGCCCCTGCCCTCCTCTTCTCACTGCTGCAACCATGTTTTGGGTGTCTGCTGTCTCATCAAGGCTTTGGCAGCAGGGCCCTGGCACCTCTAATTTGCTCTCCCCTTGCCTCCCCAGGTACAAAAGGCCTGGAATGCTCACCCTCCACCCCCACCATGAACTCCTACTTCTACAAGTTCATGATCAACCTGCTCAAGCGCTTCAGCAGTGAACGGAAACTCCTGGAAACCAGAGGAGCCTTCATCATCAGGTCAGAGCACCCCACCAGCCTCAGTGAAGCCCCTGAGCACCCCTGGGATGGGTGGGACAGGGTTGGCAGGGTCAAGCAGTCCAAGTACTACATTTGTTAGGAGTCAAAACCGTTTCCTCAAGCTTCCCTCACTCTCCAGCAACCGGTTTTGGAGCAAACGGGATTTGCCTTTCACATGTCAAGGCACCATATTTCTCTCTCCCATCCCCGGAGGCAAAGTGGCTCCTTATTAAACAGTGTTGTCAGAGCCTGTTTCATTAAGAAGCAACTAGACCAGCCAGAGCATGAAGGCAGGCTTGCAGTCGGAGTGCCAAGCTGAGTGAATCCCTCCAGCCGGCTTGGCGAGATGCTCACCCATCCAGAGCCATGTGTTTCAATGCACAGAGTTCCTAGGTTTTGCTTCAGCTTTTTAAGGAGCTGCAACAGAGACTGGAGAGCCAAATGTTGTGAAGACTGGAATGCCAAGTGTCATGGCAGCTGGCAGGGAGTCATCTTTATTGCAATAAATCTGAGGCAAAGGATATCCATTCCTCAGCTCGCTGGGAAATAACAGGGTTAATGTTCAAGGCGAGGTGGAGAAATCAGTGAGGAGGTTGGTGGAAGCAGCTGGCAGGACCCTGGGTTTTCGTCCCTTGCTTTCAGGGATGTGGCATCAAAATGAACAGGGGGAGAGCATGAGATACAAGCCATGGTTCTCTGGAAGAAGAGAGCCACCTCTCCAAAGGCACAGGGGCATGCCAGGTATCGATGAGAGGGTCCCATCACTGCAGTGGGAAAATACAGCATGCAGAGCTCCCAAAACTTGCTAAGCTGAGCTGGATGTGGAGTTGTATCTGCTTGGGCAGCAATTTTTGTCCAAGTCTGGATTCATCCCAGAAACAATATTCCACTCACAGTGTCCACCCTCCTCTCCCCATTCAGCTTAGCCCCTAGGATAAGCCACCCTTGGCAGGGAAGTGGCCCCATGCTCTGTTAGGGAAGCAGGGTGACCAGAGTGACAGTGAGCCTGGGTAGGGTCCCATATAAGAGCTCTCCTGTACCATGTCCACCTCCAACTTTTTCCCTCCAGCTCTGGCAGGATGAGCCTTGGCTGGCAGGCCCAGCTTTCCCAGCAGCCAGCCAGAGGTGCAGTGGGACTGGCTCACAGCAGCTCAGCAAGCTGAGGCTTTTTACAGTGACTCATGCTCCAAAAAATCTGGTGAAGCAAAAAAAAAAAAAATTCAAAAAATAGATGACTCTGTCCTTTGTCAAGTCACGTTGTTGCTCATTGGGGTAGATGCAGGACTGGAGCCAAAGTGGTGGTTCTGGGAGGGTGAGCCCTGCCCTCAGGTACCAGCAATTAACTCTGAAACCTACTGATGATGGGTAAAAGACTGGTGTAAACTACATCTCTGCTGCTTCCAGAAACAGCAAGATAAGAATAGAGGAGAAAAACTTTTACAGGACTCTGGCAAAGATTGATCTCTTGCCGGAGAGACTCAGTGAACGTGGGAGCCTCGTGGAGCTATTTTTAGCCGCTTTTCAAATTGAAGCCGTATGCGCGTTCCCACGTTACATCCCTCCCCTGTCCACAAGCCAGCTCAGCTGTTTCACACAGCAGGGTGAGAAGCCAGCCTCATGTTTGACTTGAGAGATGCTGGTGATGTTTCATCCTGAGCTGGAGAGCGCAAGGGGGGTGATTGAGAGACTGGGACAGCATCTGCTGAAGTGTGGTCCACTGCTGCCTCCTTCCCAGGCTGGTCTGGGAACAGTGGAACAGGGAAGGAAAATAGACCTGTTACGTTTGGGCAATGATTTCCAGCTGAAGGATTAGTGTTCACAGGAAAGGGAAATGGGGACAGGGGTTTTATTCAAGCACAGCACAGCAGTTTTCCCTGTCACGTTGCTGGTGGGCAAATTCAAAGGTCTGTGAGGTCACATAGGGGGTCTGCGTTTAAAGGTAGTTTATTTCTAATCCAACTCAAGTTTTTTCATGCTTGGTTGCTGACTCTGAAAGGACTTTAGTCACTCTCCTGATATGTCCTCAGAGGCCCAGAGACAGAGAGGTTATGGTACATTGCATGCTTGAGGATGGAAGTGGGGTTTGACGAGAGGTCTCTGCAGGAGGTGGGACCATCTCTTGCTCTGTAAGGACCTGTGGTCCCCAAGACCTGTAGAACTGCTCCAGAGCCTGCCTGATGCTGGGAGATGGGTGGGAGAAGTACCTGCAGCCCTTGCTGGCAGAACTCACCCTCGAAGCCTGGCTCAGGCAGAGATAGGGACTGTGACAGGTGGTCTCACTATCAGTAACCCCAGCCCCAAGGTGGGTATCTCGAGCTGCTTTGCCAGAAAAGACAGGGTAGAGCTAAGTGGAAACACAAACTTCCTTCAAAGTAACAGGGGAATGGCTCCAAAAACTTCTATCGAAACTTCCATCTGCATTCATAAGGAAGTATCCAGAGAATTTCTTCTCCTTTGCCTGTGACCACCAGGCTGGGGGATAACCCAACACTGGCACATGGTCCCTCTGCCAGCACTGTTCGTGCATCCAAGAGATGGATTGGTCTGCTGCCTTCCCCGGTGGGATCCAGTGCCTGTCAAACCATGGTGTGGTGCCTCATCTGTGCCAAGGGCTTTAGGATTAGGATCCCCTCAAACCAAAGGGACCTCACAGAGAGAAAGCCGATGGCTGTGATGGAGCTCACATGCCAAGCTGAGCCCCAGCAGGAGGAGTTGGACTTGATGATCCTTGTGTGTCCCTTTCAGCTCCAAATACATCTGTGATCTTTGAGAAGGGAAGAGCAACATCCAGGAGAAGGCTCTTCAAAGCTGTTTAGATGCTTCACGAGTGGACAGAGGATGTGCTGAGGGGATACCAGTAGTATGACTCCCATGGAGTCTCGTGCTGTCCCACCCCTCTCCCCTGGAGGAAGGGGGGAAACCTGCTCCCATGATCTCTTCCAAATTTTTTTTCTTTTTGGCTTGGCGTCAGTAATCAAGTAAAATTAGTCTGCTTTCAAAACTAACAATACCAAGTGCTGCCTTCTCCTCTCAAGCCAGGCATGTTTGCACTCAAAGGTTGCTCCCGAAGTGATGTCAGAAACAGGAGCGTCAGTGTTAACCTCCCACCTTGATAAGCAGATCTGAGGCCTTCCACCCTTCCCACTAATTGCCCTGGCTGGCACGTGGCCATCCTGGATTCAACAGCAAGAAGCAAATATTCCCATTCAGCTGCTGACCTCCCAGCGGTGGCTCGGAGCAGCAGAAAAATGCGGAGGAGCTTCCAAAGCATCACGTGGCTCCTTGGAGCAGCACGACTGTCCTCCAGGCAGGAACCCTGTGGAGGGAAAGCTGCTTGGCCAGTCAGGAGGCAGGCAGCAGAGCAGCACCAAGCTTTTCAGCTCACACCGAGATTCACAGGCTGGGTTTAATGCCTGTTGGTTGTTACCAGCACTGTGGGATGGGGGGATTAAGGGAGAGGTTAAACCCTACTGCATGGACATCAGTGTTGCTGCTTGGAGCACAGTGTGAGGATACAGCTGGCTGTCCTTGCAAGGAGCTGTCTTCTCCCCTCTTGTACCTCCCCAGGGCTGGTTGTGCAGTTCCTGTGCTGTCCCCAGGTCATTCTGAGCTCCAGGAGCTGGTTCTGCTGGCTAAGTCAAGCCTAGCACCAAAGCAGCTAGCTTTTTGCTGTTCTCTGAGATGGAACAGCTCAGACATTCATGGCTGACATACCTTGCCACAGCAAATGAACCCTCCAGGGTATGGGATGTGCTTGAGTGGCTGGAGACATCCCTATGCATGCCGTGTGTGGATGCTTTGAAGTGCAGGGCTTAACTTTAAAGCCCAGCATGACCATTTTCTCGCAGAGCAGTGGCACCCTGGGGCAGAGAGGATGCCTGAGTCAGCACTTTGCTCCCCAGGCAGGGCCTGCACACAGGGTTGTCTCAGCTTGTTTTATAGAGCTGTTAAACAAACCTCCCCACTGCCTGGCACCTTCTCACAGGGTGCTTTCTGAGGTTAAGCTGCTTGGAAGAGGCCCTGGCATGATTTTTCAACCACCTTGCATGTGATGCACCTGGTGGGACTTGTCCATTTGACTGGTGATGGTCCTTGGCCTGTTGGGGGTATTCTTGAACCCTGTGGGGGCTGGCCAGGAGGGCTGGCTGGTTCTCCATCCACTCTGGAAGACATCAGCTGGAGCACATAAGGTTGTTCAGCCAATTTATGGCATTAGCTGGAGAGCTGGAAAATCCCAGGTCTTGTGATGGGGCCACAGATTTATAGTTCCAGCAGACGGGAAAAGTTCACCTGGCTGGAAATTCTGACTGTTCTTGAGGTCTCAAAGCCCTGCTGGGATGAGGCCAGTGGAGAGCTAGATAACGAGGAGGGCAGAGCTGAGGACAAGCACTGGCAGGTCACACTGGGTGTATGAAGAGCTGTACATGATGCCCTCTTTTTGGGCATGACAAGGCTCTTCTGCCTCTGGGAGGCTGAGGCTGACTGTATGACACCAGTTTCTCCACAAAAAGTAGGGAAAAAGACACAAAGTGAGTTGGAACCTGCTAACCAGGATGAGGAATTGGAGAGGGGAGCAGAGGGCTGAAGGAGTGTGGAGCACAGACATCCATCCAATGCTCTTGGCAGGCCAGCAGTGAGATGCATGTAAAATCACTTTTGACTGGCCTGCCTGGCATTCCCAGGGCCCTGCTCTCCATCTGGGAGAGTGGGAAGGGAAGGGCTGCCTGCCAGCATCCCAGTGAGGAGGGCTGTCGGCAGAGAGTGGGATGGGAGTTAAGCCACAGGTTTGGATAGCAAGGGATGCACTGGGGATCCTGTACAGAGCCAGTAAGTGTTTGTTTTGGTAATAAGGGGATGCCACTACACTGCAGTCCCCTCAGCCCCATGCTGGCTCCCGCCTCATTCCTAACCTTGTCCCTTCCTCCTGCTGTGCTGTCCTCACTTCCCAGCCCCTCTGTGGGAGAGTGTTAGGAGCTGGGGCTAACAAAAACCCTCCTCTTCTCCCAGGCCTGGATGCTCTTGAGCTCTCCTGGATGCACATTTTCCTTGGCCAGACATCCCAATGCCTCCTGATGATCTGGAGGCACCCAGTGCAGGGATGCAGGATCCACTCCTGCTCCTTCCTTGGATGTGCTGATGCCACTGTGCCCCCTCTGGCTCCCATGGCCAAACTCATGCCCTGAAAATCCCTCTGCAAGTGAATCAGGGCTGGAGGGGGGCCACGTGTCACCTCTTCCTCTCTCCCACCCTCCGTGCCACTGCAACGCAGAACAAAACCTGCGTTTGTTTTTTGCAGGAACCGTTTGGCTTGTACTCAGCAAAGTGCAAAAAAAAAAGAAGGGGGGAAAAAATGGAGCCTCTTTGATAAACTGTGATATGAACTCGGGTAAAATCCAAACAGCTGTGAGTGCTACAAGGGGAGCTTCTGTGTCAGGAGGCAGCGAGCCTGCGAAAATCCACTGCTCTGCCTGCCAGGATGCTCGCTGGCCGCCTGCCCTCCGGCTTTAATGAACTGTGCACTCGCCATCCCCCTCCTCGTGCCTCGCCGAGAGGAGGAACCGGAGAAAGCTTTTTAGTTTGGTTTTTTCTCGCCCATTTGCAAGCAGAAAGAGGGACCCCCTCCCACCCAAGGCCCTGGCCAGGCACAGTGTGATGGAGCAGGGTAGTGAACATTCCCAGTTCTGCAGAGGTCAGTGGGCTTCTCCTCACTTATCTCCAGCCCATTCCTCTGTGTCTCCCTTTAACTCTCCCTGCTCCTCAAAACCTCATCTCCCCAGCTTGCCACGTAAAACCCCATGCCTGGAGATCTGGAACAGTGCTGTGGTGGCAGACAGGCTCTGCTTTCCTGCATTATCCCTCTGCCCCAGCCTTGCACCGTGAACCCCCTCCGGGCTCTTCCCAGGCTCCTATGGGAATTTGGAAGGAAGCCAGCAACCCCAGTGTACTTCCAAAAACCCCCAGCTCTCAAATTGCCTCACACATCACACAGTGGGCTCCACAAGCCCACAGGAGCATGTGCTTATTGAGGATTTAATTCACTGAGGCTCTGAGACATCATCCCAGGCTCTCTGATACCCTTCCAGCCCCATGAAGCAGGAACCAGAGGGGGAAAACCCTGTTTCCCCCAGGGTAGAGGTTGGCTCTAGGGTTGCAATGCACCAGCAGTCACCAACAGTGTGACCTTCACAAGGGAGGAGCCTGGATTATCCCTGCTGGGAGAGCAGGAGCTGGGCCAGCCCTGGCCAGCTCCCTCCTGGGACCGTACCCCAGGAAAGGACAGGAGATGCCTCCACTTAGCTGGAGGGGCTGGATGAGCTGTGGTGCCCTGGAAATGAGTTTGCTGTGCTAACCCACCAAAGCTGCTCCAGGACCAGCCGTACTTGGAGCTGCTTGGAAGGATTTGATGGGTTTTCCTGTAGAAAAATGGGAACCACATGTGAGCGGCAGTGCCGGTGTGGGCTGGGACTAATTTGGGTCAGTGAGAGGGTGGAGGGGAGGAAAGGGAAATGTGCGTAGGAGAGGAAAATCCTCACAAAATGGCCAAGTTCCTTCAAAGGGCAGATCCCTAGGTAGGGATATCTGCTTCCTCCCAGCACTTTCCCTAGGAGCACAGCAGGAATGCTGTGGAAAAGCAGGCTGTGGAAGGAGGGAGCTGGGAGAAGGTGAACTGGACAGTGGGGACAGGAGCCCACAGCTTTCCTGCCTGCTGACTGTCATGTTCTGCAAAGCAGGGATTCAGCTCAAGCAGCTTCTAAATTGTCTCCCAAATTTTCTTTGCCTGGCTGATGGGGTGAGGACCCTCATCATGGGGAAGCAGCTCAACCTGTCTGATCCTGTTTGGTTGGGGCTCAGGTGTTCTGATGGTGCTTCCTTCTCTGGGTCTGCAGCTGTGACAACTCAGTTTATTCAATGTCGTGTAGGGAAGAGCCAGGACAGGAAATCAGGCTGAGTAACAGTGGTTTTCCCCCAACCTGGCTGCCAGGGGATCTTGCTCAGTTATCCCCTAGGCACAGGACACCCTCAGTTAAAAACTGAGAAGAGCTCACCTCAGTCAGCAGATCCAGCTGGGCACTCTGTTCCCAGGATGGGATGTCCTCAGATAAAATATCTCTGGATGGGACGTCTTTAACTCCCCACTGAAAGCATAGAGCTGTGTAAAAGCCACTCTGGTTGGAGTTCCTGCCACTCAGTGCTCCTTCCCTTCATGCATCAGCTGCTCCTCATGTTCAGTTGCACCTGGAGCTGGTCCCCTCATAGCACTGGGTGCTCTCTTAGGGTCCTGGCAGGACAGGGAGCATCCATCTGCTCTTCTCTCACGCATCTATGGGCATTGGAGGGTTTGAGGGAGCAATGCTCCTCAGGCTGCATCCCTCCTTGGGATCCCTCCAGAGGCAGGGGCATGGAGGCAAGCCTGGCACTAAAGCTGAAATAACATCTGGGATGTTCTAAACCATGGCATAAGTGGGTTATTTTTTCATCTGACACTTGAGCAGGGAATGCAGCAGGGCTTGCTGATTTACAGGCACCTCCTTCCCTGAGCTCCAGGATGTGCTGCAGTTGTTGGCAGAAGGGACAAGGAAGCTTCACCTCACACACCAGGGTATGCTTATCCCTGAGCCATGGGACACTGCCACCTCTTCCCAGTCCCTTTTTTCCTTCCTTCTGGAAAGCTTCACTGTCAAACACAGAGTGTATTCCTGCCATAGTCTATCCCTCTGCTTTCAGAAGTCTAGAGATGGCCAGCAGGACCATTTTCCCCCAAATTTGCCTTCCCTACACAGGGATCCAAAGGCTCATACACTTCTAGGACAGCAACTTGCTCCTTGGCCATGCTTTTAGGAACACAAGCACTTTGATTTCTTCATCTTAAACCAAAGTGATGTGGAAGGGTGAGCAGGGACCACAGCTCCCATCTCTGTATAAGCTGTGCACACCCTGAACAGGATCAGCCTCTCCCAGCTCCTGTTGCCACAGCTTTGCACCTGCTCCTTTAACCTATTTTATTTGCAGTGATGAGAAATTATAGGGGGAGAAATAAGGCGCTTGTCAGTTTTCTTGAAAATTAGGCCACAGCTGTCAGCCTGAAAGGGAAGCAGACGTCTCGAAGGAAGGATCTGCTGCTGCTCTACACTTCTCCCCCACTCCCAAGCCAGCCCCTACCCTTCCTCCCCTTTCAAACAGAGCTTGCCTGAAAACATCAGTGCCCAGTGTAAGTGCCTCTCTGGGAACAGGCTCAGGAGGGCTCCGTTGAACAAGAGATGTTCCTCTCAGCTGGGGTGGTGGCTGGAACCAGGCACATGCTCTAATGCTGCTGCTGGTGTCTCCTGCCTGGGACTTGAAGCCCCAAGAGCCTAGGGCAAGACTTGCATTTGTCATCCATTTTGCCATTGAGTTACTGGCAGGCTTAAAAGTTGGAAAAGAAATGCTTCAGGGAGGTAATTTTTTGCTTTCCTGGTGGCTTTGGAAGGGGAGTTTTGCTTGTTTTTCAATTGAACCTCTTGTAGATGCTCAGATGTTGCTACAGGATTTTGTAAGCTTTGCAAGTTGCCAGTAAGTCATCAGTGCAGGTGCTCAAGGCCAGGTTGGATGGGGCTTTCACAACCTGGTCTACTGAAAAGTGTCCCTGCCCATGGCAGGAGGGTTGGAGTGAGATAGTTTTTAATGTCCCTTCCAAGCCAAACCATTCCAGAATTCTATGGGCAGGATAGCTTTATCCGTAAGTTGCTATAGAGTTTCCTCAAGGAAGCTCCTGTCACACACCAGCTTGAGCAGCTGGAGACTGGTGCTGGTTGTCTGTCTAGTGGGCTTCACCTTAGAGGAGCTGTCACATTCATCTGTGTTACACCTAAAAGTTGGATCATACCTTGGGCTGACTGGACCATCAGATTTCCAAATTTAGCTGTCCTTTAGCTATCCATCCCAAAGGATAATTACTCTTCCTTCTCTTTGCTACAGCCCTGTTTCCCTCTCCTGTTTGGTACGGAGCTGCAAGTACCTCACTGATCATAAAAATGTCCAGAGGTGCTGGATATCTGCTTGGACAACTCAAGGTGATCTCGTTGAAGGGCACTGTTCTCCAGACATGCCCAAGGTGGGAACAAGGCTGGGTTCATCACGAGTCCAGGTGGATGTGCCCAGCTTCAGGCTGGACTGTCAGCTTTAGTGGGCAGCAGGGCAGCACGAGGAGGAGGAGGAGAAGCCACGGGCTGAGGCTCTGCAGGATCAAGATGCTGTTTCACCAGTTGAAGCTGGCCTGGAATGCTAATGTACATTTGTGCTGTGTTCCTCTCAGGCATCTGTCTTGGTTGCTCTGGGGATCCCCAGGGATCCCTGGGGAGTGCCTTGCGCTGGGGCGGCCGCAGCCCAGCGCTGAGCTGGCACCGCCGGCAGTTGTCACTCTGCTGCCAAGCAGACGCTCCGTGGGAGGGTTTTCTTGTTTGCAGTGAAACACTCTGCACCTTTCCCTTTTCAAGCAAAGGCATCACAGGGCTTGTCTCCTCTGGCTTTCTAAGATCTACACATCTCCTCCCAGAATCCACACATCTCCTCCCAGAATCCACACATCCCCTCCCAGGATATGCACGTCTCCAGGCTGCAGCTTTCACCGAGTTTCCCTGGGGAGCTTGATAACCATTCCAATAAACCAAAGCTGGTGAGGGTCTTTCTCCTCCCCAGACCTGCCTCCCCTGCTCCTAAACTTCCCAAACCCTTCAAAATCCCTTACATAAAATGCTATGAATTTTGTAAAGCAGGAGCTGCTGGGGTTGCCATGGTTTCCCTTGCCCAGAGGAGCAGCTCTGGAGCCTGGATTCAGGAAAAGGAGGGATTAAAATGGAGGACTGGGATTTTCTTTGCTGATATGGAGGGACAGAATGGGACAATGACATCCTCTTGCTTTCCCCACTTGCTCTCTTCTTCTCCCCTTCCCATCCTAATTTTATTTATGCTTCCTCTGCAAATTCCTAAAGAATCCCAGCTGCTGGGCCAGGCTGGGGATGCTGCTTTTCCTGGCATGAGAATTTCAGGGGGATGGGGATGGGCAGTGGGTATCACAGAGGCTGTGGATTCCCTGGTTAGGTGGGTTAAGCCAGGGTATCTGCTGGAGAGCCTGGGGTGTGGAGGAAGGGTGGGGGAAAGCCTCTGGGAGGAGAGAAGAAGGGAGCAGAGGAAGAGGAGGGTTGGGAGGAAGCATGTAGGGGCTCTGCCCTCCTCACAGCTGTGGAAGTTACTAGAGACCCACGAGCAGAAAAGTGGAGCAGAACCCCTCAGAGCATCACTCCCAGGCCTCAGCCAGCTCCTTCCACAGCCTTCAGGCTCTGTCCCAGTTGCTGGAAGTGGGACGAGACATGATCCTCTCCCTGCTGGGGCCCTGTGTCTATTAGCCCAGAGCTAATAAAGCAAATCACTGGTGCTTAATGAAGAAGCACTTGCTTAATTGAACACAGCAGGATGGTGCTCAGCATGGCCAGGCAACGGGACAGGACCGGTGTTTCTCCCCAGGCACCCCACAGATCCCAGAGGAGGAGAGATGGTTTTGCAGTGACACTGGATCTCATCTTACTTTCTTTAAATTTTAGGGAAAAACAAATGTTCACCCTCTTTGAGCAAGCATTGGTCTGGCCTGACCCTCCACCACCCTGTTTCTGCATGATGGCTCAGGGCAGGGGACGGGGCTGAAGTGGTTAAAGGGACAAGCGAGCAGGATGGGAGCTCTGACAGCTCCCTGAAATGATGATGTTTAGATTAGCCGGTTTCCAGGCATCGAGTTCTCAAAGCAAGAGGGCTGGGAGGGATGCCGGGGCTTGTCCTTAATTGGAGATGTGGCTCTGAAGCCACCCCACCTCGCCAACATCCTCTGGGCTCCAGCACAGTGCCCTGCAGCAGCTCCCTGCCCCTGTACGATCCCTGTTCTGCTTGTTCCCATACCTCATCCCACCCCACTGACCATTTGTGTGATGGGAATTCATTGTAATTGACATTCTGTTCTGTGCTGGCAGTTTGGTGGCTGCTGCATCAGAGACACAGGGGGACCCCAGGGTGACATGGCCACACAAAGCTTCTGGTGACCTCTGTGGCTCTTCCCTTGGCCAGCCTCGTGTTGTCAAGGGGTCCTTTAGCCAAGGGGCAGGCAGGGTCCTGTGACTGCAGCAGGGGCTGGAGGTGACCTGCTGGGTCCCTTGGGAGCCCCACGGTGGCTCAAGGTCTCCCCACCGTCACACTGCAGGTGGATGCTGCCTCCCATCTGCCTGCAGCCACATTCCTTGGCTCCATTGGAAAGGCTTGAATAACCCTTTTAATTTAAGGAGTTAAATTTTAATGGCCTGAATACCACATTTCATTATGGCCATGTGCCTGCACTGCCGGCTGCCTAACATAACCAGTGTGTGCCGTGATGCTCTGTTGCTCCTGCCTCCCTAGGGACACTTTTTCCCCTCTTCTTCCATGCCAGGAGATCCTTGGGGACTCTCTGGGTCCCCATGGGCAAGAGGATGCACATCACCCACAGGGATGCAGGGAGAGCTCCAGGGAGAGGCATCTTGCTGGAATGATGCTTCAGGGGGATTAGCCGGTTCCTTCTGTCATCACATCGTGTGTATTTGGGGAGATACGTATATTTAAGGGGGGTGTGTGTGTGTATATATATACACACATATACACATATACATATATATATATATATGTGTATACACATATTTATGGAATGTATATACCCAGGATATATTTATGGTATGTACGTATAAGGGGTATGGCTCCCACTCTCTGTCCCCTCTGCCCTGTTCCCTTCCACAGCCACTCCACCCAGTTGAAGCCACCTGTCCTCTGTTCAGCCCCTTTCCCTGCCTCCTCCCAGCCAGCCTGGCATTCCCCTCATGCCATCAAAGCCTCCCAGGGAATGGGCTCCTGGGGACCCTCCCAACCCCACCAGCAGCCGCCTGCTGCTGGCAGTTGGGCTCAGCTGCTGGCTGCTGTCACAGAGACCAGCAGCTGCAGGAGCAGCCATTTGTCCCCTCATTTGAGGACTGCTTTTGGGATATGCCAGCCAGGGGGCTTCATAGAGGGGCGTTTGAGGTCTCTGCCACTGCCATAGGAGGATGCTGTGCACTGGCAAACTCATTCTGCTGGTGGATCCCAGAGAACCTGGGGGCAGCTGGAGGGGCTGGTGCCCAAGCAGGACAGCATCCTCATGGGGTGACATGGCTTTGAAGCAGAGGGACAGCCTCTGCACAGCTACTTCTCTTAACACCCCAATCGTTTCCAGTTCCCCAATGCCACTGAAAAGAGGAGGGAGAATCCCAGCCCTTCCCCACTAATCAAAACCAGGCCTGAAATTAGAAAGCAGCTCTCATTCAGCTCGCTGCGAGCGCAGCGTTCACCAGCCAAATGGCAGAGCTCCTATTTATGGAAAGTGAGAGCCTTCCTTTTCCGTGGAGGACCTGCGGAGGGGGAACCTGAAAGGCATCCTTTTTGTCACGGGGTAGCTTTTGAGGTCACTGAATTGCCCTCAGCGCTCCCTTCCACTGTTTTTCTTGTTTAAGCTCTTGCTATAGTCTTCCTGCCCGGAAGGTGTAAAACACCGGCTCCCCACCAGCCACGAGCAATGCAGGCAGTCCCAGCTGTACTGGCACACCAATGACTTCACTGTTGAGACTAAAACTATCCCAGTGTTTGTCCCTGGAGTACCCATTCCTTCTTTGGGCACAGTAAACCATCCCACTTCATGGTTCAAGTGCCCAGCACGGCTGCTGGAGAAAGCTTGGCAAGGATGGGGCATCCAGTTTCCCCCCTTGCTGGAGAAGGGTAGCGTGGAGCCAGCTTACTCCTGGGCTGGGCTTGATTCTGCCCAGGCTGGGCTTGCTCTGCTGCAGCTGGCAGTGACTGGATCCTGCCTGCAACGCTGAGCTATTGATTTGCTTTTGGCTCCATCAGGCTGGACTAAAAGCCTCTGCCTTCCCCTTTCCTCCCTCCATGCCTCACTTTCCCACCACTCTCCCTCCTCCAGCCAGCCCGCGTCCAAGCGGCGAGAAATCAGGGAAGCGTTTTCATCCCCATGAATGCAGCTGGTTACGTAAGAATAATTGGGATAAATGAGCTTATTTATCACAGCCCGTTCCATTTTAGCAGGGTCCAGGGCGATCGCAGGGCTGGGTTACATAAAATCCCGCACAGAGCATCTCATTGTCCAGCTCCAGCCACGCGGGATGCGGGAGCTGCCGATGGAGAGCAGCCGGGGCTGGGTGAGGAGGGAAGGGATTATTTGGCAGGATGAAGAGGTGGGAGGAAGATGGGGGCTTTCTTCTTCCGTGTGTTGAGGAGGGAAGATCTGTTTCTTCATTCTCCTCCTGTATCCCTAAACCACCAGGCTCTAGGGTATGGTCTTCTATGTCTGATTATAGTCCAATTGTCTTCCTCTGGTCCAGGAACAGGAGCTGGAAACACATCCTTCCTCCTCCTCACCCCAGGAGGTGAAAACATGACATTCAAGCAGGGGAGGTTCAGGTGTACCTCTCACCTCCTGGCCAAACCAGGCAGCTAGTGAACACCTTCCCACCCAGCAGCCCAAGCAGTTGCTCCTTGTTTTGCCTCTTAATCCTTTCAGAGATGCCTCCAGATGTCCAGCTAAGATTATCTGGTGGGGAACTGTGCTTGATAGGAGCTGGGGGAAAGCAGAGTTGCTCAGGGGGATGAGAAGCTGGGGTGCTGGGTAGCCACGTGGGCTTCCCTGTGTCTCTTCAGTCCCCACACTGGGGATCTGAGCTGGCGCTGGGCAGCATTTCAGGTGTCCTCAGACAAACTGTCCAGGAAGGCAAGAGCCTGGGGAAAAACAGGAAATCCCAAAATCCAAACAAATGTGGGAGGAAAAAAATCTGTCTTTTTTTGTTGTTGTTGTTTCTGGACTAAAAAACGTTGAAAATCTTGGGAATGCCTCAAGGTTTGTTAAGCAGGACATTCCTGCTGTGACCCAGCCAGGCAGCTCAGCGTGGGCCGCAGTGCTGGTTACACTGTTTTGGGGAAAGCACTGCTGGCAGGATATCCAGTGGAGCAGAGACATCTTCCAGCTTCACCAGCTGGAGCTCCCAAGCCACTCAGCACCGGATCTCATGGCAGCTGGAGCATGGTGGAGTTCAAAGAGCAGTCAGTCTCTGGCTCCAGCGCTGCTGGGTTGCACAATGCCAGGAGGAATTGCTTTGTCCCGCTGGCCACACTCACTGGGATGTCCCCAGTTTCAGTGGGATACTGGTCTGACTGGGCCATCACATGCCATCTGCAGTGGTGCTGCTGCACACTCACTACAGTGGTCAGGGTGGAAAGTGACACAGAAGCCTGCTGAGGGAGGTCATGGGAAGGCTTGAGGTGGCACGAGCCATAGTGGTGGGTGCCAGCAAGGTCCCAGAGCACATGACCAGGGACATCTCTTAGCCCAGCTATGGTTTTTTGTTCTTGTCCTGGTGTGAATAGCTGCATCCTCCAAATGCAGAGCCTGGTATTGCCCCACAGCATCTCCCTTCTGGTGCCACAACACTCACTCAAACCTCTGATGCACCTAGATCTCCTCCCTGGTCCTCTTTGGAGAAGTGGGCTCACATCAGAGTCTTGGTTGTGCTCATTAACCCTCCTTCCACCCTCGTTTCTCTCCTCTGTGATACACAGGCAGCTTTGTCTACTTCTGAATGCAGAGAACATCTTTCACTCCATGGCAGACATACTACTTAGGGAGGAGGACCTCAAGTTTGCCTCTACCATGGTCCACACCCTCAATACCATCCTGCTGACGTCCTCTGAGCTCTTCCAGCTGAGAAACCAACTGAAGGACCTGAAGACCCCGGTATGGGCAGGAGGAGCAGGCTTAGTAGCTGGAGGGGACATAATGGGGGTGGTGGGGACCTGGCAGCCACCTAGGAGCATGTCTTGCTGCTCAGTCCCTGCCTGGTAGGTCCCAGGGTTGGAGCTCGGGCAGCCTCTTTATTCATCCACCCTTTAGGAGCTGAGGATGGGCTTGGAGGGTGTACCCAACTCTGCCCAACTCTTGCTTTTCTCCCTGGAATGGGAATGGGCTTACTGAGCCCTCAAGCAGCTGCTGCCTCCCTCCCTCTACCCCTACATGGGCCATGGGACAGGTGACAGCAGGAGAGTCCCACAGTCCCTCAACTGTCCCTGCCAGGAACGTGCCCATAGGATTTGCCGAGCAGCTGCCACCAGCCAGTGGCATCCAAGGAAGGAGAGAAAGAGCAAGATTCCTCCTCCTCCTTCTCCTGCTGAAAACCTGTGATGCAGGGGTGTCCCCTTGGGTCGGACAGCATCATCTTCCAGCGCCTCATCCTGTGGTGGATGCAGCAGCCCTGAGGGCCACCTCATCATGCTGTCACCCCAAAGCCCACCTGGTCTCCATCTCCTGAGGCTGAGGCTCATGCCAGTGCCAGGTGGACTTGGTGGGTCCAGAAATGTCCCTTTGTGTTTTGGTGGCACTTGGCAGCCTGGCAAGTTGGTGTTGGGTACCTGGGGCTCTCCGTGCCATGTCCATGCTCCCAGTGGTGACCAAACCCCAATGGTTCTCTCTTTCCCCAGGAAAGCCGTAACCTCTTCTGCTGCCTGTACCGGTCCTGGTGTCACAACCCTGTGACAACCGTGTCCCTCTGCTTCCTTACCCAGAACTATAAGCATGCCTACGACCTCATCCAGAAATTGTATCCTTTGGGGATTTTCTGCTAGGGTGGGGCCTGAGCTGGCCCCTGGTCCCTCTGTGGCAACCAAGGTCACCCTGCAGGTCAGCCCAGCCTCCTGCCTGCAGCCCATCATTACCAGGGCAGGGCAGTCTGTGCTGGGCATGTGCCAGCTCTCTTCCCGTGGTGTCATCCCTTTTTTTGTGGTGAAAAGAGAGAAGGGCGTGCACTGACTGAGCCTTGACCTTCCCCTGCCCAGGAGGGGAGGCTCCTCAACATCCTCTTCCTCTCAGGAAGATGAAGGCTTTGGCCTCCTGGCCTGGTGAGGAGGAGGCAGTGCCCAGCACGGCACAGTCCCCGGTGAGCTCACCATCTGCCTGCAGCAGAATGATTATTTTCATGTGCCAGCAAACCCCAAGCCTCCCTGAGTAGTTTTCCAAATGAAGAAGCGCAATAACACGCTCAACTTCCCTTCCCAGTGCACACCAGCATTCCTTCTGGGAGACACACCATCCCCGTGGGCCAGGGGGTAAAAGCAAGCACCCTCCCTGAACACTCATCCTGCCTGCTCTCAGCTTTTTGGGCAGCCTGCCTCTTCCACTGTACCTGCCTGCTCATCCTGTCTCTCTCCGTCATCTCTTGGCCATCCTGCAGACCTTTCAGCCCTGCCTTTGTGCCTGCCCTGCCTTTTCCCTGCCCACTCACATCCCACAGGAGCTGTGGATGCAGGGAGGCTTTGCCAAAGCCGCAGTCCACACCGGGCATCGCCCGCTCGAGCCATCTGCTGCTGCCCGGCCACCTTTTCCCAAGGTAACATCCTTAACAACCACATCCAGCGGGGATCTGGAGGTCACTGTGGATTTCCTCACCGAGGTGGACAAGCTGGTGCAGCTCATCGAGTGCCCCATATTCACATGTAAGGAGGAAACCCCGGGGTGGGGAAGGGGCGGCGCGCGGTGCTCCCCCTCCCCGTGCCTCCGTCGCAGGCGGCAGCCGCCGCACAAATAAATAGAGCAGAAGTTATGAGACTTCTTGCCGGGAGGTTTGCCCAGCACTGGAGCTGCCCGCCGGGAAAAGGGCACACTGGCAGCACGGGGAGGGGGAAGCACTGCCCCCCAGATATAGGTTAAGGGAGCGAGCAGCACTGGCATCCAACAAAAGGGATGGGGGAAGGGATGGGGGGGTGGCCTGGATCACACTGAGCATCCTCAGGGGGGTGCATGAGGAGGGTGTCAGGTGGGGGAAACCCTCTGTGCCACCCTCAGATGCACGGGCTGGCATTGTGGGTGCTGCCGGGGCCCTTAGAAAGAAAAAAGGGATTGTTTTTTTTTTCTAGAAATGAAGAATTAACCCCTAAAAATCTAGCTGATGTTCTCTCCAGCATCCAGCAATGTGGGCCTCCCCATCGGGTAATGCAGCAGTGCCTGACCAGGGGCTCAGCGGTGGGACTGGGAGCCAGGATGGTGGCAGGGGATGTGTCAGGGTGACCTTTGGCTGTGGGGGGATTTCTCATGATGTCAGTTTTCTGTCCCCGGGCTTCTCATTGAAGGTGTAACAGGGCACTGAGGTTGTTGAGAAATGTCCTGGAAAGGACTTTGTGGGGCACCTATATAGGTCCGGGTTGATATTGGGGAATATTTAAGGGAAGAGGTTTAGAGCAGCTGGGCAGTAGAGACCCTCAGTCATGCTCCCTCCTGTAGACCCTCTCATCCCTTATCTCTAGGATGACTGTCCCAATGTGTGAGGCACCCATGTGTCTGTGGTAGTTTTGCATGCCCCAAAATTATTCACTGAGGGTTCCCCAGCCCACTCACCTTAGTCCACACATCTCAGGGTGGGGACAGATGTGTTCCCCATAAAGTGGCATCCCTGGGGATGGCTCCCTTCACTGGGAGACGCCAGAGGTACAAGTGACAACCAGGAGGTGAGATGCTGAGACATAGACCTTTCCCCATCTCCTGGTCTGCCCCTTTAGTTATATTTAGGGCTCCAGAAGACACTTCCAGCATGAGCACAGCGAAGGATGGAGCCAGAGGGTAGTTTTGCCTCTGCTGAGGCCCAGCACAGGTAACCCTCAGAACCAAGCAGAGGGGATCCTTTCTGCTCCAGAGAGTGCCCAGGAGGGTGTCACCCAGCCCTCTGGATGTGATGCTCCAGGGTGGGTATTTCTGCTAAATCTGCCGAAGCTGAGGAGCAATCCCGTGTTGCCTGTGTGTTCTCGGGCAGACAGCATGGACAGCCTCAGGGGTGAGTGGTATCAGGAGTGGCAGACTGGGAAGCCAATTGCCCCCAGGGGGCTGTGTCAAGGAGAGGGATTTGAACAATGTGGGGCACCAAGATGGATGGGTTAATGAAAGGGGAGAGGGATGCCCATCAAGTGCCCCTTGGGTCAGCTGGCAGGGGCTTAGAGCCTCTCCAAGACTATCAGCCGGGGTGGGAGGAACCTGCTGTTGCAGCTGGAGATGAAATGCATTTTCCCTGCCTTCCCATCCTCTTCTGCCCTCTTCCAGACCTCCGCCTGCAGCTGCTGGATGTGAAGAACAACCCCTACCTGATCAAGGCTCTCTATGGCCTGCTGATGCTGCTGCCCCAGAGCAGTGCCTTCCAGCTCCTCTCCCACCGCCTCCAGTGCGTGCCCAACCCAGAGCTCATGCAGACCACGTAAGTGCTGGGGGGACGGGCCCGCATCGGCATCGGGGCTGGATCAGCTGTTCCCCACAGCTGAGCATCCCTGCCATTCCAGGCTCAGCCCTGGCCCCGGGCTCAGCCCCATGCTCTGGCTTTCACCCCCCAGCTCTGCTGCAGCCATGGCTGCTCCTTGTCCCCATGGCCTGGAGTGTTGGCTCGGGGGGTTTTTTGTGTCTATATTTGGTAACCCTGGGAGGGCTGTGCCTCATCCACAGGCATTTGGCATCCGGGATGGAAAATTTCACTTGTGGGGTCGCTATGGAAACGAGCAGAGCTGGGAAGGAGGTTTATGGAGAAAGACTCCAGCAGCTGGGGGGTGCTCCCAAAGCTTCCCCCCTGCAGCCTGGACAGCCTTCACAGCACCCAAAAGGATCCTGGCACCCTGCTAATGCCTCCGGATGGCTGCTCCATCCCCACTCCTGGCCTTTGGGGATCCATGAGATGTGCAAGGGCGGCATCTCCCTGGGGACCAGCTGAGATCCTCATGCTCCNCCCAAAAGGATCCTGGCACCCTGCTAATGCCTCCGGATGGCTGCTCCATCCCCACTCCTGGCCTTTGGGGATCCATGAGATGTGCAAGGGCGGCATCTCCCTGGGGACCAGCTGAGATCCTCGTGCTCCCTGCCCAGGGGTGCTGCCAGTGGGATTTGCTTTCCAACCCTTGGCTAATGAGTAGTGGGGGGTGCTTGATGATAAAGCTGGCTCTGCCTTGGCGCAGCCCTGGGAACAAAAAGAGCTCCCGAGATGGGCAGGTTTCTGAATTAACCCCCCGCTGCTGTTGTCGCTTCTTGGCTTTTAACTGCTTCCCTGGGATGGCTTTTATCCCTCATGGCCTCCGGCGCTGAGCTCCTACCCACAGCCCAGCACTGATATTTAATTGGGGGGGCGGAGAGGGGGCTGCATGTGCTTCCCCCTCCTTTTTTCTCCCCACTAACCCTGGCAGTGGGGGTTTTTCGAGCTGTCAGACGGCCTGAGCATCTGATTAACTCTGACCTACATTCCTTCAAACACCGAAGCCGGCTTTCATAACTGGCCAGCCCCAGCTGCCCCCTCCCCAGGGACATACCAGGGCCACCAGACCTGCCTGCCATCTTCCCGTGGGCATCCTATGGCTGGTGTCTCCTTCCTTGCATGGGGACAGCACAGGGATGAGTATCCATGGCTGGAACCCTAGGGAGCCTGCATTTGGAGGCTCCAGCCATGGGTGCTCATCTCCAGGCACTGTCCCTGCTGCCACTGGATGGTTTCTGATTGCTCAAAAAAACAGACATGGAAACTGAGGCACATGGCCCTGGCATCCATATCTCACTGTTCCTGACTGGAATGGGTTGGGATAGAGGGGAGCATGTGTCAGAGGAATTACACCTCCCATGTGGGGCCAAGGTGCAGCTGTCCCTTGTCCCTTCCTTGTCCCAGGACCCCTTGGGCTATATCTCACACCTTTGGAGGAAGAAAATATGTCTTTGGGGATGTTTTATGAGGCACCAACATGACTCGGATTTGCTGAGCTCAGCTTATTTAGGACAAGCTTTTGGTGCTGCCAGTACTGGATGCTCACAGTACCAAACATCCCCATCCCCTTCCCACCCTCACTCTCTCTTCCCACCCTGCAGGGACAACACCAAGCCCAGTACCAACTTCAAGAGAACAGCAGCCTCCAACATTGACTACACAGAGCTGCTGCAGCACTTTGAGAAGGTCCAAAACAAGCACCTAGAAGCAAGACACCAGAGAGCCGGGCGGGCAGAGCAGCTGGACCGGCGGGTGGTCCTCTGAGCACCCCTGCAGCTGCCATGGGTGTGCACAGTTGCTGGGGCAGGGACCAGGGGACACGGACCAGGGAACTGGCACACCAGTTGCTGGCCACCGGAGGATCTGGTGGGTTTAATGGAGATGGGCAAGCGTTCAGCACGGGGCTGGTTTCCCCCCACACTGCATATGGATGAGTGGGGACCCTCAGGCTATGCCCAGCTTCTCCTGTAGGTGTTGTGGGGACATGGGGAAGACTTGCAGGAGGAGTGGGCCAGGGTAAAGCACCTCGTCTTCTCTTGCAATGGGGCAAGGAAACTCCCCTTTGCTTTGCTAATGCCTTCCCCGTGACTGTCAGCTGAGCACCCAGCCTGCTGCCAGCAGCACCGGAGGAGGGGAAGGGAAGACGGGAGCAACCCCTGGCCTTCCGCCCTGGAAAACAAGCACACAGGGCTGCCAGCCACCTCTCACCACCCTGACTTCCACCCTCTGGTTCCGAGGCCCTGCTGGAGGTGGCCAGTGGCACCTCACTCGGGGAGACGCTCCTGTGCCTGACACCCGGCCCCCTCCCTGCATTCACACATCCTCTCTGAGTGCCCGGCTCTTGGCAGGGACAGCAGCGCAGCGTCAACTCCCAGCCGGCACCGGGAGACACGGCGGGCAGTGGACCTAACCCCAGACTCCATTCCTTGTTCCTGCATTAAGCTCCCCATGATAAAATAAACATGCAATGCAGAACAGCCCATTCCTGTTGCTGGGCTTCCCATCATAGTTTTGTTCCCAAGTGGAGCCAAAAACCCTGCAAGGGCAGGGGATGACATGGAGCATCTTGCTTGACCCTGTGCCCCGGGCTGGCCCAGCCCTGCCACGTTGGCTCGCCAGCAAGCAGGACTTCTCTGCCTGCTCTTCTTCCCAGCAGGGAAAAAAAACAGCTCTGAAATTCCTCCAGGCCACGGTCACGAAACCACAGCACAGTGACAGGCATTTTCCTGGCCCTGAGCAGCCGCCCGTGCTGCCTTCGTCCTGTCCTGTGGCACCGAGGGACCCCGGCACGTGCCAGGCTGCTGCCGTTTGGGGGGACACCATTGCATCCCCTGCATGGCTCAGGCCCTTGCTTGATCCCAGGAAAGGGGGGATTGGAGGAATTCGTGGAGTTTTTATGGCTTCTGGCCTGTTTACAGCAAAGACTGTCTCTGGCAGTGGGTTCCCCAAACAGCCCCATACCGGCGCTGCTTTGGCCAGGATAAAGACATTCCTGTCATTCCCGGGAAAGGGCTTTCCAGACCCAGTCACGGCGGGTTAATTTTAACAGCCAGCCCTCCAGGATGAGCGAGCAGTGGCTTCTCAAGCCCACTGGTTTCTCAGGGTGCTGGGGGGTACCTGTTGCTGGACCCCTGGGTCTTTGCCAGGGTGGGCTCTGCCTCAGTCCTGCCGAGTTCCTTGCTGCTGAGCAGCCTCTTTCCACACTGAGGGACTGGATTTATGGAGAGAAATTCCAGCCGGCTGCCGGAGTGCTGAGCCATAATTGTTTCCTTATGGGTGGCTCTTGACCAGTGCTGTCCAGAGCAGTGTGGGCTTCATCAGCATGGGATCAGCACTACTTTTCTGGCAGGAGGGGGAATGGGTGGCTCGGACTGAAACCTTTGCCCCAGCTGAGTGTCATTGCACTGTGAGGGGCAGGGAGGTCTGTCAGGGCGCAGCCTGGCACTCCCAGATCCTGGGAGGCTGCAGCTGGGGCCCTGGGATGGCTGTGGGAAGGAAGGGTTTGCCTGCTGGCAGGCCATGCGTTTCCCATGGCTCCCTGATAATCGAGGGCCCGGAGACATTTCAGAGCTGTCATGTAACTACTGCGGAGGGACTTCAGCCTCTAGCACATCTTGGAGGGTCAGGAAGGCAGTGGGGGTCAAACACCCTTTAGGGAGAGGCAGCATACCCCCGGCGCCTCCAGGGCCCTGGGACTGCCCTCGAGCATCCCAAGGCATCTCCAAGTGCAGTGTCCTCATACTCCCTGGAGCTCTCCTGCTCCTCACCCAGCACCCCAAGATAATCCCTGGGGGTTCCTCTGCCGCCGAGGGAGCAAACCCCGGTGCTGCCGCCACCAGTCCCACATCTCCAGGCATCCCTCGGTTCTCCCTCCGCTGTAGTCCTGGATCACCCGGTGTTACTCCCCGACCACCCCCACACGAGTATTCGCGGGAACCACCGGGGCTGGCCCCCGCTCCGTCATCCCTGCGCCTCCTCCGAGTTGCCCGCAGCCGCTCCCGGAGTATCCCTGGGGCTGACCCCGAGCATCCCCCCCGGCCCCGCGGCGGGCGGCGCATGT
>VZTR01013710.1:68546-80454 GCA_013400775.1 Chaetops frenatus | reverse complement strand
TGAGCCTGGCCCGCCGCCGCGGCCTCCCCCGGCGGCGCCGCCCGCCCCGGGCTGCCGCAGCGCCGCGATGGAGACGGCGGAGAAGGAGTGCGGAGCCCTCGGCGGCCTCTTCCAAGCCATCATCAACGACATGAAGGTAGGGGATTCCCCCCCCCGCACCCCGGTTTTACTGTCGTGACAGCGCTCCCCCCGCACCATCCCCCCATCACTCGGCTTCCCCAGGCAGCCCCCGCGCTGCCGCCGCCGCTGCCGCTGCCGGTCCCGCGGTGGGTACCGAGGCTCTGCTGCCCAGCCGCGAGATGGGGATTGGAACCCCGCATCGGGTATCGGAGCCCGAACATCAGCCCCGCAGCGGGTGTCGGGCTCCCACATCGGCTGTCGGAGCCCGGCACGGGGGTGCCGGAGCCCCACATCAGCCCCTTACTGGGCATCGGAGCTCTGTGTCGGGCAACGGAGCCCTGGAGATCGCAGCCCCCTCCATCATCTCTGTATCTACCGTTGGATATTGGAGCTCCATCCTGAGGATTGCAGCCCCACATCATCCCCAGATCCTTCACTGGCTATCGGGGAGCCCCGTTCTGGGTGTTGCAGCCCTTTATCTGCCCTGTTATCCTTCACTGGGTATCAGAGCACCATGTCGGGCATCGAGGTCTCACATTGGGTGTCAGAATGTGACACTGGGTGCCAAAGCCCCACAGCAACCCCATAATGGGCATCGGGGCCCTGCCTTGGGCATTGGAGCCCATACTGGGTATCCTGGCTCCATATCAACCCTGTATCCATCCCCAGGTGCTGGAGCCCCTTGTCGGGTGACACAGACCAGGCACCACTGCCCCTTGCCAGGTACCACTGGCCCCACACCCGGCACTGCCACCCATTTCAGGCATCGCGTTGTCCCTGCCCTCCACCCTGTGCCCAGCCTGGATTTCTGCCAGACCCAGTGGGGTTGACACCAGTGGAACAAAAAGGTCCCCCAGATCCTTGATCCCATTTCCTAACCCGGGAAGAGGATATTGCCTCCACCCTCCCTGGGAGCAGGATGGGGCCACGTTTAGAAAAACCTTTTTGTTTGTTTGTTTTCATTTCAAAAAAATAAATTAAAAATGCTGGGGGGCATTTCTGACTAGGGGCTGAGTGGGGAGGAGGGGACCAGCCATGTTTTTTCATCTCCGGAGGCCAAAATTCCCACAGCCAGCTCCAGCGCTGGGGTTTAGCCCTAGTCATTTTTGGGAGGCAAAAGCTCTCTTCCTCCCCCTCCTCCTCCTCCTCCTCCTCCTCCTCTTCCTCTCTTCATGCTGCAGACCATCCAGACAATGCTGTCATTGCCAAAGCAGGGGAGGGGGGATAAAATAAAAAAAAATAAAATCCTTGCTGGGAAGGAGATTAACCCCTTCGAGAGGCACTGGTGGCTCTCCAGCGGGACTCTGGCTCAGGGCTGGGAGAAAAGCTCCAGGGAGAAAATCCCAGCTCTCCCCAGGGCAGTGGGATCCAGGGCTGGTGGGATACAGCTGCTGGGGTGATCAGCTCCCTCCCCCAAGTGCCTTCACCCCAGCCACCCTCTCCAGGCAGCCTGGCTGAGTCCTACACTCCGAGAGGGGAGGTGGGGGCAACCCCTGCTTCAGTTTCCCCATTCACCTGCTGAGGCTTCAGAGGGGATAAGCCAGCCCAGAGCTGTCACCTCCCAGTGACATGCCCAGCACCATCCGGATGTGGTTGGACTGGGAACCCCTCACCCGAGGAGACCGGGCTGGATTCAGTTTCATGCCATTTGAAGGTGGGGAAGATGAAAGAAAAATGATGAAAATTAAGGAAAACCCCACCACACGACAGCTGGGGCTCAGCTCGTGCCCTGCACAGCCCTGGCCAAGTGCCAGTGGCACCTGAGTGTGCACTGTCCCCATCTCCCAGCCACGTGGGTGTCCTGGCACAGGCACTGGGGGACAAGTAATTCTGCTTGAAGAACTGCCGGCATTGAAGGGCAGTGATGTGCTTATGGTTCTATGGCTGGGACCTCTGTGCTGGTCACAGGGCAAATGGACCTTATTTTGGTGGTGGATGGCTTTTTCAGCACCCCTTGGCCTGTGGTGGGGAGAATTTGTTTGGTGGTGACAGTCCCTAAGCCGGCTTCAGTCCTGTTGCCTTTCCTCACGTGCTCGGCGTCCCTGGGTGACCTTGGCATGTCCTTGTCCCCATTGTCCTCTTCCCCATCCTCCTCGTGCCTGGCATCACAACCTGCTCCCTTCTAGAGGGGAGCCTCACTTGCCCTGCCCAGGGTGGCCAGGGAAGGTAGCCTGGGGACAGTGGCCCAGGAATGGTGGCCCAGCCCTCTGGCAATGACAGTCCCTGGGGACCCACAAGCAGGGGGTCACTGCCACAAGTGGTGTGTGAAGTGGCACCCTCAAACCCTTTCTTTGCTGATTCGTGAGGTAACAGGGGCTTTCGTGGTCCCAAAAAATATTGCTGGGCTGGTCCCATGACCCCTCAGTGCAAACCTTGTCCCCAAAGCTGCCATCAAGCCATAGTGCCCATGGAGATGTGCAGTGATGTACATGTCCCAGCCTGGTGGCCACCCTAGGGGAGTTTACAGACACCCGTCACTGCCATTGGATGGTGACACCAGGATAGCACCAGGATTTTGTCATTGGGACATCAGGACCAGGATTAACCTTGCTAGGATAGCAGCACAGGCATGGCTTCACCAGGATGGCAACACCAGGACTGGCCCCACTGGGATTGCTTTGCTGGGATAGTAGCACTGGGACCAGCTTCACTGGAACAGCATTGGAATGGCCTTGCCGGGATGGTGGCACCTGCATAGCTTCACTGGAATGATGGCACCAGTACTGGCCATGCAAGGCTGGCACTGGGATGGCCTTGTCAAGGACAGCACCAGGATTAACCTCACCAGGACAACATGGACTGGCCTTGCTGGGATGGTGACACTGGGATAGCCTCACTGTGTGGTGGATCAGGATCGGCCTTGTTGTGATGGCACCAGGATGGCCTTGCTGGGATGGCGCTGCAGCTGGCATTACTGGGAGAGCCCTCACTGGAATGGCACCAGCGTGGTCTACTGGGACTGGCTTCACTGGGACAGCACTGAGATAGCCTTGTTGAAACGGTGGCATTGGGATGGCCTCGCTGGACTGGTGGCACTGGGACTGCCCTGGGATGACTTCACTGCACCAGGACAGCCCTGGAATAGCCTTGCCACAAGGGCAGTGGGACTGGTCTTGCACAGATGGCCTTGCTGGGATGGCACCAGAGTGGCCTCATTGGGACAGCACTGGGGGGGTCTCCCAAGCACCTGTGTGCCCTGTCCCTGTCCCCACACAACTGCCCCGTTCAGGGTTTTGGGGACCCCGACCTCCCCTCCTGCCCTGTTGGTCCTTGGTTTCAGGGGAGGTGAGGACTGGGGCTCCCAGCTGTGGAGCTGGAGCTCTCCATGATGGTGGGTTTGGCCATCAGTGCTTGGGGGGGAAGCTGCTGGTGCTGAGGGTGTCTCCTCTACTGCTGGCCAGGGTCTTAAAGCTTTTTCATTTCATCCTCTCAAACTTCCAAACCTATAACCTACCTTGACCTTTGTGAGGAAGAGATGACTCAAAATCCTGAGGTCTCCATGGTCTATAAGTTTGGGTGGCTGGACTGGAAAAGGAAAGAACAGAGGGAGAAGAGTTGTGCTCAGCCTTCATTAGCCATCAGAGAAGCTGCTGAGCTGCTCTCTCTGCACCTGTGAAGGGGGCACCTGGCTTGTCTAGGGAAGCAGTGCAGGGGTTGAGGGGCCCTGTCTCTCACCATCACCCTTCCTCCTTGCAGAGTTCCTACCCCATATGGGAGGATTTCAACTCGAAGGCCACCAAGCTGCACTCCCAGCTCAGGTGAGTGGCCAAAGTGGGGGTGGGACACAGGGGACCCCCCTCCTCGTTGGCACACCCCAGTGTGTCCCACACCCACCGAGCTCCCCCCTCTCTCTCTCTGCCCCAGGACCACGGTGCTGGCCGCAGTTGCCTTCCTGGATGCCTTCCAGAAAGTGGCTGACATGGCCACCAACACCCGAGGTAGGGTCCTCTCTCCTAGGGATGGGTGTCCCCAGACCTGTCTGGGCAGGGGGACAGGTGGTGAGTGTCCCCCATGGGGTATCCCCTGCCCACATTACTGGGGTGGACTTCAAGCAGCAGCTTCACCATCCACAGAGAGCTGTCCAACTTGTTCCCACGCCAAGGTAGAGCACACCCTGGGAAGCAGCATAGGAAAGATGGAGTGGGGAGGTGGAAGGAGGTGGGCACCCATGTGGGTGCTGCTCCTCACCACCCATGGGTGCTTAGCCACATTTTGTGGTGGGGCTGGAACATTCAGGGTGACTCAGGCCTGCGCCATGGTCTCCTGCACCCATCTCTGGCCCCTGGGATGCACAGTCCACCCTCCAGGGGGGTCCTGGCTGCTCCGAGGGTCTCCAGGGAAGGAGGTTCCAGAGTCCGAGCTCAACTGTTTTGGGGACAAACCCCAACTCACCAGGGAGGTGACTGAAGAGCCAGGGCTGCATGTGAGGTCCCCCATACTGTTGGGGGGTGAGGGGGAAGGATCCCCGGAGCCTCTCTGGGTGCCCGCTGGCAACGAGGAGCCACTTCCCACCGCTTGGCTTCTGCCAAGCAGATGGTCCCGGGCTGGTTTGCAGACTGGCGGCATCCAGGCCATCTGGAGCCACACGAGGAGGAGGAGGAGGAGGTGGAGGCAGCAGCTTGAGCCAGGATCAGCTTTGCCTCCAAACCCACTAGCCCACTGCACCAGGGGGATTAGGACTCCCCCAGCTCCCTGCCAGCCCGGGCAGCCAAAACGAGGAGGAGGCACGGGGGCAATGCTGGGGACCAGCACCACGGGAGTCAGTGTCACCCTGGAGTGCTGCTGATACCTGCAGGGCTTTTTGTGGGGGGGGTGAGAGCCAGAGCAGCAGCACGGGGAAACTGAGGCACTGGGTGGGGGCTGGCTGCTGGCCTTGCACACAGTGCATGAGAATCGGATTAGAAGCAGCAGGAGCTGGAATAAGAGCATTAGGAGCTGGATTAGGAGACTACCCCAGTGCAGAAGGCCCTGGCCCATGGGTTCCCCTATTTCCACAGCACTGGGAGACTGAAGGGCATCCAAAACTCCTGAAAAAAAGGGTTGGAGGTGTCTTTGGAGTCTTTTTTAGGGGAGAGAAAGGCTGAATGTCACTCGTTAGTAGCACCCAAGGATTTTTGATTGCTGCTTTTCCTGGGATTTGCCAGCAGCACTGCCACCATGTGGCCATCCTCTTAGGCTTCAGGGTTAACTGCGGTTTCACTTAAGAAGCATGCTCCTGCTATCTCCTGCTGGCAAATATCCCCCCCCGAGGAGTTCGAACTCCCTTTTTATCCACTCAGGATTGTGCCTGGAGGTGTGGGACAGAGCTGCCTGCCCAGAACTAAGCCAGGGTACCTCATCCCTCCTCTTCCCTGGCCCCCCAGTGCCATATTTAAGACAAACCAGGAAAAAATGGGAGTGGGTTCTAATTTCAAAGCCTCCAGAAGAGATATTTAGTGTTTCATCTATTGGTTAGTGGATGATGATGTATTTATTTTGTGGACTTATGGTGGGAAAAAACAAGCCACCCCCTATACGAAATGTCCGCAGTGCCAAGTGCATCCCAGCACTGATCGTCCCTGTCACGAGCCACCCTGCTCCCACTGTACAAACTGGGCTGGAACTGCTGTGGGGGTGTCCCTGCCCCTTGTCAGTGGCACTTTGTTCCCTCCCAGGTGCCACCAGGGACATTGGCTCGGCGCTGACCCGGATGTGCATGCGGCACCGCAGCATCGAGGCCAAGCTCCGGCAGTTCACCAAGTAAGCAGGACCAGGATCAGCTTTGCCTCCAAACCCACAGGCCCACGGCCTGGCCAGGCTCAGCCCTTGCTGAAGGAGATGCTGGATGTTGGCTGGGCATGGGATGGGGGAATGGCTCGCCCCTGGCTCCGGCGCTCTCCCACACTCTCTGCTTCTCTCTCCTTGCTCCAGTGCCCTCATGGAGAGCCTGATAAACCCTTTGCAGGACAGGATTGAGGACTGGAAGAAAACTGCCAACCAGCTGGACAAGGACCACGCAAAAGGTACGGAGGGGATGGGATAGATCCGTGCAGGGTGGCTGCACTGCTGGGCAGGGGTGCAGTGCACCCCTCTGACAGCACTTCTGCACCCCCAGAGTACAAGCGAGCACGCCACGAGATCAAGAAAAAGTCCTCTGACACCCTCAAGCTCCAGAAAAAGGCTCGCAAAGGTGAGAGGGGGGTCTCCTAGGGGGTGCCCCCACCAGCCCCTCTGCAGCACCCCCAGCCAGGGCGGGTATCCCGGCTGTGGCACTGCCAACCCAGGGGTGGGCACCAGGGGAGTCCTGCTGCCCCCCTGCAGAAAGGGAGGTGCCAGCATGGCCCCGGGCTGGCGGGGAGGCGGGGCATGCGCCCCAGCCTTCGGCCTCTTTTCACACGTTTTCTCTGTCTCCTTCTCTCTTCCCTCCCTTCCACATCCTTCCTGTAGAGCTACTTGGTAAGTGAACCGCTGACCCCCCACCACCGGCCCCCTCTCTGCTTCCTCATCTACTCCCCCCAGTCTCCCCAGCCTCTGTCTGTCTGTCCGTCCATCCATCCATCCCTGTTCCCACCCTCACCCTGCTTTTAGCTTAGCTTAGCCTGCACCCCACATCCTGAGGCAATGCCAGCCCCACCGTGTGGCAGCCCCAGGGGTCCTCTGGTCCCAAGTGCCAGGGGTGGGGATGGAGTGGCAGAGGAGCCCCCTGCCCAGGGCTGCTGTGGGGTGAGGGTGCTCCTGGACCTTCCAGGGATATGGGCACAGTGGGAGACTTATTGGTATGTGCTGGAATGTGAGGATGGGGTGATGTCCCCAGACTGGGGGAATGGCCTCAACTTGGCAGTGGGACCACCAGCAGGTTGGGGAAGGTGTCGGGGGAGCCCAGCACTGACAGTGCCCCATCTCACAGGGAAGGGGGACCTGCAGCCCCAGCTGGACAATGCGCTGCAGGACGTCAATGACATGTACCTGCTGCTGGAGGAGACGGAGAAGCAGGCGGTCCGCAAAGCCCTCATTGAGGAGCGGGGCCGCTTCTGCACCTTCATCACCTTCCTGCAGCCCGTGGTGGTGAGTGCTGGGGACTGGGAGGGTTGAGATTGTTCCTGCTGCCTAGTGGGTGCTGATGGTCCCTCTTGTCTGTCCTCAGAACGGGGAGCTCACCATGCTGGGAGAGATCACCCACCTGCAGGGCATCATCGAGGACCTGGTGATGCTCACCGCAGAGCCCCACAAGCTGCCCCCCGCCAGTGAGCAGGTCAGCAGGGGCGAGTCAGGGGTCAGGGGAGTGGGGGAGCATCTTTGGGGGGACTTAGACCCCATCTTTCCTGCAGGTGATCAAGGACCTGAAGGGCTCTGACTACAGCTGGTCCTACCAGACGCCCCCCTCTTCGCCCAGCAGTTCCAGCTCCCGCAAGTCCAGCATGTGCAGGTATGGTGAGGTGGGCTCCACACCCAACCACAGCCAGGAAATCCAGCCCTCTTCATTAATTTCAGTGGGCTAATGATGCTTACGGCCCTTGGGGATGCTCACAAGGTGCATGTCCACCTTCTCATGTCCATATGGGCAAGTGGCTCCCTTTAATACAGAGGAATTGGTCTTGGTGCACTGGGCAGGGTTGGTGGACCTATGGGGCAGGATGGGGGCCTGACACATGCCTTTTCCTCTGGGATTTGGGGACAATATGTGCTGTGCATGGGGGTTTGGGGGCAAGCTTACCACCTCTGTCATGTCCCCCAGCCTGTTCCCTGCCACAGGGCCGCTCCAGGAGGCAAAGGGACACCCCAGGAGGACCGCATGCCTCAGTTTCCCCAGGCTGGGATGTGTGGCAGGGCACTGGCCATCCTGCCACCTCCGAACCTCTGTCTTAAATTCTCTTTTCCTTCCTTTGTCCCCCCCGCCGGCGTGTCCCCGTCCCCCCGGCGCCCCCCCAGCAGCGTTAGCAGTGCCAAGGGTGGCGTGGCATGGCCCGGCGGGGCTCAGACCTGCTCACCCAGTTCCACCTATCGCTACCGCAGCCTGGCGCAGCCCCCCGCCGCCGCCACCCGCCTCTCCAGCGTCTCCTCCCACGACTCCGGCTTCATCTCCCAGGACGCCGCTTATTCCAAACCACCTTCCCCCATGCCCTCGGACATCACCAGCCAGGTACGGGGAGGGTGGTCCATGCTGCCCGCCTCCGTGCCTCAGTTTCCCCTTCCATAGAGTGGGTGGGTGGTGCTGGGTGCAACACAAGGGTCCAGTGCAGAGGTATGAGACTTACCCTCAGAAGTATTGCCATCTGTGTTGGCAGCACAGGAGATAAATGTTGGGAATATTGAGGGTGCCTGCCATACTTGGGGCCATCATGGGCCACACAGCAGAGAAACCCTATCCATTAATTCCCCCAGGGATGGGGCACAGGTATCGCTCTCCCTGTGCCAGGAGAACAGGGTGTTTCCCAATCTCCGCAGCCCCATGATACCCAGTTTGTGCCAGTCACCCACCAAGCAGCATGGAGCCAAGCTTCCTCTTCATGCTGCACAATCCCCAGTGCCAGTGATGCTCCAGGATCCCCAGGGAGTTGCCATTCCCGCCTATCCATGCTAACCTGGCATCACCAACCCAGCAAGGTCCCCACTCCCCAAAATACCTGTTGGCTCTGCATGGCTTGGGGTGAGAAAGGGGAAGGGTTGGGGCAGTGCATCATCCCAGTTCTTGACCCCTCTGCCAAGGTTGCGTCCTGCTCGCCATCCTGCATCTGCTCCCAGAGGGGAGGAGGGCTGAGGGCCTCTCTCAGCCAGGGGAGCTGTGGGTGCTGCTCTAACCGGGGTCGTGGCTCTGGCTTTGCTTGCTAACTGCCTCTTCTCTCACCTTCCGGCTCCCGGCTCGTCATGGCACAGCAGAAGTCCTCCAGCTCGGCGTCCTCAGAGGCATCCGAAACCTGCCAGTCTGTTAGCGAGTGCAGCTCCCCCACCTCGGTTAGTCCTTGCCTGCCCACCAGGGTTGCATCTCACACGTGGTTCCCCCCTCACTTCGTGGGGTTCAGCCCCTAGACCCTCCCCTCCCTTCCCGCATGGGGCAGAGCATCCTGAGCAGCACCCGTGGCTTGACACGGGGGACGGCAGCTTGAGACCCCTCCTGCCGCGCTCCTGGTCCCAGTGTCCCCAGCATGAACCACATTGCCCATTGCAGGACTGGTCCAAGGCCAGCCCCTATGACCAGCCGGTGGTCCCTACCCTGCAGCGGCGCAAGGACCGCGTGGAGCACCTGCGGGAAGCCGAGATGGGCTCTCCTGCTGCTGGCTACCCGGGCATCGGCAGCGAGGATGCTCCCAGGCCCCGGATGTCACCGGCTACAATTGCTGCCAAGGTACTGGCTGTGGCAGGGCAGGCACAGAGGTGGGGGGCTCCTGGGGACTCCCAAAAGAGGAATCAGGGTGCTGACAGTGCCCCTTGCCCCCGCAGCATGGGGAGGAGGTGTCCCCTGCCGCCAGTGACCTGGCCATGGTCTTGACTCGTGGGCTGAGCTTGGAGCACCAGAAGAGCAGCCGGGACTCTCTGCAGTACTCCAGTGGCTACAGCACCCAGACCACCACCCCCTCCTGCTCTGAGGACACCATCCCTTCCCAAGGTACTGGCACTGAGGGGTACCTGGGACCACCTGAAATGGTGCTTTGAGTGGGGAAAGGCACAGCAGAGGTTTTGGTGGTCCTGGGGCACATTTGTGTGCTCTGGGTGTCATAGCATTGGGCTGTGGTCATACTATGCAGGGGTTGGTGGAGTGCCACAAATAACCACAGCTTTTCCTGGTTATTTGGATGTTGTCTGGGGCTCAGTGGGTGTAGTTGTGCCAGGAAGTACCGTAACAGGTGATGGTTTGTGGTGATGTGTCTGTGCATAGAGGTTGAGTACAGGTGGAGATGGTGGCAGCTGGTAGGTGATGGAAAAAGAGTCAGTAGTTGGAGATCAAATAACCACGTCTGTCATGATGTTGGCATGATGATGGCTGAGCCAGCTATGAGCATGTGGTGGTGACAGTGGAGATTGGCTGTGATCATGTTGTGATGGCTGTGGTTGGGGTGGTTGTGATGGTGACAGTTGGGTTTGGTCATAATTTCAGTGTGATGGTTGGGGTGATTGTGGTTTCCTTCCGGTGCTGATGTTTGGGTGTGATGGTGAGCATGTTGTGCCAGCAATGATTGGGACAGGAGTGGTTGTGTCACGATCATGGGAGTTGAATTTGTTTGTTGCTGTGCTGTGATGGATGTGGCTGGGGCCGGCTTTGATGCCATGGTTGGGCTTGGCTACCCACTGCCCCCCCAGCCACACTGATGGTGCTGCTCCCTCCCCAGGCTCCGACTACGACTGCTACTCGGTGAACGGTGACGTGGAGTGTGACCCCCAGAGTGACTTCGACAAGTCCTCCACCATCCCGCGCAACAGCAACATTGCCCAGAACTACCGGCGGATGATCCAGACCAAGCGTCCTGCCTCCACCGCCGGGCTGCCCACCGGCACCAACCTACCGGCCGGCACCACCCCGGGGGTGGCCACCATCCGCCGCACGCCCTCCACCAAGCCCTCGGTCCGCCGTACGCTCTCCAACGCTGGTCCCATCCCCATCCGACCCCCCATCGTCCCTGTGAAGACCCCCACAGTGCCCGACTCCCCTGGCTACGCTGGCCCTACACGGGTGGGCAGTGAAGAGTGCGTCTTCTATGCTGATGACGGCTCTCCGAACCCCCTGGATTTTGCCAAAGCTTCGCCCAAGCGGCTGAGCCTTCCCAACACTGCCTGGGGTGGCGGTGCCATGGAGATCTCCGTCTACCCCGGGGCCGGCCAGCACCTCTCCGCT
This sequence comes from Chaetops frenatus, assembly GCA_013400775.1. Lineage (NCBI taxonomy): Eukaryota > Metazoa > Chordata > Aves > Passeriformes > Picathartidae > Chaetops > Chaetops frenatus. Next base: position 69,527 of record VZTR01013710.1, on the reverse strand, counting down.
GAGGAAGAGGAGGACCAACAGTTGGCCGCCAACCGGCACAGTTTGGTGGAGAAGATTGGGGAGCTGGTGGCCGGCGCCCACGCCCTGGGGGAAGGCCAGTTCCCCTTCCCCACCGCCCTCGTGGGGTCCGGCCCCAGCGAGGAGACCCCCGTGCCGCCCCCCGCGGCCTCCATGGACCCCCCGGCCGAAGACATGCTGGTGGCCATCCGGCGCGGGGTGCGGCTGCGCAGGACCGTCACCAACGACAGGTCGGCCCCGCGGATATCGTGATGATGCCCCGGCCAGCGGGGACGTGCCCGCCGTGGCCGATGGACCCCCGGGGGCGACGCTGCGCCTCCCCGGGAACCCCCACCCGCCGGCACCCGCTGCCCTGCCCTGCCCCTCCCCTCCCTGTGCCCCCTGCTTCCTGCCCCTCTGTCTCCTGCTGCCCCGCCCTCTCCCTGCATCCCTCCTTCACTTGCTCTCTCTTTGGCCCTCTTACTCCTCTTTTTCTCCTTTTCTCTTCTTCTTTTTCCTGTTTTATTTTTTTCTGCTTTTTTTCTTTCGTATTTTTTTTCTTTTGCTCTTCTATGTCGCTTTTCCTTCTCTTTTCTTATTTCCTTCATTTTCCTGGTTTTCTTCTCTTCTTTTCCTCTTCTTGTCCTCTTTTTCTTTTCCTTTCATTTTAACTCTTTCTCCTCCCTTCTATTTTCCTCTATTTTTCCTTCCCTATTTTTTCACCTCTTTCGCTTTGTTTTTCTTTTCCTTTTCCCCTCTTGCTTTCCCTCTCCTCTCTGTTTTCTCTCCCCGGGGCGCAGGCGGGTGGCCCCAGCTGCAGCAGGAGAGGACGGTGCCAGCAGGGCCGTGGCAGCACCAGGAGCACAGGAGTGGGGGGCCCTGGCCCCATTCCCCCCAGCTGCCTGCCTGGGGCCAGCACAGCTCAGCCTCATTTCAGGGGGCAGAAGCAATGGGCTGGGGGTGCAGGGGGGGGAGGAAGAAGTG
>VZTR01013710.1:0-68459 GCA_013400775.1 Chaetops frenatus | reverse complement strand
CCGCTGTCTGTCGCATCGCAGCCCCCTCAGCCCTCCCCCTTAGGAATAACAATTTAGTTCTCCTCCTTTCCCCTTCTCCTGCCCAGAACCGCTGATGCCAAGTGACAAATGTTTGGGTTTGAGGGAGGGGGGGGGTCTTTTATTTTGTACAGAAAACAAAAATTCTTTGGAAAAGAAAAAAAACTGACCTGTCTTTCGACTGAAGTAACTTTTCTGGTGCTGTTGTTAACTTGGTCCTTATTCTTTTCTTTTTTTTTAATTTATTTTCCCTCCTCGTGTTCCCGCCTCTGCCGCCGCTTCCCCTCTCCCTGTCCCTCTGCCAAGTTTCTTTCTCTTTCTTTCATTCCGTCTTTTCTTTTAATTTTTTTTTTTTCTGGTGGTAATTCCCCTCTTCCCCCCCCTCCCCTGTTTTCCATAGTCACTGCTACAAGTAACGAATGCACTGTGAAGATTCCAGTATTAATAAAGGTTGTACTGTAATTAATAGCCTTGCCTGCGCTCCTGTGGATGTTCTGATTCCCTGCTGTCACCCCAGTAAGGGAGGACAGGTGGGAGGGTCCCATCACCCCTTTGGGGTTCCCATGGCTGCAGGGTGGTGGGTCTTTTGGGGCATGGAGGAGTGAGACAACCCCATGGTCAAGGTGATGGGTGACCCTGGGATGCAGAAGAGCATCCTGCTGCCCCACCCCCTCCAGGAGAGGGGGTGCAGGCGGTGTCCCCCACCTCCACCCATCCCAGCAGCACCCGCAGCGTTGCCACCTCCCGGATTATCGAGGCCGATTGCCAAACCTCACTGGGGCAGCACAACCGGCTGTGGAGAGCAGTGGGGATGGAGGGGCTCAGCGTGGGCAGTGTCCTGCTGACCGGCTGCGATGGGGGGCTGGGCCTGGGGCTGCTGAAGGGGTTGCTGGAGCAGCCCAGCCCACCTCGGCACCTCTTCGCTGCTTGCCTGGACCCCCAGGGCAAGGTAGGGAGGGCTCCGGCACGGGGAGCGGGGACAGGAGGGAGTCAGCTCTGGGATGGGTGCCTGGGGATGCCACCATCCCACCTGGAGCTGGGAGGCTGGGTGCCAGCATCCTGCACCATGAATGGCATGGAGAAATATAGGCATGTATAAATATATATATATAACAAAAACACGTATATATGGATTGAGCATTAAAAACACCTGTGTATGTATTAAATATGTATGTATTTAATTTTTTTGCATCTCTTGGTGCAGGTATGTGCACGATGGGGAGGGCAGGGGGGGTTGCTGGGAGCTTTGAAGCTGCCAGGCTCAGCCATATGCAGGGAAGCAGTGACTCGCCCCAAATCGCTCCTGCTGGATCTTGTTGTGACCTGTCGGCTGTGACATGAGGGGCCACCCTCTTCCCACTCCGGCACAGTGCTGGGCCCCTTCCCCCTTGAGCTTCCCCATGTGACCCCCTCCCCCCATCTTTCTACTCCTAGGCTGTCAACGAGGTGGCTTTGGGCTTTCCCAACGTCATGATCCTGCCTCTAGGTAAGTGCTGGGGCGGGAAGGGGATGAAGCTTCTCAGGATTTAATTGCAGCCGTGGGTGGCTCCAGGAAATGCCACCAAGCAGGCGGGTCCCTCGGTTTGGCTCAGCTCAACCAGGTCACTGATGGAACCCCAGCGGCTGGGAATTGTCTCCTGCCGTGTCCTACAGCATCTTGCCAGGCTCGTGGCCACCAGCCTGTCCCCAGACCCTCCTGTCCCCTTGCAGATGTGACAGACCCCAACAGCATCAAGGCAGCAGTCGGGAAGGTTCGGGAGGAGGTGGGAAGTGCTGGCCTCAACCTCCTGATTAACAACACCGGCACCACGCGCCGCAGCACCTTGGCCACCGAGACAGCAGAGAACATGAGCCTGGTCTACACCACCAACACCATCGGGCCCCTGCAGACAAGCCAGGTGAGGACACAGGCCACCCCTGCCCCAAACGCTGGGAATAGGGAGCAAGAAGATGACAGGTGTCTCAGGTGACATCTGAGATCCCATCCCCTGCAGGCTTTCCTGCCCCTGCTGAAAGGGGCAGCTGAGGCCGAAGGGCAGCGTGAGATGAGCTGCAGCAGAGCCGCCATCATCAACATCTCCAGCATTCTGGGCTCCATCGAGGTTGCGGAGGCCTGGGAGGAGAGGCAGGACATCTGCTACCGCTGCAGCAAGGTACTGCAGCCAGGAGGATGGGGAGGAATTTGGGGGTTACCTCCCCACTGGCCATGGCATTGCCAGATCATGATGCTAAGGAGGGGAATTTGTTCTCCCAGGCTGCTCTGAACATGCTTACCAAGTGCCTGGCCCTGGAGTATGGGAGCAGTGGGATCCTCTGTGTGTCTGTGGACCCTGGACATGTGACACCTCCCTTGGAACCAGGCATGGTGAGTGATGGGAGGTGCATGGCCACCCCAGCTCAGCAAGGTCCCACAGGCATCCATTCCTGGAGGCATCCTTCCCCAGGAGCATCCCTTCCCATGAACGTCCCTTCTCAGGGTCATCCTTTCCCAAACACATCCCTTCCCAGAAGCATTCCCTCCCACGGATACCCCATCCCATAGGCACCACTTCCTAGGGCATTTCTTCCCATGGACATGCCTTTCCCATGAACATTCCTTCCTGGGGCATCCTTGACCGTGGACATCCCTTCCCCGGGCACCCACATCTGTGCAGCCCCTTGGTCCCACAGCGGCTGTGCCACCACAGCAAAGGGACAATTCCAGTCTCTCCCTCAAAACCATCCAATTTCTTCCCTGTTTTTTATTTCCTTTCCCATCCTGATGGTGTGTCAGCAGAGGGCACCCCGGTCCTGCACTCAGCTGTCCCTTACCCTGCTCTGGCTGACAAACGAATCGCTTTTTAATTAGGAATGAAAAAATTAACCTCCATCCTTACAGCACTCAAATAAGGGACAGTCAGTTTGTGCAAAGCCGCATCCCTTGGCTGCTGGAGCATCTGTGGCTGCTCCCAAATCAGCCCAGCCAGAGCTGGCATTCCACCATACCACGGGTGGGATTGGGGGTGTTGGGATGGAGAATCTTGGCTCACTTTTTCCCCTGCCCTTGGGCGCGGCAGGGCCCGGTGACGGTGGAGGAGAGCGTGCGGGGCGTCCTGCAGCTGCTGGCCCAGCTCTCAGCCTCCAGCAATGGCACCTTCTGGGACTGGAGAGGACAGAGGCTGCCCTGGTGAGAGCAGCATCTGCCCACTGAGCTTAAATAATTAATTAAAGAGAATTAATTGCCATTTCCAGGCTCACTCGAATTCGGGGCAGGGCAGGGGGCTGGGCAGGGGAATAGAAACAGGGATGCACAGGTTGTGGGGTGAGAGTTGGGTTTGCTGCACCCCCAGTCTGGGATGCTGATTTGGGCCAGGGCAGCATAAGGAAGGATGCTCCAAGTGTGGTCCTGAATCCAAGGCATCCCCTGGAGCCAAGGGAACCCCCTGGGTATCCTCACTGTAGGGCCATAAGCCATATTGCTTATGGGGATATCCCAGACAGCCCCCAAACTCAGCCCTTGTCCTGCTGAGCCCGCCCACCCCAAAACCAGCTGGCCCTTCCATGCTCACCCCAAGGATCCTGCCAGGCTTTTTTCTTGCTGGTTCAAGGCCAGCAAAGGTTCTTCATACTCCAGCAGCTGGGGGCATTCACAGCAGGAGATCTCCCAATTCTCAGCACATGCCTAAAGACATCTGGGCAGGGCGTCCTGGGCTGACCCTCCCTGAACCCATCCCTCAAAATACACCAGGAGATATTGTAAACAGGCTCCTACTCCCCATCCTGCGAGTGCATTCCTGTCGAGGCTCTCTCGACATTTTTGAAGCCATCTCTCAAAAGAGGGATCAGAAGAAAATGCACAATATCTCAAGTGAGCTGGACACACAGGGTTTTGGCAAGCCCATTGCTGTGGGGATGCTCTAGGAAGCTTGGCAGGGGTCATTTTGCAGGGACAGCTTCAGTTTTCCCACAGTGGAGGAGTATGAAGGATCATTCCCACGCTTGACAAGAGGGAGTGGGAGGTTGGGGCTCAGCCCCAAGGGCTGAGGCAGCCCCAGGTGGGTCCCTGGACCACACAGGGGCTCTGTTAAAGCCAGCAGGGATGGGAGAGAGGGTCCCTCTAGTTAAAGCTCCTTATCAAGCAGTGGGTCATCACTGGTAGGTTTTATATGAGCTCTGCGTGGGCTTTATATAAACAGGAATCATCACTAGGCAGGAAGTGAGGAGGAAAAGGAGGAGGAGGAGGAAGACATTGCCTTCACTCATACTGCAGTGCCCATGGACTTATGAGCCTAAGTCACAAATACACCAATTGAGGTCTCTAATAGCTGATGAAGGTAATTAACTCAGCTGTAAAGGGGGGAGGCAGCCAGGCAGCCCCAGTCCCTCCAGTGTGTCCTGCACCACCAAGCACAACAAACAGATCCAGAGGTTTCCTTGCTGGGGATGGAGGGGGCTTGGCAGGGGTCCCTTTATCAGAGTGAGTTTCTCACCAACAGCGGTGAGGGAAGTGGCTGACACCCCAAAAGAGGAGGCAGTGGAGGCAGTGGGGTTCTCTTTGCTGGTCCTTTATTTCGGGTAAGGCTGGAGGCTCCCAGGACCCAGTCGGAAGCTGAGCTGCAATGCTAGAGAATTAACTGGTGTTTAATGAAAGCTGAGGAAAAAATACAAATCGAGAGAAACAGGGTGATGCCCTCACCTGCCCTGTGGGCAGGGAGGGCTGTGTGACCCCCAAACAGCTGCCTGCCACGGGGGGCTGTGTCTGACCCCACACCCATGCAAAGGATGCAAGACGTTTTGCATTGACAAGATCCCACAGCCATGAACAGTCCCACAGTTCTGGAAGGGGTTGTGTTTGGTCCTGGAAGAGGTGGCATTTGTCCCACCTTTGCAGCTTCCTTGGGTTGAACCCCCCATGGGGCTCTGGAAGGAGCAGAGCAGAGGCAGCATCCAAGGCTCCAGGGCAAGGAGGTGTTGAGTGAGGGGTCTTCCACAGTGTTAGGTGGACTCCCACCGACCTGAAGAGAGAGAAGAGGTGCCATGGTGTGGGACAGGGCCCCTCTGTGTGGCACCTGCGTTTCCCAAGGTCGGACCCCCACCCTGACCCCCAACTCACAGGGCACTCCAAAGAGCATCCGCATGACCTTGAGGCAGTTGTCCAGCAGTGCCTTGGGACGCACAGCCTTGCTCCGGCTCTCAGCGCCCACGCTGTGGATCAGCTTCACCAGATCGGCCACCACCTCCTCCACGTCTGTCTGCAGGGACAATTCACCAGGATGTCACCAAGGTCCCTCCAAGGACACGAGGATGCAAAAGAATACAGCTGTTGCATTGGCCGGGAATCGAACCCGGGCCTCCCGCGTGGCAGGCGAGAATTCTACCACTGAACCACCAATGCCAGATGTGCAACAACACACAGCCCTCCCCCACCACTCCCAAACCCAGCGGCGCGGGAGCGGCAGGGACAGGCCCTGTCAGCTCTGAACACCCTCACAGCCCACTCCAACACAGCTCCGACACCGCGCCTCCAGACCACGGGAACGCCTCTTCCCGCCGCCTCACATCACCTGCCGCAAGGAGAGGCTGCCAGCAGCCTTCACAGCTGACCCTCTGGCGAGACAACCGAGCAAAGCTCACTCTCTCCACGGAGCGGCGGCAGGACCAGCCCCGTGGCACCCGACAGCCCAGCCACACTTCGGGCTCACATTGGTGACCCAGCTGTTAAAGGCCACCCACATCCAGCACTCAAACACAGCCACCCCTGGGATGTGGCAGCACCCTCCAGACCCATGCAGGTCCGATTGCCCTGGGCCAGGGGTCTTCACTGCCACCAAGCCAAAGACCCTTGTCATTGGCACCAAACCAAGAACCCTCACTGGCAGTGAGCCATGGACAGCCACTGCCCATAAGGCAGAGTCCCTCTCTGCCACCAAGGTGCCCCGGCTTTGTTCCACCGACACTCCTCGCATGCACCCAGGGGGACAGATGTGCCGGAGGTGTGTAATCCCTCCCGGTACCCAGGGCGATCCCCGCGGTCCCCTCCAAGGGACACGAGGGTGCAAAAATGATACCCCTGTTGCATTGGCCGGGAATCGAACCCGGGCCTCCCGCGTGGCAGGCGAGAATTCTACCACTGAACCACCAATGCCAGATGTGGAGCTCCTCCCCGTACGGCCCGACGTTCCCAAATCCAGGAGAGTGAGTGCAACACGGGCAGGCACTGTTGGCAGTGGACACACCACGGACACAGACACAGAGACACAGACGGGCACACACACACGCAAAGCGGACCCCAACACTGCTCTGATACCGCGGCTCCAGAAGCGCCTCTTCTGCTGCCTCACACATCACCAAAATCGAGGAGTTGTCAGCAGCCTTCAGAGTTAACCCTCTGATGACCCAGCAATGCTCACTCTCTCCTCAGAGGGGCTGCAGAACCTGCCCCGTAGCACAGGACAACCCAGCCACACTTCGAGTTCACATTGCTGACCAAGCTGTTAAAAGCCACCCACATCCAGCACCCAAACACCTCTGTCTTGGGGTGCAACGGCACCTCCCAGCCACAAGCAACCCATGGCTGCACGGAGCCCAAGTCAGTGGAGGGGCTGGGGGCTGCAGAAGTGAAAGGCAGGAACTGGGCTGCACTGACCAGAAACCAGCCCCTGGCTTCTGAGGGGTGAGCACAATAATTGCCCCACTGAACCACATATGCCAGATGTGGAACTGCCCACAGCTGCCATCTGTCACCGCGGCCTGGGCACCCTCGACTGGAACCAGCACCTCCCACTGCTCCTAAGCCAGGGACCTTCACTGCCACCAACACAGCACCCCTCGCTGTCACTGAGCCAGAGTCCTTCCCTGCCACCCAGCCGAGATGGTCGGACACCAAACCATCTCCTCTTACTGCTCACCAATGCCATCAAGCCAAGGATACTCGCTGCAGGCAGAGCTGCTGCTGCCACCCTCAGGGCCTGAGCACCCACACAAACGACAGAGTCGGCCACGAGGGGACAGAGATGCCAAGGGAGCACCCATGGGAGCATCTCTGAGCTATTCCAGGGGCACCCTGGCAGCCACCAAGGACACGAGGATGCAAAAGAATACAGCTGTTGCATTGGCCGGGAATCGAACCCGGGCCTCCCGCGTGGCAGGCGAGAATTCTACCACTGAACCACCAATGCCAGATGTGCAACAACACACAGCCCTCCCCCACCACTCCCAAACCCAGCGGCGCGGGAGCGGCAGGGACAGGCCCTGTCAGCTCTGAACACCCTCACAGCCCACTCCAACACAGCTCCGACACCGCGCCTCCAGACCATGGGAACGCCTCTTCCCGCTGCCTCACATCACCTGCCGCAAGGAGAGGCTGCCAGCAGCCTTCACAGCTGACCCTCTGGCGAGACAACCGAGCAAAGCTCACTCTCTCCACGGAGCGGCGGCAGGACCAGCCCCGTGGCACCCGACAGCCCAGCCACACTTCGGGCTCACATTGGTGACCCAGCTGTTAAAGGCCACCCACATCCAGCACCCAAATGCAACTGCCTCGAGGTTCAGCAGCTCTAACGAGGCAGTAGAGGCTTGGGCAGAGAGGCAGGACAGTCACAGGGAACACAGGGATGAATTCACGGGCATCTTCTGCCTGAACCCCTGCAACCGCCGGCCCTGTTAGTGCGAACCCCGAGAAGGTGGTCGGTGTGTGTGACAGTCCCGTTCTCTCCTCCCCAGGTCTGCCGGTCCCCCAAGGGGAGGTGTTGTAGGCAAGAAAAAAATGCAGCTGTTGCATTGGCCGGGAATCGAACCCGGGCCTCCCGCGTGGCAGGCGAGAATTCTACCACTGAACCACCAATGCCAGATGTGGTGTTACACTTGGGCACTGCCCCACGGCCCCATACTCCGCTCCCAACCTCTGTCCTTGCACCCGGTTCCCGCCAGCCTCTCCACAGAACCCACGCGCGGGGAAAGTGTCCGTGCCCGTGTTGTCCCCTCCCGGTGCTCGTGGCTGGCTGCGTGTCCTCCCAGCACAGGAGTGCGTGACGTGCCAGGGGGGACCCTCACCTGCCGGTACTTGCTGTACTCCTCACCCAGGGCATCGAAGAGCTGGCAGAGCTCCTGGGTGTACTTCCAGGATGGGTGCTTCTCTGGCAGCACCTCACGGATCCGCAGCACTGCCTGGGAGCTGACATGGAACCAGAGGTACCGCAGTGCTGCCTCCGACACTGTCCCGTTGCGCTAAAGGGCAAGAGGGTGAGAGCCGTGCAGCCCCCGCGGGTCCCTGGAGTGCTCCCATCACGAGACTCTCCCCTGCCACCGTCTTACCAGGCGGGTGATGTTGGACGGCCTCAGCACCTCTTCATACTGGACCTGGACTGTGTAGTCGATGGGGAAGTAATGTTTCTGGAAAAGCAAGGAAGAGCACGGGGGCTGGCAAGGGGCAAAGTGATGGGCACATTCTCGCCAGCCTCAGCATGACACCGAGGAGCCGGTGCAAATGCCCTTTGTCCCCCCCACCACCTCCCAAAGCTGGGGTTACCATGTACTGCAGGCGCATCTCGTACTGCAGCTTGTCCTGGAGCAGGCGGGTGAGCTCGCATTCGCCCAGCGCCGCGGCCTCCAGCCCCAGCACAGACAGGACACCTGGGCAGCCAAAGCCAGCGGCATCAGCCCCCTCAGCGACCCCCACTGAGGTGACTCTTGACGCCATCCCCCCGTCCCCCAGCTGTACTCACATAGGACGGCAGCGTAGCCCTGCTGCATGTTGATGGTGGCCGTCAGTGGAGCCCCAGGCTGTGCCTACATGGCTGGGGCTCACCGGGAGCCTCCAGGGCAGTGGTGTGGATGGTGTGGGGACAAGGGACAGGTGTAGGCTCCGGGCACTGTCTGCTCTCCGGTAGCCCCGGGCAGTTGTTCCCTGCCATGGATGAGGGGTTAGTCCCCCTTCCCGGCAGTCCCCGCTGGCTTCTCCTCTCCAGCTGGTGGCAGGGAGGCAGCAGGTCCCGGGGCCGTCACAGGGTGTTGGCAGGGATGTGTTTGCAGGGGTGCAGGAGCACTCCCGGACTGCAAGAGGGAATCTGGGGGAAGAGAGCCCCGGCTGCAGCCGCAGGGCAGGCAGGAGCCCAGGCTGCAGCCCCCAGGCAGGACACCCGCTCCGAGCCCCGGGGTCGGCGGGGAGGGGGCAGCCCCTCGTGAGCCTCGGGTGGCCGAAAGGCTGCGGGTGGCCGTGGAGCCGTGGTATGCCTGTGTCCCGTCTACCAGGGCTTCCCTGATGACACCCTCAGGGGATTTCCAGGGAAGGAGGGGGATCAACCCAGCCCCGTTATCCCAGCAGTGAGTTAGTCCGGCCTCAGCCGAGGAACGCTGGGGGAAGGGGCTGGTGAAGTGGCCAAGCCACCGCACGCTGGGTCCTCACACAGAGGTGTCGTGTCCCTACACCCCTGTGAAGGGGGGCTCTGCCGTGCCCCCACGCTGTGGAAGGAGACCACAGCATGTCCTTGTGCCACATCTCCCACAGCGTGTCCCCTGGTGAAGGAGGGTGCGTTGTGTCCCCGCACGGTCCATGCCATATCCCAGCACAGAAGGGGCCCCATCTGCGTCCCCTCACCACGTCCCGGTGCCAGGAGGGCCACGCTGTGTCCCCACGCGATACCATGTCCCAAGGGAAAGCAGCCGTGCCGTGCCCCCACGCAAAGGCGCCGTGCAGTGTCCCAAGGCAGAGGGGTGCCACCCACATCCCCAGCGAAGGGGACCTGTGTGCCATGTCCCTGCAATATGTCCCCAGGCAAACACGGCCGGTCGCGGGGTGTGTGTCCCGTGCCGCATCCCCACGCGGGGCCGTGGGTGCCCGGCCGCCCNGCGGCCGGGGGCCGGGCGGGGAGAGGGGACCGAGCGACCGCCCCGCACGGCCCGGCGAGAGTCCGGCCCTGCCCCGCCGCGGGTGCTCGGCTGCCCCAGCCGGCTGGGTGTCCCCGGGGTGGGGGGCGAGAGCGGGGGGTGTCCCCAGCGTAGGCAGGTAGCCCAGGCTGGGGGCTCCCCAGGGTGCTTGGCTAACCCTCGTGGGTACCTCCCTGCTCATCGGGGTGCTTTGTTGCCGCGGCTGGGTGTCCCCAGGGTACTCGGCTCAGCCAGCTCGGTGTCCCCAGGGTGCTTGGCTAACCCTCGCGAGTATCCCCCTGTTCCTCAGACTGCTCTGCTGTTCCAAGCAGATGTCGCCGAGGGTGCTCAGCAAGTCCAGGCTGGATGTCCTGGGATGCTCAACTCACCTAGCCAGGTGTCCCCAGCTGATCTCACGGAGTGTCCCCAGGGTACTTGGCTCACCCTGCTGGGTCCCTCCCTGCTCCTCGGGGCGCTCCGCGGGGAGCCCGTGGGATGCCGATGTAACTCTGGTGCATGCCTCCTCCACTCCTCAGGGTGCTGAGCCATCCCTCCAGGGTGCCCACCCAATCCAGTCAGGTGCCCACATGGGCCCTGGCATGCCCAGCTGACCACTCCGTGCACCCCAGGGTGCTCTGCTCTACCAGCACCGGTACCCCCAGGGTGCTGGGCTCTCCTGGCGAGGTGTCCCAGGGGCCGAGCACCCATGAGCACATTTTGGGCCAATCAAAGTGGGAACCAGCCCAGTGCCTTCCCAGCAGGCGCCCGGGGGTGCAGTGCAGCCCTAATCTCAGAGGGGCTGAGGTATTGGCTGGCTCCAAGCCATCAGGACTCTGCTCCCTCTGGCCCAAGCCCACGTCATCCTCTCAGGATGCTGCAGGGCTGAGTTCCTGCCAGGAGCAGGGGACAAGGGACATGGGACATTGTCCTCCCCCACACCACCCTGGAGAGCCCCTTGGAAGAGCCACTGTGTCTGTGCTCAGGGCTGCTGAGCATCCAAAGGGTCAGCAAGAAACATCGGCTATCAAAGAGTGGGTCAGTGCTCCCAGGGAAACGCGTGGGAAGGAATGCACTTCTGCCTGTGAGAGCACACTGGGAATCCCCTGGCATGGAGTCAGAGCCACTGCCGTGCTCCTGCCAAGCTTCCCCTGGTCCTGGCCGGTCTTGGGCACGGCCCTTGCCTCCCTCCCAGCACTCGTCTGGGGTCAAGATGCTTAGCTGTAAGCAGAGAAGGAGCCGGTCCAGCTCCTCTCTCAGGTGTCCGCAGGGATTTTGCCCGCAGCTGCTGCAGGCGCTGGAGGAAGCCATTTAATAGCATTGCCTGCCCACGTACTCATCAGCCTGGCAGCCGGGATGGGGCGAGGAAGAGAAGGGAAAGCGCGGAACTGCGCAGCACTGTGCTGGGCATGGTTTGCTCTCTCTGCCTGCTCCGGGCTGGAAACCGGCGCTGGGATGAGACCAAGGCAAACAGCTCCCCGTGCACAGCTGTGGGAGCTCTGCTCCCACACGGCAGCAGGACGCCGCTCTCAGCGAAGGGGAGCTGGGGGCTCAGCCAGCTCCCCACAAGCCCCCAGCTCCTTACAGCTGGGAGTAGGTCCCTCCCAGGCTTTGCCTTTTACTGGAGCCAGGTTATTCACTAGGCACAGCCAAGGAAGTAAAACCTTGTGCTTGGAACCAGTTTGGGAACAGCTCAAGACGCCCCCTCTTTCCCGCTTTCACTTTCAGAACATCAGCATGACAAATACCAAGTGTCACCGAAGCTCTGCTGCAAGTACCCTCTGATCCAAAGCATCCCTCCCTCCGGGAGGGCAAGGGGCAGGGAGCACAGGGTGAGCACATTAAGTCCATGGCAGGCCAGAAGCTGGACCCCACGAAGCTCAGCTCCCCCTCTGCCCCTCCCTTGACACAGCCGCCCCCACTCAGGCCAGGGAAGGGAGCACAAAGCCCTTTGCTCTGCCAGCAGAGGACGGGTGGGGCTCCACGTGCCATGTCAGAGCCAAAGGGTGCAGCCCTGCCTTATAAGCCCCTGCCAACGCAGGCCTCTGAGGTCGAGACAAGGCAGGAGGGGTGAGGAGGGTGCAAAGGACAGGGCAGGAGGGTGTGTTTGCCCTCACCCCACACAGAGAATGTGAAAACTGTTCAAAGGGAGTACAGGCACCAGGTGAAGAACCACCTGTCTCTCCAAGCCCCAAGTGGGGAGCAGCATCCTTACTGGATGTCACAGGATCTCAGACAGACCCCAGCAGCAGGAGTAAGCAGGGAGCAACCCAGCAGAACCAGGAAGCACTTGCTATGTGGGTGCACTCTGACTGGGAGCCTCTGCAGCCAAGCCTCTGGGCAAGGACCTTTCCCCAGCCCTCCTGGCAGCCAGCTGCTCCTCCCAGAGCTGCAGCTGCTACACTGAGCAACTACAGGACCCCCAAAGTGCAGCCATGCTCTCCAACGGCTGCAGAAATTACTCTTCCCTCTCTCCATAGCCTGCTTTGTGTGTGTTCCAGGGCAGATCAAGCAGCAGGGGACCAGCTCCATGCAGGGCAGGGGGCAGAAAGGGGCCTGAAGGAGCACAGGGGCTCAGGGTGTGCACATTTTTATATTCCTGCTCCTCCCCCTCCTACTCCCGCCAGGTCAGCAGCAGCTGCCACGAAGGAGAAGAGCCCCAGCGCCAGGGTAGTGAAAAAACAGGCTTTTATTCTTCATGTGCTGCTCACAGTCACAGCTTGGAGACACTCTCTTGCCAAAGTTATTATGAAACAAATCAAGTCCCAGACTCAGGCCTCGCTCTTCCCCACCCCCAAGAGAGTCAACATTGTACAAAACTCTATTTACAGGGAAAACAGTCAGAAATGGCGAGTCCAAAAAAACCTCCTTGCAATTCAGAAGAAAACGTTCAAGACAAGTGTGACAGTTACACCCTCCACACAGCCAGTTTCCCATTAGCTGCTCCCTGGACTAGTGTAAGCCCAGAGCAGCTCAGCACCGGCTACTAAGATGGGCCTGGTCACCCTGAATCATGCCACAGCTCTTTCCTTTCATTTTCTAAAACGCTGGGAAATTACAAACCCCACTTGATCCAACAAAGATGCAGCTGGATCTGCCCTACAGAACTTTCAGCAGGACATGCTGGGACTCCCCCATCCGAAAGGGAGGACAAAGGAGATGGGGCTGAGGGTCAGCTTGTGTCCTGCCTTGGGCACTTCCCGAGAGAAACTGCTCTGGCCAGAAGCCGGAATGTCAGGAGCCTTCACATAGGCAGCGGGATGTGTTGGGAAACCTAATAGCTGATACTGTATTTACTGGAATCACTGTTACTTTGAAACATAAACCAAGAGGACCAAACCAATATTTGAAAAGGGGGGAAAAAAAAGCACACATTCCTCCTCCCAACAGTGCCTGGAAGAGGAGCACCCAGAGGAGCTGCGAGCATTTGTGCCCCTGCCAGCTGCCGCTCAGAAAGCGTAGCGTGTGCGGATGTCTTCCAGCTTCTTGGACACCTCGGGTGGGGTCCGGTCCAGCTCCTCAGCCACATTCTTCTGTTTGTTAGGCTCCATGGAGTTGAACTGTTCACACAGGTCCCCATCAATCACGTTCTGGAGGGGCAAGGAGGAGAGAACTGAATCAAAACCACTGAGAGGCACTGAACCCTGCCTAAACAGGGAAAAATGGCCACAAACAGTTTGTTCCCAGGAGTTTCTTAATCCTGTCCTGGAAACAAGACCACGCTTGGTGACCTCATCTGCTGAATAGCAGCAGTTAGCATCACATTAATTACTGGCCAGCTTGATTAACGAAACAGAAACCCAAAAGGCCTGGGTGCAGCTGAAGAATCAGACAAGGGAAAGGAAGAGAGATGTGCCTGGGTCTGAGAGCCCTGCACTGGGAAGGCTGGGGGAGGGCTGTGAGTCATGACAAAGCTTCAATCAGATGGGAGCTATCTTTGAGGCTGTGTATGCTGCAAATCAGCCTCAAACTCATCAAGACCACCACCACCCTCCGCACCTGGAGAATTTAATCTGCTGGGACAATGTTCTGACTGACTCCACACACATTACTCCGGTAGTAGCTACCACTGGGATCCTTCTGGTCATAGCATTTAGCAGTTCACAGCTTCTAACAGTTCTTCAAAAGCAGAAATAGGCAGGAACAGCTGTTTCTGAACTTAAGACTCCCCTTTCCAATGGTGGTGGAAAAAACAACCCAGGGCAGCACTCGGTTTTTGACCCAGCCACACCAACAGCTATGTAATGCTGCTTCTCCTGGTGCAAAATGGAGATGCTGTGGGAAGTGGAGAAGTGCAACTACAGCACCTCTGGGCCTGGGTTTTAGGATCAACCCTCAGGAGGCTCATTACAAGATTAAAGAAACCAAAACAGACATGTATTAAGTGCTAAGTACTGTTCTCCGTACAGAGTGCTGCTCAAGAGGCAGCTCCCACAGGCATTACATGAGCTATTACTGATAGTATTCCAGCCCTCCTCTCTGAACAGCAACCTTGCCTTACTTTTGCCAGCCTAAAGCTGTGCCCCAGAGCAACTCTCTGCACCCCATAACCAGGTGATCCCACATCCACAGGACCTACCTTCACAGGGAAGTAGTAGGAGCGGAAACTGAGATGGTCTCGTCCACAGAGAGGAGGGTGCTCAGACCGTAAGTGCATTTCCACATGCTGGAAGAAGTCATGATCCTGGGGAGATTAAGGATTGTCAGGAGAACAGTTTGGTACCCATCAGTGCTGCTAGCACGGCAAAACAACACCCACCAGAAGGTGCTCCTGCACTGGCTGAAACACTGCCATTACATAGCCATTTGGGGTTAGACAAAATGATCTTTAAATGTCCCTTCCAACTTAAATCATTTTGTGGTTCTGTGATTACCAGACTGCCAGAGCAGCTCTCACATGGCAGCCAAAGTCATGGCTAGCCCCGACCACTTCCACCTGGGAAGTACCCAGAGCAGAGCTAAGTAGCAACCCTGGTCAGGATCAGCCTCCCAGGAGATGAGGCACAGAGCAGCTGTGCAGCATGGAGCTGCAGCTCCAACAGGGAATGTCTCGGTATCCACTCCTCCAAGAGGCCACAGCAAACAGAGAACTGAGTACCATCCTCAGGACTTGAAACATCATTGATCAATAGTTTAGAGGCTACACAAAGCATGCCAGAGGACTCCTCCCTCCTCAGACACTGAACCACCCAAAGCTCCTCGAAAGCACAAACAGATTCAGAACAACAGTGCAACAAGGAAAGCTCTCAACCCTTTATAGAACCAATGCAGGATTCAGCAAACTCCTTCTCTTCCCTTCTGCATTGGAGCCACAGGGTCTCCTGTAGCTCAGGTTTTCAGGCACTGTGGAGCCCTTCAGGGAACGCAGCACATTAATATACTGGCTGGGGATGGATGCACAAAAAGCAAGACTGCAGCCTGATGCCTGGGCTTGCTTACCTCATGGGAAGTAAAAGGGACCAAGATTCCTATCCCCCCCGATAAGGTGGTATAAACAAGAGATTCAGAGCCTCCTGGAATCAGTGTGGTCTTCTGCAAGGAAAGCACCGTCTCTCCCACGTGATAATTCATAATCACTTCAGCCTGAAAGGCAAGCACAGAAGCATGTTTTTTCTTTAGCTTACATAAAAGCATCAAAGAGCCTGTGAGAGGAAAGCAGAATAAATTCAGCCAACTGCTAGTTCTGAAATGCCTTTCTAGAGAGGAAGTGCCTTCCACCTGTGACCAGATGGCAAAACTCAGCTGGACAAACGGATGCAAGTAATGAGAGAAAGCAGCAGAAGAAAATGAACTGCTTCCATCAAACACACCGAACAGGCTTCAGCTGTGATTTCAGAAATTTGGCTTGCAGCAACATTGAAAACAGATCACCCACAGCACAGCAGATTGTGTAGAAGCAGAACTGCCAATACATCTCCTGGACAACACTGCAAAGGCCTTCACAGGAAAGCAGTGCATTCTTTTCCAACAATAACCATGTGCTTCCCACAAAGTATTACCTTCTGCGATGCTCCATTAAGCAGGCCCCTGTCCCAGAGAGCTTTGTTGCCTGTGGGATCCTCATCTACCTCATCATTGGTGTTGGGAGGCAATCTCACCTGTGTTGAAAGAGGAAGGAAGAATCAGCAAACTGCAGAGAAGTAGCATATTCTCTCTGGAGAGCCCTTGTGCTGTCTGAAAGGCTGTTTTTGTGGACTCTGCAAGAACCACTTTACACTTACAGCAGAATCATCCAGGTGCCTTTCCAAATCAGCCTTTACACTTTTATGACAACTGTGGTACCAAGACTAATAGCCCCATCACTCAGAATCGTGGGCAGGGCCTCACAACCAGCCTCTGCCTGGCCTGGCACCTGCAGATCACCCTGGGAGGTATGGTTAAACTGATCTGAAGGTGGTTTCCAGTAAGGAAACAGTTTGATGGATGTGGGGCAGGAAAACTGAAGAGGACTGATTTGTGTGTGTTGGCCAAATCCTGCAGGCTCAGCATCTGACACTTGCTGAACTCTGCACTCCAAAGCACCCGAGCACACTTCAGAAAGAGATCAAAGCTCTGCCAGAAAGACCATCTATTCTTTCCTCCTCCCTTGCTGGAATCCAGCCAAGTGGGGAAGTGTTGGCTGACAAAGCCAACTGTGGAGAGGAAGTGACAGAGAAAGCTAAATGCCAGCGATGAGGTTTAGTCAGAAAAAGTAAGAGTGATAACCCTGACTCAAGTTCTCATGGGCCCTTTCACAGTCACAAGCTTCTTTTTAAGGCTTATTGACAGTAAGTTTTAAGGCAATATAAACACAAATTACTGGACACCTCAAAAATATGTTTATGACTTGTTGATGCTTTAACTTAATTGCTTCATTTAACAAACTGATAAACTGCAGCCCACTAGGATGACAGAGTCACCCCATGAAAACAAGTCAATGGTACAGGGTGTTGTCTCCAGCTAACGACAGATTCTCATTCTTTTAAGATAAATCATGGATGTTTTAAGGGAAAATAGGTCCAAAAAGCCTCGACTTCAGCAAGGCACACTCACCACACAGATGTTACCAAACTTGTCTGCTCCAGCCACAGTGTCGTAATCTAGGAGTGTTGCTGTAGTGACCCATCGCGGGTAAGTGTCATCAGCAAAGATAATGAGCTGGTTCTCATTCCTTTTGTAACGCACCCAGATGAAACTCTCCTGAACGTCTGAAACAATCACTCTATGCCCAATGGTTTGGATCCCACAGATGTAGTTGGCAATGTGCTTTTGAGAGAGAAAGGATAAAACCTGAGTGCTTCAAACAGGGAAGCATAACCCATTAACTCCACCCTACTCCAGCTGAAAGACTCTTTTCTCCTGTGAACTACAGCCCTCTCCTTACTTCCCTTCATTTCCCCCAAAACTACCCCTCATTTCTGCCATACTACAGTCCCACTATAAAAACACCATCAATACAGGGCAACCTAACATGCACCATGTGGCAATCACAGCCTTCCCTGTATGAACACTCTCCAGAGAAAAAGCACTGCTGGTGAGCCCATGATTGGAGATGCCAGGACATCCCTACAAGCAGGCATTGCTTCCATATCTCCTATGTGGTCATGGAAGGCCCAAGAAGGAAAGCTTCACTTTTTCATGTGAGTCATGTTTTAGGAAAAAAAAACCCCTTAAAAAACCACATAAAAACAAAAAAAAGTTTCCCTACAAGTTCCCAGTCTGTCTGTTAGCTTGCTGGAGTTCTTTTGTGCAGTAATGAGCTACTGGCACAGGTTCTGCAGCTTGCACGAGAGAGGGAGGAGCAGGCAATTAAGAGTTAGAAAATCACACTCTGCAATTTCTTTTCCTTAAGTACCAGAGATGCTTAGCAAGAAGGACCATCTACTTAAAGGAGAAAATCCCCTTTTTCACATTCTGGGGATCTGATGAGGTGGTCATATGCACCCTTCAGCTTCTGTACCCCAGCTGCTGATCACCCAAACTAACGAAACATTTCCAGCAATTATCTTTTATCTGGGTAAAACCTCTCATGTTTGCAACAGGTGGCCAAAAGAATAGTCTGTACAGACCCCTGCACATGGTCAGTAACAGCCTGCACTGAGCTGGGACAAAAAGGAACTTGCAACACTACTGTCAGAATGGAGATAAGAAAATGGTGTGTGCCTGAGAAGCAGAGGGGCAGCACAACAGCCCAGTCTAGTCTAGCACTACTCTGGACAGATGCACTCAGCAAGGCAAACGCATCAAATAAAAAGACACACTTGGGCTGCAGTAGCAGCTAAACCCCTTGTTTTACTCGTGCTCCAAAGTATCACTTGTCCCAAATTGACAGCTCTGGTCAGGAACAGAAGGCAGTACCTTATTCTCACATTTCCGAAGCAGTTTCTTCTTGCCCAGGTCATATACACGCAGGAGCTTTCCAACTCCAATTAAGACTCGGCCTTGGAATGGAGCAATGGCTGCAGGGACCTCCTCCACAGGGGTCTAGAGAGGGATGTGGAAGATTGTGAAATCCTCATTAAGAGAGCTGAACTTACATAAACCTTCAGATCAGATTCAGCTAATGGTATGGTTGAAGTTCACTGGCCTGTACCAAGGCTTTCAATGTAAAAGGCTAATAACAATCATTTTCTACAGGAGAGGCAACAGGTCAGTCCTTTGCAGGCTTTTTGACAGCAGCAGATGTCACACATAAAAACAAAGAGAGCCTTGGGCACTCATACACAACACACTACTGGCAGTGCACCTTAACTGAAGCATAGGACTGCTCTAAGAAGCCCATACTGGGCAGGCAGCAAAAGAAGACAAGGGTCTGGTGGCCTCAGTTAGCTCTGGTTTACATCCAACAGAAAAACTTTAGACTTTGCCTTAATCTATCGAGACTGTTTTTAAAGCAAGGCATGAATGTAATTCAGCCATCTGACACTGCCACCAAACTGTTAAATACGAACAACTACAGTGTGTCCACAATTTCAGTAACTCAGACAGGGTTATTGTCTGAAAAATCTTCCACCACTTATCAATCCAAAATGATCAGCCACAGCAGAAAAGGGGAACATGTAGAGAGCTTCAAGTTACAGCATTCCTAGCTTGGCTGCACTGGCTAAGAGAAGTTTATTTCACAACTTCAGCTCTGTCAACTTCCCAGTGGGTGTTCAGTGGCATCAGAAAAAGCCACAGTCCAGGACAGAATCCACTCACTGCATCAGGACTCTAGGAAGTGAGTAAGCCACAACATTCCTTTCCATGTGTTCATCTGCTCAAATCTCAGCCATGCTGGAAGCATGTGGGAAGAACAGTAATTTTTCTGCTGAAACCTTTGCTAAAGCCCCCGAGACCTATCAAACAAGTTGGTCACTAATCATTTCTACACACAAACAGCATCCAAGGAAGATGACAGCTCACACCAGCTGCACATGGTCAGCCAAGGACTAGATAGTCTTCGCACCAGGGGTTCAAGTGACCCAAGTATGAATTTGCTCTGTAAACAAGTGCTTAAGCAGCTCTCTGAGCTCATATTCCAGAAAGCAAACAGAGTTGTTTCCCTCTCCTCCCTAACAGGGGCATGAAAAACACTGCTCCTCTCCAATTTACCCAACTAGATGGGTAAAACTGGGACTCTAGGAAGATCTGTGCTCAGTCCTCAGCTCTGCAAAAGATGTACCAAATGACTGTAGGAGGCAGCTTATTTTCTCCAAGGCTGCTTCCAGCATGTAACACCAGCACGATAATCTTGCCCAGGATGCACCAAGTACTGCAATATTACTGCAGCACTCAGACAAGTAAGAGCTACTCCACCACTCAGCTGGGCAATGACTCCATCACTCCCCTCACCTTGTGCAGAAACTCCAGCTTCTCACCACTATTCACCAGCTTGTATGTGTAGACAAACCCCCCAGCAACTGAGCGTGGGTTCAGAATCAGGTCCTTGGCGACTCCCACCAGCACGTACCACTCATCACCAGTGTTGGAGAACCGGCACACGGCCACGCTGGAAACAACAGGACACACCAGGACATCAGTGTCATCACCACACTAATGCTGCACACCCAGCCTGGATTCCCCAACAGCACAACCGGAACCTGCACAGCAGAGATTTGAGAGTCCAACCCTTCAAACCCGAAGAGGTAATTTTTCCTTCTTGCAGAAATGTTTAACACAGATTTGTTAATTCCTCCACACTCTCCGTATGTGTTCCAGCTGTCACATATGCCCAAAGCACTGTATGTTTTCACAATGCCCAGTGTTGCTTTACACTTTCACAGGCTGGACACTGCCTAGCATGATGCACATAGATGTGCAGAACTCTACTAGAAGCTGTTTTTCAAAGGCTGTTCCCATTGGGACATATACAAATATTACATCTTCCAGTGTTATTTCCTGCTCAGTAAAGAGCTCAAGCAGGCTGGAAATGGCAGGTCAGACTTTTGGACTAACGTGACCTAACTACTTCACCTGCTGAGGCACTTGCTATTCTTCATAGTTATTGTCTTGGTTTTTCCCTCCAGTCCTCTAACACTTCCCTTTCCATTTAATCTATCTTCAGTTTATCTGGATGAGAAGGGGAAGTGAAAGATAACAGCACATTCTCTTGTTCCTAGCTCTCTTATCTGTCATTTACACCCCTGTGTTGTTCTCTAGGCACTGGGATCCAGCAATCACATTTGGAGCACCACTAGCTCTTAATGCCAAATGCAGACAAGATCAGGGTTGGAAGGGAAGGAAAGGCAAGACAAATCACTTCTGGAATTTCAAATCAGTCTCTCGATAACATGTTCCATCTGCATTTCAGCTCAGTAACAGATAAGCAAAAGGAAAAAGAACACCTAAAACTAATCACAAGCAGGGACTCTTGCTGCATCTGGCAATGCTTCTTACCTGAAAGCAGCTTCATTCTGCTCCAGCTGGACCAGATCTAACGTATTTCCCTGGATGGGATTCATTACTCTGATAACAGAGGCCCACTGACCATTCCCTGCCTTGGGAGCACCGAAGATGGACTCGGGAAGATTCTCGTTCAGAAAGGCTGCAGCCATCTCTGCAGCCAGCTCCCTCTCATCCTCACCTGCAGCCTCCACCATTTCCTACGGCATTGAAGGACAGGAGAAAAGAACAGCTCTGTGATTTCCTTTCCCAGCATGCTGATGCTCTGGATAGAATACAACCTCCCTGTTTTGCCTAAGCCTAGGTATTCTGGGGCAAGGTACTGCCTGTGAAGACATAAAAGCCATTAAGTCCCAAAGCTTCCACCCACCACGAGTTTATTCCCCAAGAAGCCTCTACAGCTCAGAGCATGGCTGTGCCAGCCCTCCTGGGCCCAAGGGACAGTTGTCTGGGGAGCTGTTTCTCCAAATCAACAACCCTGGAAAGAACCCTGAGAAGAAAATAAACAACCCACTGAAATGCAAGCATCCTCAACCAACCACAGAAACCCCATAGAATGGTGTTACACAAGCAAGACCTTCCTCTGCTAGGGTGGTTCTTAAAACATGTCCTAACAACACGCAAAGCGCATTCTTCTGAAATTTGTGTTTGAGGCAGATCTCCACTCCTCTTTCAGCCCCTGCATTTACACAGAGCAGAAAGCCTTGCAGGTAATGGCAGCTGGGAACTAATGAGCAGGGCGCACTTCCAGCTGCAGAAGTCCCCTCTGGGGAACAGATATGTGTACCTGTCCCTTACCTCAGCCATTTGCTGCTTCCTCTGTGCCTTGGTGGCCTCAGTGTAAGCATTGTGGTCTGTCTCAATGATGATCAGGTTGTTGCTCTCTGGGTGAATGACAAATTTTCGCGGTGTGTACTGCAATGGGAAGGCAACCTGGTTGAAAACTGCTCCCAGCTTCTCCAATGCCAAAATCCTGGGGGATAAAGATGTGACATGTGTTGAACACAGTCTAAAAACAGCTGTCCAAGACAAGGGAACTGGAGTGAAACTTTTTCTTTGTGAAACTGGCTAGTGCTAGACAGAAGCAGCACCCTTCTCAGGCCAGAGAGCAACTAGCAAACAGCTCCAGAGAACAGAGCAAAACTAATGGGACTCCAGGATGTGGGACAGGTGTGTGCTGCAGCACTAGATCTCTGAGGGCTCTTGCTGTCCCAGGGTGCATTCTGACTGGTGCTGAAGCAAGTCGATCCCAAGAGGAACAAAGAGCACATGGAAGAAGGAAAGTGCACGTTTGGGGAACACATCATCTGAATCTAAATGTGACATTGACTTTGACACGTAATCAAATGCTCCTCAGAGGCACTTCAGTTTAAAAGAGTATGAAAAATGCAATGCCAGCTCTTTCTTCCTGTGGCTTGCCAGCTGAAATGCCAGTTCTTCTGGCATCTGGTGCCTAAAAACCACAAGTCTTTCCAGAAAGAATGACTCCTTTAAAAGCAATGAATGCTGTAATATTTCAATGAGGACAGATATGAAAAAAGTGCCTGTTCAAGTGCATAGAGCACAGCATCTGAATTTGTGGTCCATTATTTTCATTTATCTTTTTAGTATCTCAGCTGAACTTTAAAAAAGGCAACAAACACATCCCTGTCATGCCTCTGGTTTCTTACATCACGTGGTTTATTTCCTGCAAAGCAGCCAATTCAGATCACAAACCACAAGATCCTAGTACATAACAGGTCCACATTTATTAAAAGCTTCCCTCTCTCAGGATCAGAGAATTGAAGAATAACTTGAATTACACTTATTTTAAAAAGCTAGAAAATATAAATCTGAGAAGCACACTCATTTTTTTTGACAGTATAACTTTCCTTAAATTGTTTCCTGAAACCCATCCAAGTGTTTCTATCAAATTATTGTCCACAGTAAAAAAGTCTTTTTGAAATCAAGTCACTTTACCTCATTCCTTTTGAATGTCTGGTGGAACTCACCACCACTTCACCTGCCTGGCATCCTAGCCCAGAAGCATTTGTGTTTCCCTTCTGGTGCTTACCTCAACGTGTTTGTGGAGATGGCCACAATGCCCTCCGGGCACTGCTCAGAAGCAAAACCAGATGCAAACTCCAGTGTCTCGTAAGACAGGGGAGTCAGGTGGAAGCGTGACTGATAGGAATAACTAAGCCAGGAACGGCTTGACATGGCCAGCACCTGGAAAACACAGGCAGCAAATTTATTAGGTCTGGGAACAGAGGCAAGCTCACTTTACGTAATAGGAATGGATGTACAGTGCCCAACTCTTCCTCACTGCAACAACTGAACTCTTGTGGGTGGACCCCACCCAGCTCAGAGCACACCTGAGGAGAAACTCCTTGCTTTCAGCTTTCTCTGGAAACTGCATGTGGCATGAAAAGGAACTTTAAAGCACTATCAAGACAACAAATACTCCAACTGAGGTACACTAAAACTATTACCTGCAAAAGCCAAAATCAACAATACTGTCCTATCTCGTTTTTTTTTAATAGCTTGTTCTAATGGAAACAGGTCTTTTAAAGTAAATATTTACTGCTTCATCAGGATCCAAATGCTGTAGCCCTCTTGGTGAAATTTACTAAAAACCATCACTAGCCTAAATCAAATTATGAGAAACAAAATAAGCAGATTGACTTTCAAACTCTTCAGCTTTATACATTTGGCTAAATGAGTTTCAGTGCAACCTTAGTTTCTGCCTGAGTGGCAACAGCTGACCTCAAAGCAGAAGAGAACTCAGTTATTCTACAGCTGTTCTCTGGTAGAGCTGCAGAGCTCCTCATCTCCAAGTTACAGATGGCAGAAGCAAGTTGAAGAGATTCACCCAGTGTACCTTAACACTACAGCACAGCTCAAATTCCCAGATCCAGCCCCCTACGCTGATCTGCAATATTTCTCAACTCTGAAGGTGTCATCCAAAAATGAGTCAAGCAGGGGGTGGCTGATTTCCCCAGTGCCACATCAGAAGGGCTGGAAATGGCACTTCTGATGAAACACATTCTTTCTTCTATGCCAAATCATGCAAATATTTTCCTTGAACCATGTATGGCAGCTGTCCAGCCCTTGGCTGAGCTATTCCCAACATGCAAGGACACAACCGTCACTGCATCAAGCATTCAAGGGTAAGTTTTCTGCACAGAGCTCTCGCCATCTCTCTATGCACTAAAGGAGGCAAGATGTGTCTCGAAGCCCAAGAATCTGCTCAGACCTCTCCAAGTACACTGTAAACACAGCCTATGGGTCAGATGAATTCTAGTTCAGAGAAGGCAGGGCAGCACTACATAGTAGTAAGGGGAATAAGAACAAGGCTGTTTGTGAAAGAACAAGCTGCAACCCAGGCAGCTCCATAATGAAGTCATTCTACTTCCCACCCTTACCCAGAGGGTCCTGCTGTGCTGCAGAGATGCTTCCCCACCCTGCCCACCCATAAGAAAATCTGGGATGCAGTGCCTGGGGAGTGGATGTGCACCCCTGCAAGAGCTCGCCTCCCTTACCGCCTCTTGGCCCTGCATTCGGACACGGAAGAGTTTGACCGGCCGGGAGCCGAGGTATCTGGTTCTGGTGTCAGAGAGATCGCCTGTGACAGGATCCAGGACGGTTCGCAGCAGCACACCGTTCTTGACATCGGCAAAACAAAAATATCCAGATTGAAGGTTAAGAAGTAACTTAATACATGCATAATTCAAAACAACTGAGAGGCAGTTTCTGAAGAATTAGCTGTTTGTTTTCCTAGCTGTTGGTACAACTATCCCCTACAGCCACACTTTTAATAGCAAAGAAACCACAGCTCCTGCACAGTCCTAAAGGGCAGAAAGGACCTCCTCCAAAATAAAAAACAGTCCAAGGACTTTAGTATATCACATAAGCCATAAAAACCTGAGGGTGGATTCCAGATCCTCATCCCTCTTGGTACAAAGGATTTACTCAAAAACTCATGCTCCTTAAAAAGTGTTTGCATTCTGACATCACACTTGAGGCATGTGGAAGAACCTAAACTGTGATGATTATTTTTACCACATGTCAAATTGTTAAAACAAGATTTTTTGGTCAAAGATCAGAGAGTCTGTACTGGATGTAACAAAAAGCTGGGTAAGAGCAGAGTTACTAGAGCAGAGCCTCTGCTTGTGGGCAGTTACTTGTTTGATACTCTGCCCTACAGGCAGTTTTCAAGAGCTGCTCAACGTTTCACCCAGAAATATTTCTTAAAATATGCTTTCTTTCTTGAATGGGAAAAGCAGTCTGTCCTACATAAGATCTGGGATAATATGCTGTCTTTTGACTAGTCTTTAGTCTAAAAATGTATGGGGAAACTCACACCTCTAGCAAGTCACACAGTGAATTCCCCAGTCACGGTTGTCAAGCACATTGTAACAAAGAGGGAAGTCAGGCTTTGTGTTGCACTGCATGATGACAGGGCTATTTTAACAATGCACCCTTCAAGCAAAAGCTCCTCAGGATGCCTGTCAGAACCAGGCAGGAACCCCTCACCTGCAGTCCAATGTTCAGGTAGAGAAAGCCAATGGAGCCCCTCTCTCCCAGCTCGTCCTGCTTCTCTGTGCCACCCATCTCCACGATGCACAGCGACTCGGGCTGTGCGGGCAGTGCCTGCATACTCAGGGGCTGTAAGCAATCCTGGGGGAGATGGAAGAGAGGGACCACGCCAGTCAGTCACGCCAAGGCCTGCCATGGCAACACAGGATTCAAGCTCCATCTAAGGAGCTTAAAGATGCCCTTTTAGATCTCCAGAAAGAAGTATTCAGCACAGAAAAAAGTCACAACAGATGCTGGCTCTATGCATTTTGGCAAGCAGGACTGGTAGCAGCCTGGGCTTTAGAAAAGATAAACTGGATGCTTCCAAACTGTTCTAGCACCTTATGCTGCTATTAGCATGGAGTGACCTGAGCAAAATTTAGGTTACTGCTACCAGCTTTGAACACCTCATCTGTTGCAGGTAGACAAGTAAGCTTAGTTTGCTGCCCACTTGCTTGCAGAATGAGTCTGCTTTTAGTACAGGTACAAAGAGGGAGATGAGAGGGAGAAATCCAACAAAAAACCCACCCAAACCAAAACAATACAAGAAAATGCTTTTGTGACTCATCATCTAAACCTCCAGAGGCGTGAGTATGAGCCTCAGTAAAACCAGCATATCTGTTACAGGGAAGGATCAAGGACCATGTTTCCTCCCAACCAGCAGAGAAAAGCCATGCAAGCTGTCCATTCCTGCTCACCCACCTCAATACAGAAAGACAGTTTTTATGGACACAGTCCACCTCTGGGGGATAGTTCTGAACATTTTAAACCAACAGAAGGGCAAAACCAGCACAGCTACTCACTGAAGGGTCAAGTGAAATAATTCTGACAGTGTTGTCCACCAGTCCCACAGCAAGGAACCTGGAACGCTGCTCCCCAGGGGGAACGTTGGCCAGACTCATGCAAACGACGTCGGCCGACATCTCCTTTCTCTCTGTGTACTCATTCAGCTGTCCTGACTGAGAAAGAAAAACATATGACTTACTAATTAGATACTTTGTTTTTAAACTGAATGCTTTCGATTTGTTATATAAACAGTATGACAATTTTTAAACAATTTATTTCAGCTACAGTTGGAAGAACCAGAAGAGCAAGAGTACAAATACACAATTTTTAGCCTCAGTTATGAGCTTCAGAGACTTTAATTAGCCATTAAATTTTCTCAGATAGACACAGTGTAGATATGCAGGGCTTTGATCTATCCATTCTAGAAGGATGCTCTACTACTGAATCCTTTTCTGCAGGTCTGATAAAGGATCAGTCCCTGGCATACCCCATACCTCACTCTTCCAAACTCATTCATAACATTAACACACATACCGGGTCCATCTCAAAGTAAACCAGTTCTCCTCCAGTCAGTGCTATCACTACTTGTCTTTGGTTCACAGCACATTTTACAATGGTTTTCTTCCCTGGTGTCTTCCATTCATTTACTCTCTTATCTGCTCGGATGTGCCGGATTCCATCTGGATAAACCTGAAGGAATAAAAAAAAAAAAAAAAAAAGATCACATCAATTCTGTATTTACCATCTCTCCACAACTCCCCTTTCACAGGTGGTTCTGACTCAGCAGAAGCCAAAGGCAAGAACTGCTCGTGGCAGCCAGTGATCCATCAGCTATGCACGAGGCTGAACCAGCAGGAAGGTACTTGCCAGTTGGGAGAACTGCATCTTTCAACCACAGCAAGGAACTACTGAAAGAGATTAGAACCATTTTGAACTGGTCCAGTTTCACTTAGTAGGATATAAAAAGGGAAAGGCTGAATCAGCATCATTCTCTGCCAATCCACATCTTTAGACTATCTTGCACTACTGCAGAAATCACATCCATGCAGCAAGCTGAGAGTGGCAGACACAGTAGACATGTCAGAAGCAGCTTTCCATTACCTGTACCAAAGCATCATCACCAAGAAGAGAGCAGGACAAGGTGGGTGTAGTACCCAGGAATCCAGAGTCAGTCACTTCTTCTACAGTCTCTCCGATAGACAGCACCAGTGTGGCATTTACGAAGGACACAATAATGTAGGCATCAAATTCATCTGGTCAAGGGAGACAGGGAAAAAAGAGTGCTGATTTAATAAATGCAAGGCTTCCCAATACAATCAGCAGTCTGACAAATGTCTAGCAGTTACTCTTCAGCAGAATTCCTGTGATAATTACAGCTGCTGACAGTATTGCACAAGTTCGCTCTAGGACACGCTGTCCAAAAGCCAGCCCACTGCCAGACTCCAAGCAATGCAAGACCGAGCCAGGGATCAAACCATGGTCCAGATCCACATCAATTCACAATACTCTGGATTCTGGCAAGCAAGATTCTTGTCTATTTTTTTCAAAGAACGCACAAGTTCTAGAAGCCTTTAAGATAGTTGTCCCCCCTCACCCAAGGAGCTGAATCCAGATTTAACACCCAACAGAGTCAAATGAAATACTCCACTCCAAAAATCTGAACATAAGGAATCTATCTGCAGAATCCACACCAGAGATGTTGCACACAGGAGGTTGCAGGACCACAAACTCTAACTCTAACACAATAAAAGGCTGCAGAGAACAATTACAGTGCATTGCAGAAGATTTCAGGGTTAAACCTGCTCTACCCTCCTCCAGAAGCTCAAGTGGCTTCCATTCACACTGTGACAGTCTCCTGGGATGAGAAACAATTACATTTTTAAGACAGTTGCAATCCTGTTATTTATCCCAATAGAAGCAAAGGTCAGCGTTTGCTCTATTATCTCCAGTACTGGCTTTTCCCAAAGGGGACAGCTTGGGAGACTCCTGTAGCTTGGACATGGAGGAGCTATGCTAACCAAAATAATCTTAAGAGCTTATTTGGAAACAGGGAAACTTTGTGGGAAATGAGGGTAGTAGGACTGGGTAAAGCAAATGTCCCAGTTTACTGCTGTCTGCTTTCACTCTGCAGAAAGCAATAGGTCTTAAGAGGGGAAGAGGACAATCTCATTAAAACAGAATAACAAAAGTAACAGAAACAATGAAGTCCATTGGGAAATGGAGCCAGGAACCTTGGAAGAGAAATAAGATTGCCTCAGAGAAGCAACTTCACTTCTGCTGCTGTTGTCATGCAAATGCTATTTCTTAAAAAGAAAATTCCACATTTTAACCCAGCTCAACCCAAAACTCAGACTTGGGCATCACAGCATATCTAGTGGAGGTGAGAGTGTAAGAGAACTATTACAGTTTCTGCCCTTGAAAGGAGATTCTCCATAATTTTTAAATGTGGGAGACATGAGGAAGTGGCTGATGACTTTAATACAAAAGGAAAATAGAGGATAGAAGGATCTCACTAGGATGGAAACAGGATGCCACAAAATACAATGCAGCAGCTTGAAGAACCCGAGCTGGGTTAACCAAAACAAACACTTCAAGAACTAATAATCCTTTTCTTATCCACCCTGTTTAGAGGGAAGCATTGCCAAACCTGCTGTGTCAGGTTTAAAACAAAAAGTTCTTACATACAGTTGAAAATATGCAAGTGAAAAATTAAAAAATCCCCATCATTTTTCTCTGCAACATCTGGTACACAGACCACAGCTCTGATCAAACTGAAGAGTTCTGTGTAACTAAAGCAATTTCAACAGAAGTCTGTGGCATGAACTCCTTTACTACTCTATTAAATGGTCACAGCCTATAACCTCCAACAGCTCCAAAAACCTACAAACAGGAACTGGTCCATTTGGGGGAATGAGAAAGCAAGAACTGAATCTGCACAGAGAACCCCATCAGTAACGCCAACTACTGGAATGCTTGGCTTAACAGGAGGATTCCTCCAAAATTAACAGCAGATGATAAGAGTTCAGCAAGACACACATACTGCTTATTTTTTACACTGAACAGCAGCTTCTACAAATTTGCACGCATTTTTCAACACCAGAAGTCTACAAGAATTCCTCGATATGGAGTTTCTAGCAGTTCACAGGCTAAGCATTTGATTCATAAATATCCCATAGACAGGATGTTCTAAGAATTCCATTTCAAAGACCACTGTTGCTTTCCAAATTACTTCAGAGCTGCTGCCTTCCTCCCTGGGGGCTGTCAATTCTCATGATAAACCACTGTGTCCCGGCTGGAGGTTTAAGCATGTGATTTGGAATAGGATAAAGAACTCCCATCTGAAAACAAAACAGATTCCCTTAGTCCTACTCTAAAGGAAAACTCATTCCTACCTCTTAATGCTTTTTTAGCTCTTTCTTTCCATTTGCTTACACTTACATTAGAGCATGCCTTTAAGACTGTGTCAATAATAGTGACAAGTGCATTTTTGCTTGAAGTCTGTGTTGCTTAATGACTCTCTGCTGGAGCTTTTGAAATAAAGGGTTTGATTTACCAGAATTAAGTCAGTGAATAAGACAGATTCATCTAGGTTAAAACAATACAATTTTGGTTTAGAAAATGTAGCCTAGTTCAAATTAAGAGGACTAAATCCCTAGGGCACACTAGGGAGTGTTCTCAGTTAGAAAAAGAAAAGATCTATAGATTTTAATATGAAAAGATATCTACTTAGCTGTGCACAATCCCAAGCAAAACATCAGGCTCCCCAGAGTTTTGAACAGATAGACATCATTTTGTATGCAGACACAAGACTTCAGAGATGCTTATTACCGTTCTAATTGCACCAGTCAGCTCCTCTCAGTGAGTAAGAGACATTTTAATGACTCTGAAGAGCCACAGCTGGACTTGTTCTCCTATGCATGCATTACAAGTTTCCTGCAGCTTCATGCACACATCACAACCAGTTATAAAAACATGGTATTTCAGTCCATGAACTCTACACTATTGTGCTTTTTGTTATTTGTCATGGATTCAGTTTGAGTTAGTTCATGAGGATTCCATTCTTATATGGCAGGCCAGTCCTGACAGTTTTCTCACGCTCTGCAGCATCTGAATTTGCACTGATACAAATGTAGTCATCACGAGCTCAGAGGAGTTCAGTGAACAAACTGGTGAGCAGTGGAAGAGTTCAGGATCACTCTCAGTTAACAGATTCTAAGGGGATGACAGCACATTTTCCTGGGCTTCTGTTTACTACTGTGTGGCGACTCCACAGCGCTGACTCACTGCACATTGCTCCTCCAGCAAGAGTGCCAGGTAGGGAATGCTGTCTTAGCTCCCAGCTCCCATCTGTCAACATAGCAGAGCACACACCTACATCCACAGACAGGCAACTGGAAGAGAGGGTTTGGTGCAAACCCTATCCACTTCTGTCTCACGGGCAGATAAATCCCATAACCACAGGACATTCATGTCGAGTGAGGGCAATACCTACAAATACTCCAAGCACACTTGATCTTTTTCTCTCAGAGGTCTGTACAAAGCAGCTGGGAGCCTAACCTTGGCCTACAAGAGAGCTGAAAATACCCCTAAAACACACACATCCAATTTTAGCAAGAACTGACTGTCCCACAGAGACACAGTTGATTGTTTTGCTTCCCAAGGACTGCAAGATGGACTAGGATCTGCTTTCTACTCCTCAGCTACTGAATTTCAAAGGCAACAATCTTCAACTACACACCAGTTTCTAGAGTTTCTTTACTGAAGTGCTTAGCACAAATGCAGCCCCATGCTGTTGGGATTCTCTGTGGTTAACCAGTAGCCCCTAGCAATAGGTACACACCTGTGGTGATCAGCACCTCCACCACCAGCCACCTGTGGAAGAAAAAAAAAGGCTTGGTATTGGTAGTGAGCATCACCACGTACCAGCCAAGGTTAGTATTTGCTCTGAAGACTGCAGACCTGGGTGTTTCCTATGGAGGCCTTCCAGCACACGTTCACTGCAGCATTGAGGCGGAGCCAGGAAACCCCACGCTGCAAACTGAGCCCCTAAAGGCAGTTTCAAGATTAGGTACATGTTTGAAAAGGTTCTGCACTCTTTCTGATTAAAACCCACTAAAATAATTTCTGGATTCCAAGAGCTGGAACTTGGGGATTCAGTGAGTAGCACAGCTTAACAGCTACAGATTCCAGCCTATCTGAAATCATGGAGATGATCATGCTGAAACCTGTCAAATTTGGAAGGTGGAAAGAAAAGAAGGCAATGAGACTGGTCCACTTCCGGCAGATCATCAATAGTTCTTCACCTCCTGAAAAGTCAAAGTCTTCTGGAACCCCAAGAGAAGATATTTGAAAACTAAGGTGATGTCAGAAGCCTCCAGTCCACAGAGGGAGAAAATCTTACCAACTTCCCTTCCAGAATGCTGGAGAAAAAGTTTCTACCAAACAGGAACGTCCCTTCTCAGAAAACCATGTATTTTTCATGTGAACTGCAGAAATACCTTCCTTTTGACCGTTTTATTTCTGGGGCACATGAAGGCACTTTATGCTCAAAGTTCCTCCCATGTTGCTTAGTCAGTACATGAGTCTCGGGACATGAGCACACACAGGTCTCACATGGCAGCTAAATCCCACTGCAGGGTTTGAAATTCCCACAGAGTCACTGGTTCCCTGGAGGAAACACTACCCTGCTTAAATACAAGGTATCACATCACCTTAGCAGGCTAAGGCCTCTATTGCAACAATCTGGCCCTGTCTAGATCCTATGCATAAAACTAGGGAAGTTTTTGTTAGAGTTGTACAAAGCACTGCTTGGGAAATAATCCCTGAGACTGCCAGGACCCAGAACAGATTCCTTTGAAGCTTTTTAGGTGTTTCTGTGCAATTCTGCTCTCACCTTCAAGAAAAAGGCAGGAGAATGGACTACATTTCCTCTTGTATGTTAGCAAGGCTATTATTTCAGATCACAAAATTAAAAAAAACCCCAACAACCAACCAAAAACCCCCAATCCAGTATATTCTGCCAACTTGAAATCTTGACCTTCCTGGAATCACCAACCTTCTACACACTGCTGGCTTTTATAGGGAGTATGTCCTAGTCCAGAGTGGTTTTTTCACAGATATACACAGAAGAAAGTAATAAAATACAAACACTGTTGCCAATGTATCATCTTTGTTCTGTAATTTGTATTCCACTCTCTCACAAAGAGCTGATTACTGCAGTTGTCAACACACACATGAGGAATAGTGAGTACACTCCAACAACAAGAATAGCTGTTGCCTGCTGATGTTTGAGCAAGAACTTATGGGCAAAAATTTATGGGAAGTAGGAATGCATGAGAACTTCAGCAGCTTCAGGCTGCAAATGTACAGCTGACACAGCATATTGGGTGATGGATGCAGCTGCAGGCAGCTGCTTCTTTGTCAAAAGAAGTGTGACAATTCTAGGGGACCAGAAGGTGGGCAGATCCTAAAGACAAGCAGGTGGCTGCTGACTCAAACCACAATTTCTGGGGATGGCACACAAGCATCACGCAGCACCATTCCTATCTCCTTGGACAGAAAAACAGAAAACAACAACAAACAAAACAGACACAAAAACATTATGACCTCTCTGTGCTTCAGGAAAATACTGCATACCTTCCACATGTCTCCTCACAGTCCATACAGCATTGGGGTTACCAGGCAGCTCTGAGACGGCCATTTCAGATACCTAAGAGTAAACAGGAAGAAGGTTCTTTTGCAAACAGATGTTTAGACTTACTAGAGTAAGCAACCAAACCACCAGCAGTTTTTAAGCTTTCCCACAACTGGGCAGGAAAACTAACAATTCCCAATTCTGATGCTCTCAGTCCGTGCCAGATGTGCTACAGGGCAAAATATGGTCAGCAACGATATGGCAACATTATTGCTCTGGATGATCAGCTTTAAAACAAGGTCATCCACCCCCAGCAGAGATCAGCAGCAGCTGGCAGACACCAGCAATGTTCCAGCCCAATACACTCAAGTATTAGAAGAGACAAAATGCAGGTTTTGTTGAAGTCAAGTAAACAAAAAACCTTTGAGCCTGGAAGAATTAACAGTATAACCCTCCTATTTCTCCAAGAAGCAAGAGAAAGTAGCTCTCCAGACTACAGCAAAAGGAGAATCCCCTAATTTCAGCACCTTTATTTCAAGGATTTCCTCACACCGCCCTCATCTCTCAGGTTGTTCTTCTAAACTGCTGGATGTCTTACCTCAAGTCCATGTCTTAAAACCCTCAGGGATGACCTGGGCCCCCGACCACAAGCCACATACAACTGAGGCGTGTCTTCATTGGCCAAATCTGCTATCTGTGTGGAGAAAAAGTGTCAAAACAACATCCATGGAATGAGAAAATAAAACTAAACTCTCTCTATATACATCACAGTACTACTTTAAGAATGTTTTTTTCAAACACCAAAAGCTGTGAAGACATCATAGGGTGTTGCAAAAACTGCCCTGAGAGAATGTCAAGTTTTACCCAAACTCTTTGCAAAGAACTGGTCTGATGGTCAACACAGAAGCAGCACAGAATCACTGGCTGATATCCTGTGTTTAGACACATATTTATCTCCACAGGAATCAAAAGCTACCAGGCCAGGTACCAATCTCAGGCAGCTGTCTGAGAACTCTGCAGATCTGCCTTTCTATGAATCTTTACTTACTGCTGTAAGCAGTATTTCTGGAAACCTGGAACAACATAGCTGGTGACTCCACTTACATATGTGGTAAATAGGAACTTGCTGATGGCAACATACCTGACAACAGAGAATAGGAGACAAACTGTCCAACTCATCCACCAGCACCAGGTTCTTCAGAGGTCGTGGCTGAAAAAAGAATGTATCTCCTTCCTCAAGAGGCATGGCAGAGGAAAACTCTGGCTCCTCATCATCGTCCCCCAGGTGAGCTATCTGGTACAGGTAACTTGAGACAGAAAGAAGAGTGTCAGCATGTTCAGAGCTCCTGTAGCCTTCTTTAAGTAAGGCTTCACCAGATATTTAGTGAGGAAGAAAGAAATCCAACCCTACATTATACAGTTATTAATATTTGGCTTTAAAGATTGTCTTTTGGGTGACAAAATATTTAAAAAGAATCAGAGGCCTGCAAAGAAAAAAAAAAACCCAAAACCCACAAACAAGAAACTCGCCCACAACCTCCTAGCTTCAGCCTTTCACATTTGCAGCTGTCACTGGCAAGGTATCCCAGAGTTTCAGTGTTTTGTTTACCCCTGAGCCTTTTAGATATTCTTGTGTTAAAGCCAAAGCACCAACTGATAGCTGAGGCCAAAAGCAAGGCCAATGGCTAAGACTTCAACTCCCCAATTATCTATTTTGTTGGAATACTCTCACCTTTTACACTACACTATTTTTAACCACATTCCCTATTCCATTTTATGAGCCTAAATAACACAACAATCAAGTAAGACTTCAAAGAAGAAAAAAAAAACCCCAAAAAATCCACAGAAAGATAGACTGAGTTACTTCCTGTTTTTAATAAAGCCCAAATATGGCTTCCCCAACAGCTTCCTCAATTCAGATTCAGTTCAGCAAACTGGCTGGGGCTCCCTCAGGTGGCTGACTGCAGATATAGTCAGGAAAATCTCCACTCCTGTGAATCCCCCCCTCAGACACTGTTAAGCTAATCTTCAAAGGTATGCATGATCCTTTAGAGTATTTAGAAGCCCAAACATGCATTAAGAGAAAGCCCTGAAGTATACATCTAACAAGGAAAGGAACACAGCTACTCATAAGAAACCTTATTTACTTCTGAGTGGGCCATACACACAAAAGCTCAAAGCCACCAAACTAATTGGAAAGATAATTCATCTAGATGTGTGATGAACCCTACACAAACACCAAATGCTCAATTTTTTCAAAACCTCCTGCAACAGCAAGTAATCTTTTGTTCTCTGCACTTCATCATCTAATCTGAGTTCAAACAACAAGAAAATTCCCCCATTCACAGTCTAATCCTACTGTTCTTCTCAAGCCCTGTGAACAATGCACTAATTTACCCATTAAATCTGAGGTGTTGTCTTTCTATGCACAGTAAGTTCAAGGGTCAATCTGCAGGCCTGAACAGAACCAGTCTGTTTCAGGGGAAAAACATTGATATAAAATTGTTTACTCACTGGTTTCCAAATTCAGATGCCACAAAGAGAAACCCTGTTTTCAGCACGCACATGGCAGCAGCAACAGGAACAGTATCAAAGTACTTCAGTCTAATCTCTGTTACCTGAAAGCAGATGAAGATGTGACCGTGATGGTGAAGTACTGGAGCTCCATGTGTGTGATTTAATAATAATCAAAAAAATCTGCCTAGCTATGTTCTCCAAAGAAATGAAGCAAGAGTGGGCCAGGCTTAACACATTAGTAGTTTGGGGCGCCAGGTTATAAATCACAAAATCCAACAGACTATTTGAACACACAAGCCAGGCTGCCTGTTTTATCCCAAGACTTTCTGCCTTTCGTAACACTGAGTCAATTTGGAAAACAAAAGCTGTAAAAATAGCAAGCTGCCAAAAAGAAATTTGCTTCACTGAACACCAGCCACTCTCCAGCATTAGAAAAATAACTGTCCTGAACAAATTTCTAAATTTGATATGGCCACAACAGCCGTTGGTGAAACATCCAAGAACAATCTTCAGCCACTTGAACATCACAGAATCACGGAGTATTCAGAGTTGGAAGGGACCCACAACGATTATCACATCCAGCTCCCAGCTCTCTACAAAACAACCCCGAAAATCACACCATGCATCTGAGATCGTTGTCCAAACACTTCCTGAACTCTGTCAGGCTTGGCACCTGCGACACAATCATCCCCACACCAAACCTGACATGTTCAGATGCAGTAATTAACATTCAAAATTTACTCAAAAAACCCAACTAGTAACACTGCAGCGGAGATCTTTCCAGAGTAGAATACTAAAACAAGCAGCAGGAAGCCACTGCAAGCCTGCTATTTCAACTCACAGACCAGCTCTACCAAGCTAGCTACCTCAACTTGCAAAAATATTGATTGACGCATGTAAATACTCAATTAAGAGATTAGAGGGTACTTGCTGCAATCCAGGGAAATGAAGTTCCATAGAACTAGTTACTGAAATACTCTCCAGGAGGTTTAAGGACCACAGTTTAAATCTTTGAAAGAAAAGACCACCTCTAGAACATTTTGAGTATGCTCAAGTGATCGCAGCATAATTCTCACAGGATTTTGCAAACCTTGCACTATGTCTCTTTATGAGTAATACCCACAGTTGTCACCAGTGTTAACTGTATTACAAATCATGTAAAGCACGTGCCCTTACATGGCTAAACCCACAACAGTTAATACTTATCACCTTAGAGAAAGTAATTGACTAAGGACTCCTCTCAGTTAATGCTTCTGCATTCATGTGATGCCTACCATGTCTTCATCAGTCTCCAGAGTAATTTTGAAGATGTCTCCCTGCTCTGTCTGGGCCAGGAAGAAGAACATGGACTTGGTCTTATGTGTAGCAGAGCAGACAAAAATCATACCCCTCTCTGGATCATCCAAGTCATTCTGTCAAGGAAAGAGAGTGGAGGTCATTGGTGGAATTACCCAACAAGCACACAGGTGATTTTACTGACTGAAGCATTTCCATTTCACAGGTGCCTTAAGAATTCACATATGCAAGGAGGCTTTTAACACAAAGCACATCCCTTTGGTACACCCACAGTCACCCTTGGTACATCTCTGCCCCAGAAGCAAATACAGATGTGGGACACTGTGCTTAAGCATCATCCCTCATCCTTTTTACTCTCCAGGCAACTCTCCTGTATCAAAGCCAAAAACACAGGAAAGGTCTGCAACCCACACACAGCTGGTTGTGAGCACCTTGGCAGGTGTTCAAAGCACTGCCAAAGCATGTAATTCCCAAAACCAAAGGGAGAGGAAGCAGCCTTAGATGCAACCAGAGCAGCTGTTGAATTCACCTGCATCTACAATTGCCATTGTTCAGCATCTCAAGTAATCCTATCTTGCACTAACAGGGTTGCCTGATCAGAGTCTTTGGAGTATCTCCAGTGCAATTCTCAGAGAAGAGACATGAACCACACTCATCACTTCAGGCTATGCCCACCTCCATCCTCCCTCCCAGTGATGGAGATAAGCCAATGTGTTTTTAACGCCTTTTTTCTTACTTTAAAACCTTCCTGATGCCGTTAACCTTCAAAAACAAATTCCAAGCATTCATAATCTTAAAAAATCCCTACCCGTCTCCTGGGAATTGGGCATCTGATATCAGGCTGGTCACCAAAGTTTTTGTAAGTAATATAGTTTTCAGAACAGATCAGCACCCCACTGGGACCATCAGAACCACCAGGAACTGAAAGAAAAATGTTACGAAAAAAGGCTTTACCACAGATCTGACTCAATGCCTGCAGAATATTTGGTTCTCTTTAAAGCAATGTAGCTTCCAGTACTCTCCATCATCCTGCATATACAAATCTGCTCTTACTGAAACAACAGAAGACTGAGTACAGCTGCCTGTGCCACCATGACAACAGGGCAGATGGAACCAGGGGATCTGGAAGAATGCAGCTTCTGACAACTGCTTAAGTTTTATCCTTCCTGGCTTATTCTTGTCTAGAAAGCCGTGACATGCCCAAAATACCACACTAGCAACTTGTCAGTTAAACACAATCCTTGGGTTTCTGGCATGCTTGCTCATAGAAAAATCCATTAGATTATTTCTGACACATCTTTAGTTGAAGTATTGTTTTAAAATGCTTCTACTGTCATCTCAGTATAACAAAAGATATCAGCACAATATTTGGTGTCTGCTCTCCTAGCTCAGCATCTTTTGTGCTTCGAGAGGAACCTGCAGCAGTTTCCCCAGCTGAAGCCGTTATACTGGTTTTGCATCCAACCCCTCAAAGTGGGCTTTTAGTCCATGGATTCATCTACTTGAGCTGATGGAATCCCATTCAGGAGAGTACAACACCACCTACACGTTACCTAAAACTGAGTCCTTTTGCACAGCTAATTTCAGGCATACTCTCAAACTGCAGCTGCTTCTATGAATGTTTGTGTACCTCCACATGTGAGCCACCCTTCATTATCTGACTGCAAGGTCAATTAATTAATTTACACTAATGGCTCAGACTACAATCGAAACAACTCCGAAGGTGTAAAGAATATTAACTGTGTTTTCCTGTGGAATGGGAACCAAGCAGACCCATGTGAAAACAACTCTGTGGGCGGTACCTGTTATGAGGAAGTTGCCGTGCTCTTCCAGGGGCTCACTGTATTTCCTGACAACATGGTTCAAACCCAAGTCCAATTCATAAAATGTCAATGTCTGTTGTGTGTTGGCTGCAGCTTCGCCTGTTGGATCATTGTCTGCTTCCTAAAACAGAACACATGGAGGTGTCCTTCAAGGAAAGTATTAAAAGGAGGAGCAAAGCTGATGCATGGGGAAACAGTTTTGAGTAACAGCAGAATGATGGCCAAAAGAGTTGCTGGAAGCTGCACACAAGTTCAGACCAAAAAAACAGGCATATTTTCAATTGAAAAGCAAAAAGAACAACCAAGAGACAGAAGAGACTTGACCATTCTGGCTGAAGGCAAGATAAAAAGCCAGTAAGCTTGTGAAAAATGAGAACTGCCTCACACAGCAAAAGCAGTCAATGTTCCCCAATGACAGATGAAGAACAGAATAGGAACAACAGAGGTCAAAAGACAGCAAAGGGACATCAAGCTCTTCTCACCTCATAATCCATTTCCAGACAAGCAAACATTGGGTTTTCAAATCCCACATCGACTCCCACCACATGGTAGACCAAGGTATTGGCCTTGTGGGCTTCCAGCGGGGAGGAAATGGTGAGTCGAGCAGCAGCGTCTCTGTTCAGGATATACACCAGCTTCTGCTTTTCAATGGCACCTGCAAGAAAGGACAACAGCATGTGAAGCCCATCACTTGAGGATCAAATCTGACCATACCTGCAGCCCAAAATCAAGTTGTAACTTGGCAAGAGAATGTCAGCATTACTTCAACTGAAGTTCACCCCTGGTGTTTATCTCTGCACCACCAATTAACCTCAAATGTCTCATTTTAAATCTTTCAGGTTGCAAGTACAAAACGACAACTTCAGCCCTTTAAAGCCAAAGCCTGACCCTTTGAGCTACATTCACCTGGCCCAGTATTCCAGCTACAATGGCTCGAGGCAGACCTACTTGCTCCTTTCACCACACAAGAGATGACAGACTGGAAGGAAGCAAAAGACAAACAGAAAGAAGAATCTAGATGTTCTGCTATTTAAAGCCAGCTGTTATGACAAGTTTTCCACAGAAATATCTTCACTAAGAATATGTATCCTTGCCTGACACACAGCATCCACAACATAAAAAACACCACTCAAGTATCAATATGAATAGCACAACTGTGACTATGCTACTTTCTCACACAGGAAAACCAGATACATTAGAAAAGAAACAATATTATTTATAGCTATTCCCAGTATAAAGTAAAACTGGTAAACTACGATCAGCACTGCACAGAGCTGCCTTCAGCAAACTGAGGATGTTCCATACACCTTGTGCTAAATTCTACCAAAAAAATTATTCTCTCAAGTATCCCTCCTCCTGTGAAGCCTGATCAGAAATGCATCTGGCTGTCTCCACGAGACATCTCAGAGAAGAGACATGAACTCAGAACATCATTTCAGGCCACGGGAACTGCCTGGCTACTGTAGCACTGCAATCCCATCTTCTCTCCCACACAACACACTTGAGGGCTCTGTGCACGGCTAAGCAAACCGGTCTCTTTCCAACTTGTTTTGGCCCAGCATTAGAATTTATTTCTGCAACGCCACCAGCATGCAGGAACTATTCTGCATGCACGCGTTCTCCTTGACA
Organism: Chaetops frenatus; assembly: GCA_013400775.1. Taxonomy (NCBI): domain Eukaryota; kingdom Metazoa; phylum Chordata; class Aves; order Passeriformes; family Picathartidae; genus Chaetops; species Chaetops frenatus. The sequence goes on along the minus strand of VZTR01013710.1, from coordinate 28,496 downwards.
CAACATGCCTGAGAAACAATTCCAATTACACCCGACAAAAACCTGCTCCAAAATAAATATCCACAAGACTGAAGGTAACAACAACAAGGAGAGCACAAGCTGACAGAGAGACTTACTGATCATGACGGCACGGCCCTTTGGGTCCACAGCCAAGTACTGGCCTGGAACGATTCTGCGACATCCACTCTTGCCAAAGGTTTCCTGATGGATTTTCTCGAACACGTTCTTGGAGGGCTGGTACTCCAGAATGACAATGCGCCCCGAATCGCTGCCCACCACGATGTAGTCTTTGGTCCCCCCCGTCAGCCTGAAGGCCATGAGGGACCGGATGACTCCAAACACTTCCACGGTCAGCAGAGTGTGAACCTTCCCTGTGTTGGGATCAGGGCGGAGCAGCTCCAGGATCTTGCCCCGGGAAACAACAATTTCTTGTTGCTTGGTTCCTGAAGAGCCCAAAACACGAGCACGAGTCAGCAACAACAGAGCACAACACACAACTTCAACAAGTGCTGCAAGGGGAAAAGGGGAAACTTCCAAATGCCAATTTCAGGATTACCATGGAGGAATCTGAAGAAACTTATTCACAACGTTAGGTACGACCATTGTTTGAACACCTTTTAACTCACCAGAAAATTATTCAGAATACTAAACTAAACCTACAGACCAATTACACTGATATATAATCAAGCCAAACTTCTCTCAATCTTTCCACAAGTTACAACAGCTCAAGTAAAACTCAAGAGCAAATGATAACGTACCAGAAAAACAAAACCTAGAGTACTGAAGCAAACTGTAAAACACATCTTTTTTCCTGTACTATCGGAAAAAACCTCAAGCCAAGACATGCGAAAGGAGGAGAAAATTACCTGAGAAATTGCCATGGATAGCAAAGCTAATGCCTGTGGCACGCTGCAGCGTTAGGTTGTACAGAAACATGTTGGCAACGGACTTGCTTCACCTTATTGTAGCTCTGGTAATTCTGCAACAAGTAACACAAAATCATAAACTTCTCAAAGGCAAAGCCTTTTGCTGCCAGCAGAAAGAACCGCTGCCCTCCCATGTGTGCACGATCACTCTAGAGAGGACCCCGACTGCCACCCCACCAGTTGGTATTTATTAGCCCGACAAGGCCAAAGGCTCTCCCCCAAGGTGTCCCGGCTGCCGAGCGCCAGCTGAACTCTTTATTTCCGGGCGGCTGAGCAGGACTTCCAGTAATTACTGCTAATTAGTCACGGCTTTAGCTGTTCAGAAACCACACACAATTAGGGAATCCCTCCGGGATCCCTGCGCCGTTACGCGTCCCTGACGCCGCCGTTTCATTGAACGCGAGCGCAGCCACCCGCAGCTGCTCAGGGCCGACTCCTCTCCCCGAGGCTGAGGCGGGAGGGAACTCCAGCACGCACCGGCTGCCCCGGGCCGGGGAAAGCGGCCCTCAGTCTCGCCGAGGCTCCGGCAGGGCACGGAGCCAGCACCTCCCCGCGCTCCGCGGAGCGCTCACCCCGGGAACCGGCCACGGATCACTGCCCGGCCCGGCCGCTCCCACCCGGCCCAGGCCCAGAGGGGTCCGCGACGCTCCCCCTGCACAAACCAGCGGCTCGTCCCGCGCGCGTCCTGGCCGCGGAGCCGCCGCCGGGCGGGCAGAGCTGCGCTCACCGTGCGGATGGCGGCGGATGCTGCTCCGGCCTAGGCGGGCGCGCCGCCGGCCTCCTCCGCCATCAGCGCCGCGCCTGCGCGCTGCCGTCCCGCGCCTTCTCCACGGGGCTTTCTGCGGGTCAGACGCGCGCGCGTGCCGTGTGGCGGGGGAGGCTGCCCAAAGCGGTGCCTGCATGATTGAGGCGCTATGGCAGCAGCTCCTTGCACCAAGAGCCTCCCCTAGAAAGCCCTTAGGCTCCTTCTAGCCTGGAGATCCGGAGGGGCGTTAGCTTCCCTCGCTGCTGGGCCGAGCCGAGCGGCGCCAAGGCTCAGGCATCGCCTTCGACAGCCCTGAAGGGCCTCACCGCGGTATCGACCGCGTCAGCTGCGTCCCAAGATGGCGGCGGCCGCGGTGCCGGGGCTGAAGGCGCAGCCGGGGGAGAGTGGCGGCCCCGCCGCCTCCGCTCTGTCCATGGAGCGCATCCAGTCGCTGACCGACCTGGCGGACCTGGAGGCCGCCTACAGCCGGCTTTGTGAGGAGGAGGTATGTGGGGCCGGGCACGGGAGGCGGCGGGGCTCTGAAAAGCGGATGCCTCGCTCTCACTGTGCCCCTCGTTGTTGGATGATCTCCAGAGGTGTTTAATACGGACTCAGCCGCCCCTGAGGCCCGGCCGGGAGTCGGTGTCGCCTCCGTGGATCCCTGAATCGCGAACAGCCTAGAGATTCTGGGATCTCGTGCGCTGAAAACCCGGGAAAAGTTTATAGATTATGTGATTTAAAAATCGTGTTCCAAAACCGATACTTTCAAATGGCAAAACCATAAAGATTTAGAGGATTCAAGAGAGCTTAGAAAGAATTTATTGGTCATACGAGCTCTTGGAAGCACTAATGCCTTGCTAGCTCTGTGTCCTTGGCTTGCATGAAGGGTCTGTGATAAACTGCTGGCCTGGAGGAGAGCTGAAATCACACAACACTTCCTTCCTCCTTTTTTTTATTTTTTCAGAAAGTCGTGCAGGAAGAGCTGGATGCCCTCCTGGAGCAGCAAAGCACTATAGAGAATAAGATGGTTGCTCTTCACCGCATGGGGTTAGTGATCCCTACCCCCCCTCCTTCCTCCTCCTTGCTGCATGACCCAGATACTCATTGCAGTGTTGTAGGGGAAGCACATCCATCCTCAGAAAATGCCAGACTTTAAGTCAGTTTGTGGGAGAGAACACCAGCTGGCTCCTCATCCCCAGGTGCCCAGTTCTCCTCAGCNGGCGGGGGAGGCTGCCCAAAGCGGTGCCTGCATGATTGAGGCGCTATGGCAGCAGCTCCTTGCACCAAGAGCCTCCCCTAGAAAGCCCTTAGGCTCCTTCTAGCCTGGAGATCCGGAGGGGCGTTAGCTTCCCTCGCTGCTGGGCCGAGCCGAGCGGCGCCAAGGCTCAGGCATCGCCTTCGACAGCCCTGAAGGGCCTCACCGCGGTATCGACCGCGTCAGCTGCGTCCCAAGATGGCGGCGGCCGCGGTGCCGGGGCTGAAGGCGCAGCCGGGGGAGAGTGGCGGCCCCGCCGCCTCCGCTCTGTCCATGGAGCGCATCCAGTCGCTGACCGACCTGGCGGACCTGGAGGCCGCCTACAGCCGGCTTTGTGAGGAGGAGGTATGTGGGGCCGGGCACGGGAGGCGGCGGGGCTCTGAAAAGCGGATGCCTCGCTCTCACTGTGCCCCTCGTTGTTGGATGATCTCCAGAGGTGTTTAATACGGACTCAGCCGCCCCTGAGGCCCGGCCGGGAGTCGGTGTCGCCTCCGTGGATCCCTGAATCGCGAACAGCCTAGAGATTCTGGGATCTCGTGCGCTGAAAACCCGGGAAAAGTTTATAGATTATGTGATTTAAAAATCGTGTTCCAAAACCGATACTTTCAAATGGCAAAACCATAAAGATTTAGAGGATTCAAGAGAGCTTAGAAAGAATTTATTGGTCATACGAGCTCTTGGAAGCACTAATGCCTTGCTAGCTCTGTGTCCTTGGCTTGCATGAAGGGTCTGTGATAAACTGCTGGCCTGGAGGAGAGCTGAAATCACACAACACTTCCTTCCTCCTTTTTTTTATTTTTTCAGAAAGTCGTGCAGGAAGAGCTGGATGCCCTCCTGGAGCAGCAAAGCACTATAGAGAATAAGATGGTTGCTCTTCACCGCATGGGGTTAGTGATCCCTACCCCCCCTCCTTCCTCCTCCTTGCTGCATGACCCAGATACTCATTGCAGTGTTGTAGGGGAAGCACATCCATCCTCAGAAAATGCCAGACTTTAAGTCAGTTTGTGGGAGAGAACACCAGCTGGCTCCTCATCCCCAGGTGCCCAGTTCTCCTCAGCTGTGCCCTCACCCAGACTGACCCATTTTGGTGTAGGCTGAGCAGCTTTTTGAGAGTGCCCTCTCAGAGGTTGCCAGGTTTCAGCATCAATGGTTGGATCAGGTGTCTTGAGCCAGGCTGTCTGCAGGTGTGAACAAATGTCACTGCCTCTTCGTGGTGAATTTGTGCAGGCAGGCTGGAAAGTCATCCTAANGGCCAAAGGCTCTCCCCCAAGGTGTCCCGGCTGCCGAGCGCCAGCTGAACTCTTTATTTCCGGGCGGCTGAGCAGGACTTCCAGTAATTACTGCTAATTAGTCACGGCTTTAGCTGTTCAGAAACCACACACAATTAGGGAATCCCTCCGGGATCCCTGCGCCGTTACGCGTCCCTGACGCCGCCGTTTCATTGAACGCGAGCGCAGCCACCCGCAGCTGCTCAGGGCCGACTCCTCTCCCCGAGGCTGAGGCGGGAGGGAACCCCAGCACGCACCGGCTGCCCTGGGCCGGGGAAAGCGGCCCTCAGTCTCGCCGAGGCTCCGGCAGGGCACGGAGCCAGCACCTCCCCGCGCTCCGCGGAGCGCTCACCCCGGGAACCGGCCACGGATCACTGCCCGGCCCGGCCGCTCCCACCCGGCCCAGGCCCAGAGGGGTCCGCGACGCTCCCCCTGCACAAACCAGCGGCTCGTCCCGCGCGCGTCCTGGCCGCGGAGCCGCCGCCGGGCGGGCAGAGCTGCGCTCACCGTGCGGATGGCGGCGGATGCTGCTCCGGCCTAGGCGGGCGCGCCGCCGGCCTCCTCCGCCATCAGCGCCGCGCCTGCGCGCTGCCGTCCCGCGCCTTCTCCACGGGGCTTTCTGCGGGTCAGACGCGCGCGCGTGCCGTGTGGCGGGGGAGGCTGCCCAAAGCGGTGCCTGCATGATTGAGGCGCTATGGCAGCAGCTCCTTGCACCAAGAGCCTCCCCTAGAAAGCCCTTAGGCTCCTTCTAGCCTGGAGATCCGGAGGGGCGTTAGCTTCCCTCGCTGCTGGGCCGAGCCGAGCGGCGCCAAGGCTCAGGCATCGCCTTCGACAGCCCTGAAGGGCCTCACCGCGGTATCGACCGCGTCAGCTGCGTCCCAAGATGGCGGCGGCCGCGGTGCCGGGGCTGAAGGCGCAGCCGGGGGAGAGTGGCGGCCCCGCCGCCTCCGCTCTGTCCATGGAGCGCATCCAGTCGCTGACCGACCTGGCGGACCTGGAGGCCGCCTACAGCCGGCTTTGTGAGGAGGAGGTATGTGGGGCCGGGCACGGGAGGCGGCGGGGCTCTGAAAAGCGGATGCCTCGCTCTCACTGTGCCCCTCGTTGTTGGATGATCTCCAGAGGTGTTTAATACGGACTCAGCCGCCCCTGAGGCCCGGCCGGGAGTCGGTGTCGCCTCCGTGGATCCCTGAATCGCGAACAGCCTAGAGATTCTGGGATCTCGTGCGCTGAAAACCCGGGAAAAGTTTATAGATTATGTGATTTAAAAATCGTGTTCCAAAACCGATACTTTCAAATGGCAAAACCATAAAGATTTAGAGGATTCAAGAGAGCTTAGAAAGAATTTATTGGTCATACGAGCTCTTGGAAGCACTAATGCCTTGCTAGCTCTGTGTCCTTGGCTTGCATGAAGGGTCTGTGATAAACTGCTGGCCTGGAGGAGAGCTGAAATCACACAACACTTCCTTCCTCCTTTTTTTTATTTTTTCAGAAAGTCGTGCAGGAAGAGCTGGATGCCCTCCTGGAGCAGCAAAGCACTATAGAGAATAAGATGGTTGCTCTTCACCGCATGGGGTTAGTGATCCCTACCCCCCCTCCTTCCTCCTCCTTGCTGCATGACCCAGATACTCATTGCAGTGTTGTAGGGGAAGCACATCCATCCTCAGAAAATGCCAGACTTTAAGTCAGTTTGTGGGAGAGAACACCAGCTGGCTCCTCATCCCCAGGTGCCCAGTTCTCCTCAGCTGTGCCCTCACCCAGACTGACCCATTTTGGTGTAGGCTGAGCAGCTTTTTGAGAGTGCCCTCTCAGAGGTTGCCAGGTTTCAGCATCAATGGTTGGATCAGGTGTCTTGAGCCAGGCTGTCTGCAGGTGTGAACAAATGTCACTGCCTCTTCGTGGTGAATTTGTGCAGGCAGGCTGGAAAGTCATCCTAAATGCCCCTGTGTCTAGTAGAAGCTCAGAGAGCAGGTTTACAGACTTCACCTCCACCTCAGAAGTGGAGAATGTCATAAAGACCCAGTGGCTTGTTCATGCCCTGTGTGCTAGCAAGGCACAGTCAGTCTGTTCCTTTCTCCTGCTCTGCTCCCAGAGGAAGGGAATGAAATGAGTGAGAACATTGTGACAGGACCAGCTGTGTCCAAACACAGAGCCATCCTCTCTGCACACCATCCTGCTGGTTCATGTGTACATCTGACACTCAGTTCCTGTGTGTTCCCAGCCCTAACCTGCAGCTGATCGAGGGGGATGCCCAGCAGCTGGCAGGGATGATCACCTTCACCTGCAACCTGGCTGAGAATGTCAGCAGTAAAGTCCGTCAGCTCGACCTTGCCAAGGTACCTGGGCCGAGGGGGGTTGGCCCTTGTCACCACCAAGCTCTGTTCTGTGCTCACAGCACAGCAGATGAGCCCTGCCTGTGGTGGGCAGGTGGGCTGGAAACTGCTGTGTCTTTCTGGGCTCCTGGATATTGCATGGTATAAGATTGGTAGAATCATAGAATGGTTTGGGCTGGAAGGGACCTTAAAGCTCATCTCGTTCCCAGCTCTCCTGCTGTTGACAGCGACACCTTGCACTAGACCAGGTTGCCCAGAGCCCCATCCAGCCTGGCCCTGAGCACTTCCAGGGATGCTCCTCCATATAGCAGCTGGGTCTCCAGCATCCCCTCCTGCCCACGCAGCTCCTGGTAGAATACCCTGAGCAGGGGGACTGGCAGTCTTGTCAACTACAGTGCTGAGGGCAGTGGAGATGGCCAGTGTCACCCAAGCCAGGTCAGGAATTTGGGCTGTTCTGTTCCTTGTCTGGGGACAGGCTGAGGAGTGTGCACTCAGCACAACTGCTCAGATCAAACAGGTAATGTGTGGCATTGTCTCTGGTTTGTTAGAGAGGACTGTGGCCTCCAAGTTCAGCCTCCGTTTTGACAAATGCTGTTCATCCTGCAGAACCACTGGTCTTAGCACTTTTTAAGTAGTGTGGGATTTCTGCTTACGTAGTAGTTTTGTTGTGTAGAGAAGTTTCTTTTTTTCCCCTCACACTGTCTTCTCACAATTCCCTTTCCCTGGTCCATCCCACAGCTGGGAGCATTACTGCTTGCCTTTCTTGCAGAACCGCCTCTATCAGGCCATTCAGAGAGCTGATGACATCCTTGACCTGAAGTTCTGCATGGATGGAGTTCAGACAGCCCTGAGAAATGAAGACTTTGAACAAGCAGCAGCTCATATCCATCGCTACCTGTCTCTGGACAAGTCAGTGATTGAGCTCAGTCGTCAGGGCAAGGAAGGTGAGCACTGCTTGTGAGGAGATGCTGGTGAGGCACCTCTCCAATGGATATCTAGAGGCTGCTCATTTCCCGTGGTAGATTGCCTCAGCCCAACAGACAAAGGAGAAGATCTAATGCTGGCCAGAGATCTTAGCATTTTATAGACTGACTTCTGTTATTACATCAGAATTATCATTAATTGAAAGGGAAGTTCCTGGCACACAATTGTAATAGTATTTCAGGTGCTAACTAAGCAAGAGACAAAATGTTCAGGCCAGAAGAAGTGAGGGAGAAGGCTCTGTCAAGGAGCATTGTTCTCATGTTATGATATGCTACCAAGCAGAGCAACTGGAAATCAAGGAGTAAATTCTCAGATTCCTAAGAGGAAAATCCCAGGGCATGTGTTGTTGTCTTCTGTGCAGAATCACAACATTACATCACACACCAACCTGTCTGTCTTTGCCTGCAGAGGAATTCCAGTGTGTCTTCTGCCTTCTCAGCTTGGGGCTGCACAGTGCTAGTCTCTCTCCTGGGAATAGAAAGTAGCCCTTGATACAGTACTAACATTGTGCTGTCACTTTTCCCTTTCTTTTCTGTCCTTTTGACCAGGGGGCATAATTGATGCCAACCTGAAGCTCCTGCAGGAAGCAGAGCAGCATCTGAAGACAATTGTTACAGAGAAATTTGACACAGCTATGAAGCAGGGAGACCTGCCCCAGGTGGAACGGTTCTTCAAGATCTTTCCTCTGCTAGGCTTACATGAAGAGGGGCTGAGCAAGTTCTCTGAGTACCTCTGCAAGCAGGTAACAGGCTCTGCAAAACGCAGTCTCTGTCAACAGATGTTGTGGAAGAAGATTTTGGCAGTGGCTTGTTAATCTTAAAAAATAGCACCGGCCTTAGTTCATATCTCTCCCTGCATTTGCATGCTGGGATGGGCTTTCTGGTGTCTGAATACAGACCCAGGAGGCTGCCTAACTTCTCCTGTGACTTCCTCTCTGCACTTGCTTAAAAATCATACAATGAGCCTGGAAAGAGAGGAACAAGTTTCTGCCATTCCTTGAGCCTTGAGTTTTCTACAGGAGAGGAGAGGATCCCTGTTCAAACGAGGAACAACAGCAATAGCTCTTGCATTGGGAAGGCCAGTGAAAGCTCTCTAGGGCAAGGACAGAGGACCTGTGGGATGAAGAATACCTTTGAGTGTTCAGCTGATGGGTCCTGTTGTCATGCAGGTGGCCAACAAAGCAGAAGAAAACCTGCAGCTGGTGATGGGGACAGACATGAGTGACCGTCGAGCTGCTGTCATCTTTGCAGACACCCTGACACTCCTCTTCGAAGGTAATCTACCTTTCCTCTTCCCTGATTGATTGTGAATAGTCCATGATGAGACTGTCCATCAATTTAAATGCTTTTAATTTTAGCTCACAAAATGCCTTATTCCCCTGTGAGCTACAGGCATGTCACACTTGAGGGACAGGGACACAACTGGTAGGATTTATTCTAACCAGGAGAGGGCATCACAATAAGCAAGTTTTCCTATGTACATCTTGTAAAGGCATGAAGTGGATTTGCAGAGGATTTGTTGGCTTCCTCCAGGAATGAGACTCTTCCTGTCCTCTGCATCCTCAAAACAAATGGGTATTCCCCGGAGCTTTCTTCAGACTTGCAGCTTTCCAGACAAACAAATCAGACCCCTTAGGGATGAGCAGCTGTTGGTGCCTCCAGGCCTGGCTCTTCAAGAAGCATCATGGGAGCTTGAAAGCAGGGAAGGAAGGGAGAGAAGGGAATAGGAATGCTCTGTGGGAACGTTGCCAAAGACAGTAATTGAGATCCCATGGTGATTAACCACCTTCTCTATGAAATCTGCTCTAGTTCCAGACTGCACCCCTGCCAAATTATTCTCCCAGCCTGGCACCAGTAGAGCTTTCTTGGCAGTAGTGTCTAAAGAGGGGCTGTGTTGCTAACTTTTGGAGTAGGAGCTTTTGTGAGAAGAAAGCAATATTGTAGAGATAATTCCTTGGAGATGAGCTTTTCCTCCAAGGAGTTCTTGCCTTTGCTAATGCTTGCTCTCTGCAGCACATGTATGCCCAAGAGCCATCCCTAGGCTGATTTTTCCCTGTAACCTTGCAGGTGCTGAAAGCTGGGACTGTGTTTGGGTGGCAGTTGTGCCACCTGCCAGGTTTAGCTTGTGTGGCTTTGTCCTAGGGAAGCTTCATACCTTGTATCTTGCTGGGCTGAAGGGCAGCTGGCACACAGGGCATGGCAGGAGTTCTGTTCAGGAACTGAGATGGCTTCTGCCCCAGGAGATTTGCACTCTTCATCTGTGGAGCGAATGATCCTTTGTTAGGTGAGGTCTGTGGACCTGTGTAGCTCCTCTGTGCTCTGGGAACTGCTGGTTAAGTCTCTCCCCTCTCCCTGCAGGGATTGCTCGCATTGTGGAGACCCACCAGCCCATCGTGGAGACCTACTATGGGCCAGGGAGGCTCTACACCCTCATCAAGCACCTGCAGGTGGAGTGTGACCGGCAGGTGGAGAAGGTGGTGGACAGGTTCATCAAGGAGAGGGACTATCACAGGCAGGTAAGAGCAGTGTGAGGCTGCCTGATGCAGCCAGCTCTGCCCTCCATCCAGTTCTCTGGGGCTCCCACTGCCGTAGAGGCAGCAGAGTTTGACCTCGTGTTTTGAGAGAAACCCTGCTTTACCCCTGATAGCTGAAGGGGTTCAGCCTGTAGCTGTGCCTTCTGATGCAGAGAAGGATTCATTTGGAGCATGGTAAATGCAGCCTGGGCACTCTTTGCTGGGCAGGTCTGTAGGGTGCTTTCAGTACACCTTCCCTGCTGTTTTGTTCCTGCTTAGGTGCAGGCTGCTGTTACTGTCTCATGGTCACATACCTTGGTGCCTCTGGTCAAGTCCCATCCCACCACCCTTCCTGGCAGGATGAGCTCTGCCTTGGAAGAGGAAGCGAACTGATGTGGTTCCCTTCTCTGGCAGTGCTTCCTGCAAAGCATTCCTATCACCCCCACTGAGTAAGCACTTGCTTAGGCAATAGCATGAGAAATGGCTGGTAACTCCAAGTCATCAGCAAAGACTCCCTTTCTTTTGTGATTACAGTTCCAGCAAGTCCAGAATAGCATGATGAGAAGTTCTTCTGCAGAGAAGATTGAACCAAGGTACAAAGAAAAACTTTGTGCTCTCTAACCTTTCACTCTTGAGTTGTTATTAACACTACTTAGCATTTAGATAACTCTCCCATTCTTCCAAAAGCTTTGTGGCTATTAACTCATAAAATCCAATTGTTAGGTGCCCTTCACTGCCCTTCTATAAAGGGAGCTTCTGTAGTGGGACTTTAATTTGCTTAGTCATTACTTCTAAGCCTTAGCTTTAAGCATTCCTGGAGGGTTGTCGATATGACTGCACATGAAGGACTGAGATTTTCACTGCCTGTGCCCACTACCCTTTCATGGCCAGAGTACAGTCCTTTGGGCCCACAAAACAGAGCAGCTCCCTGGACAGATAATTTGTGATAGAATCAGGAATAAATCTTCAGGTCTTATTTAATCTGTGCTACCACTGCAGCAGCTCTGTACCATCAGTTTCTCGACAGTGTACTGCAGTGCTTTCAATCTCCCTCTTTTTCTTCTTATCATAAATATTTACATAATCCTTAAGCAAGGCCATTTGAAAGTACACCCAGTCCTTCTGGGACTGCCTGACTTACAAACTTAGGTTCCTCAAGGAAGATCTGTCTGTGAGCCTGCATAATTAATATTTCAGCAGTAATATCCACTTACTATTTGCTTTGAGTAACTCTGCATGCATCCCAGTTTTCTTATTTTTTTCTTTTTCATCTGTAAAATAAAGGTGATGTTTCCTTCTCCCACTGTGCACTGTGAGGCTTCAAGCAGGATTTGTAAAATTCTTCTGTGCACACCGATGAAAAAGCTGATGTGTCAGTCTTTCTTTTTTTCATAGTCATCTCTGATCTGAACACTGTGTTCTGCATTGTAACATGGTTTTCTCGTCTCACATTTCCTGAGCCATTGAGCTTAAACAGATTCTTCATCATCTGCAGAGAAACACATGAATCTGTGCACAAAAACACATATGTGGAGATGGCAGGGACCAGGCATTTCTAACACTGTCAACCTAGGCCTCACAGAATTGTAGCAAAACTGAGGTAGGAAAGGACTGATGAAGATCTCTAGTCAAACCTCCCACTCAAAACAGAGCTCATTTTGAAATTACATCAGGTTGCTTTGAGTCTTGCAGTCCTTACCACTGTGATTTCGACATGGATGTCCCCACATCTATGAGGAGAAAGAGGGGGAGTGTTGCTAAATCTTGGAGTAGAGTTTGTGAGAAAAAAAGCAATATTGTAAAGATACCTCCCTGGAGATGATTTTGGGGGATATTTTGATTGTGTGTGTGTATGCTTTCCACATACCAGTTATTCTGCTGAGCTTTGCCACTTGACAGCACAGATGGAAAGGAGCAGTACTGATCTCATAGTAAGAGAGCAGAGAACACACTGCTTAACTGAATTAATAAATGCCTCTCCTTTTGTAGTCTTGCTGTCTTGATTCTTGCTATTTCTTCCAGGGAGCTTGACCCTATTTTAACAGAAGTCACTCTGATGAATGCCCGCAGTGAGCTCTACTTGAGGTTCATCAAGAGACGAATAATAGCTGATTTTGAGGTGGGAGATGCCATGGCCTCAGAGGAGGTAAAGCAAGGTAACACCAATACTCACAGGCTCTGCTCATCAAAGCCAGAAATGGAGATATACCTGAGTTAATGGCAGAGCAGAGTGACACAGGGTCTGCAAAGACACTTCAGGAGCACTCTGTGGAAGACAGTTGTATAACCTGGCCTTCCAAACCTGTTTTCAGGACTGGTTGTTCCCTCTAACAGGGAAACCAACATTAAGAATGACTGAAATAAAATCCCCAAAGAGAGGAAGAGCCATTTGGTCACTGCAGGCACAAATCCTAAAGGTGATGGCCACGAAAAAACAGGCTCAAAGTTCTGGTACTCTGTAGAGCTCTGGAAATGACTTTTGTCACCTGTAAAATCCAGCTCAGCAATTTCAGCTCCACAGTTGGCGCTTGTGATTTGTTCTAGGCTGGGCTTGGCAGGTGTGTGTCTGTTGGGTCCTGTGAGACAGGCAGTAAGGTGACTTGGTGGAGCTGCCTCCTGACCCTGGGTCCCTGCTGTTGGGTCTCTCTTTTGTTCCAGAGCATCAAAAATGCCTGGACAAGCTCCTCAACAACTGTCTGCTGAGCTGCACCATGCAAGAGCTCATTGGCTACTACATTACCATGGAGGAATACTTCATGAGGGAGACTGTCAACAAGGTAGGGGAAAACCTCTTAGATGTTTCTCTCTGTGTACGCCTCAGTCCTCTGGTGAGCATCCCAATGGAGGGATGTGCATACAGGGCAAGTCTTCAGTTGTTGGGAAAGTCTTTTGTTTCCCTTGGCCTTGAAAAGCAGGTGGTTGTTTCTGAACTTTGACTTTAGACATACCCCAGATATCTTCCAGGTCTATGGGCTACTGCAAACTACTCTGAGTGGTGCCAGCCACAGAGGGTACAGTTCCACTGAGGGGAAGGGGGCAGATGGGCAGTTTGGTCTCTCAGCACTGCTGGGGCGGCGTTGCTCAGTCAGCTCAGGGCACTGAGACAGCTTTCTTTGCAGGCTGTTGCCATGGACAGCTATGAGAAGGGCCAGCTCACCTCCAGCATGGTGGATGATGTGTTTTATATAGTGAAGAAGTGCATTGGGCGTGCTCTGTCCAGCTCCAGCATAGACTGCCTCTGTGCCATGATCAACCACTCCACCACCGAGCTGGAGTCTGACTTCAGGTAATGAAAATACCCCAGGTTCATTGTAACGTGCCTCCACCTCACATTCTGCAAACAGTGGTTGCTGTCAGGTGGTCTTTCTTGTGTTCTTTGCCTTTGAACCTCCACGGAAGATGCTCGTAGGAAGCAGTGACAGGTGTGGGAAGCTGGATCTGGGCATCTTCTCTCACAGTAGTGGTGATCCACCTGTAGGACAAACAGAAAAAAGAACCTCATGGCCCAAAATCCCTATGAGATGGAGTTGCCTTGTAACACTGGGGTCCTACCCTGCTTGAGGGTATGTGGTCACCCCTAGTTGTTCTCTGGGTTACTTAATGACTCAAACTTGGCATGAAACTGCAGAAATTGTCTGGCTGTTTTTCATTCCATTGTGAGAGTGAGGAACTGTATCTGAAGACAGCAGGCAGGATATTTGAGAAAGCCCAGAAACTGGTGGTTTTTCTTTCAGCCTTCAGATGCTGTCGGGTGATACTTGCCAGCCTTTTTTTTCCCTTTGAAGTTCCACTTACCTTGTTCAGGTCAGATCTCAGACAGAATGCTGTCCCCATGCACAGAGCATAATTCTGTTGTTGGTTGCTCTAAACTGTGGTGTGTTCTGCTTGCCCATAGGGAGGTTCTGTACAACAAGCTGAAGCAGGGCTTCCCAGCCACGACCTTCCAGGACTTCCAGAGAGGGGTGACCAGTGCTGTGAACATCATGCAGAGCAGCCTGCAGCAGGGCAAGTTTGACACCAAAGGCATTGAAAGCACTGACGAGGCCAAGCAGTCCTTTCTGGTGGGTTTGGTGGCTGTTCTGGTGTAGAGTGAGTTGGGGTGGGAAGAAAGACAATGGAGAACTCTTGGGAAACGGGTTGGTGTGATTGTTCTGTTCAGAGAACCTGAAAACCTGTTCAGGTGTGGCCTGCCTTTGGATGTGTGGTAGATGCTTCTGCCTCACCTCATGTTTGTAGAGCTTCCACACCAGGCCTGTGCAACTGTGAGCCTTTGAGTGCTTCTTGGGCTGCTGTGATGACAATTCCTTCCAGTCTGGGGAAAAGTCTGTACTCTTTTGAGGTGTCCACCAATCCTCTTCTTCACAGGCTCCACACAGAGGTGGTGGGGGAGCATCTTATCCACACCTTCCTCCAGATAAAAAAGTCCTGGCCCATGCTCAGCTCCCTTACTTATCAGACTGAAGAGTTTTCATTAGAGCAGGGTTGTCCACTCTACTTGGACTGCAGGATCCTCCTGTTGCCTTCTAACAGCAGAAATACAGCTCTGCAGCTTGAACAAGCACAGGGAGCATTCCAGACCCCGTGGAGAGCATCTGAAGGGGCCACTTGCCACTCCTGTCTTCTGCAGCATAACACATCCTTCCCCATGCTGGGATGCTGTCTAGACTTTGCCTTGTGGAAAAGACCTCACTGGGAGAACATCTCTGGCTCTGCTGTCTCCAGCTGAGAGCAGACCTGTGGGCAGAAACTGAGAGCACTGGAGAGGGGCTGGCTCACCATGACTTATCTCCCTCTCTCTAAGTTGCTGTGAACAGCCAGTGCTGAAGAGGTTCCTCGGAACTTTCACTGTAGAGAGAAGGCAATAAAGGGAACAAGAGGGACTGAACTCTTTAATCTAACTGAATTCTTTGTTACAGGTTTCTGCATTTCTTGAACCAAAGGGCTTAAAATGTCAGTTCTTCCACTGAGTTTCCTCCTTCACCTGTCACCTTGCCTTTTTGCCCTGTTTGCACAAACCCCAGCTCTATACTGACATTTAGTTCAGCTTCAGCAGGCAGAGAACAGTCTGTTCAGAGGAGAACAGACACTCAATCTGGCAGGAGGGCTGCTGATTCCTCCTGTCTGTGCCTCCCTGTCTCCCCTGCTCTGGACACAGTGTATAAAACATCACCTTCAGTCACTCCTGCTCTATTCTTCATGACACTTACAGAAAGTTGGGGGTACACTATGGCTTCCATCCATCACCAGCAAGTGGGGCTTCACTACAACATCACGAACAGGATGATGAGGAAAAGGAGTAGATTGTCTTGAACTCTGTACTAGCTGGGGATTCAGCGCATGTGCTCAGTTGCTGGAGTTTAGGTTCATGCAGCTCAGTCAATCTGTGGTGCATTGATCTCACAGTAGCAACTCTGTCCCTTAACTACTTGCATTTCAGTCCATACTGTTAGCAGGACATAGAGTAAATGTATGGACTTGGGGATGAGGTGCTGGGAAATTCCATTTTATCCAGCTTGGGTTTGTTTTGTTTTTTTTTTAGGTGACGTTAAACAATGTGGAAGTCTGCAGTGAAAACATCATGACCCTAAAGAAGACTTTGGAGGTGCAGTCTGTATTCTTTGCTGTTTTTTCCTAAATCAAATTTGTAATATCCTCCCTTGTCGGGGGCGGGGGTCAAGTAAACCATCTGGACTTTGATATGCCTGAATTCCTGAGGTCTTTGCCCTCCAGCCTTAGGGAAGCAATTTCAAGCTGGCAGAGCAATTTCCGGCTGATAGTAGCAGCCAGAAATACCAGTTCCCCCAGCCTGCCCAACCTGGTGCAGGAATAACATGTGCATCATGGAGAGTCTGCAGTTCCCTGGTGCTGGGCTAGACAGCCCCTGGCTTCCTTTCTTGCTGTCCTTTCTCCCTGCAGCTGGAGGCAGCAGCCTCTGCCTTTGCAGGAGCAAGAGCTGGGCTCCTGTCCTAGCCCAAATGCTGGTGGGCAGCCAGAGCTCAGCAACACAAAGGGATAAAAACTGCCCAGGTTATTAATTTGCAGCTTGCTCATGGATCTTGTCCCTGCAGAGTGACTGCAGCAAACTACTTAGCCAAGGATTTGGGGGTGAGCAAGCACAGGCCAAGATTGAGAGCTGCCTCTCGGACATGGCTGCTGTCTCCAACAAATTCCGTGACCTGCTGCAGGTGAGTGTCTCTCTGAATTACTGCTGGCTTCCAACACTGGCTGCTGGGGTCTTTAGGGAGAACTCTGGCAGGAATCACTTCAGCCCAGGGCCAGGCCATGTCTGACTCCAGGAGTGCTGGGTAGGGTGCAGGAGGAAGCAGATCAGTTAGCTTTGAGGCATGGAAACAGCCCCAGCCCGTTTACACAGCCACACCAGCTGGCGGCTGCATAAAAAGCACTGGAAGCAGCTGCAGAGCCAGAAGGAATGTTGCTTCATTTGTCTTCACTCAGCATGGACTTGCAGTTGGTTCAGCATTTTCAGAAGAAGAAATATTAATAGCATTTCCATCTTCTCCATTCTCCCTTGTGGCACAGCATGTTGTCAAGTTGTCCACAGCCTCACTAAGTAATGCTGAAGACAGGCTGTTGGTAGAGAAGAGCTGCTCTTTTCTCAGGTTTCTCCTTCTTTCCCAAATGCAAATACTCCTCAGCATGGAGCAGAAGATTCTCAGTCTCCTGTGGGATGCTGGGGCCTGCTATCCTAAAATTTCACAGTGGTCTCTGGCAGGGAGAGAAGCAGGAAGACCTAGTACCTCATGTGGAAAGAAACCAAGCAAAGGAGAATATTTTGAACCAGGTTTGCCTTTGTACTTCACAGAGGAGTCAGGTTATTTTTTGTTCGGCTTTGCAGTTCGGGCAGGCAGATGCCTTCAGTTCAGGACTGCCAGCAAACCCTCCTGGGGACTGTGGTCAGTATTGAAACCAAAGAGCTCATCAGTAAGGAGTAAAACTCTTCAGTCATACTCTAGTGTGGTTTTAAGAGTGGCTGCAAAGCAACCCAGAGGCTGATGAGGAAGCTCCTGCACTGCCTGAGTCACACACCCCCTGAATTTGCCTCAGAAAAGGACAATTGCCAGCAGAGCCTGCTCAGAAATGCCAGTTTTAGTTAAAAACTTCTATCAGATGCCAGTCAGAATCGGTACAGACACAGATTCATGCTGAGTGAGCTTTCATGACACCTTGCTGAGCCAAAGAGGGGTGGCTGGCAGGAGAGGGCTTTAAGAGCTCTCATCACAGGGGACACAACAGCCTTTGCTGACAGCCTGCTGCTCAGGGGAAATGACATGTGCTGGGGTTATGATTAATTCAGGGAACTAACTGCGGTTACAGCTTTTATCCTCCTTTTAAATTCTCCTACTGAGCTAAGCTGCAGTGGAGGTGGGAGGCATCAGTTGAGTTCAGTCACTGTGCCCTGGCTGGTGCTGAGTGGAAAAGCTGGAGTTTGCATTTTCTACCCCATGTGCCTGGCTCCTGCCAGGAAATCTGTAGCTGTGTAGGAGGGGTTGGGGAAGTACAAGCCCTTCAGACCACACTACAAGTCAACACAACAGCAGCTTCTGGGCCAACATCCTTCCTCCTCTTCTTGTCATGGTGTCCTCAGAGCCTTCCGGCACCGGAAGAGTGTGGGATCTGGGCCTTCTGGGTTCAGTTTCCTGTGCAAGTCAGTGGGTCGGTTTCCCCAGCTGACAGTGGGTAGCCAGGCAGCCTCACTGTCCTCTCTTCTTGCTGTCTCCCTCAGGAAGGTCTCAATGAGCTCAACAGCACAGCCATCAAACCCCAGGTGAAGCCATGGATCAACTTATTCCTCTCTGTCTCCCACAACATTGAGGAGGTGAGGCTCAGTGTTCTCTGCTTCTGGCTGTACTTGGGCACTCTGTCTTCTGCTCAGCAGCACAGTCAGAGCAACCACTGTTTCCTTCCCCTCAGTTATCTGCTGTTTTCCTTGGCACAGAGCATCAGTAAAATACCCAGATCTTGCTCTGCAGCCATGCCTGGAAAAGGACATTTGGCTAGAGAGAAGCTTGAGAAAACGGAAGGGATGAAGTGCTGCTCCAGGAGGGACCTCCCTTCCTGTCCTCTGGGCTGTTGGCTGTGGTTTACTTCAGGCCACATAAACAACCCTTTCTGCATTTCACTGCCAGGAGGAGTTCAGCGACTATGAGGCCAATGATCCCTGGGTCCAGCAGTTCATTGTCAATCTGGAACAGCAGATGACAGAGTTCAAGGTGAGAGAAGGAGGTGGCAGCCTGCCAGGCTTTGGCCAGACCTCCATGTGGCATCCTCCAGCTCTTTCCTTGCTCAGCAAGCAGAGGTGTCCTCCAGTGCCTTACAGGGCTCTTAGGGGTCCAGTCACCCCTTCTCCTGCAATTCTCAAAGCCTGCTTGCAGGCCCCACATACCTGGATCACCTCTGTGGTGCTCCCCACTTGCCAAGCCTGCAAGTCTGTTTTTGTAAGCTCTCCTAGCCTTGGGCTTTAGGGATCTCTGCTGTTTTTCCTGACAAGAATGACACAGGTTTCTGCTTCTAGGCTGGACTGTCTCCAGTGATTTATGATACTCTCACTGGTCTTATGACCAGTCTCATAGCCATTGAACTGGAGAAAGTGCTGCTCAAATCCACCTTCAGCAGGGTAAGCAAAACACTCCTCTACCAGGTAGTCTGTCTTGACTGCAAACCCTCAGTAAAGGATGGGGCAGGGCAGATACAAATATTACCCTCAAAGAAACTCTGCAACCACCAGGGACCAGCTCAGGGACACCTTTACATTAGCACCCACAGGGACTAAGTGGGTTTGGTGATGGGACTGAGAAGAGCTGGCACCAATAAGGGGACTGGGTTTTAAGGTGGGTCTAAACATAAGCCACTTAAATCTGCAATAAATGGTCTAACTCAGACCTGCCTTCTCTGACACCTCCCCCTGCCTCCCTGTGACTTTAAATTGGAGTCTTGGCAAAACCCCTTGGTCTGCTTATAGAGTTAACAGATCTCCCTCTGTGCCCACAGCTCGGCGGTCTGCAGTTCGACAAGGAGCTGAGGTCCCTCATAGCCTATCTCACCACAGTCACCACATGGACTATCCGTGACAAGTTTGCCCGTCTTTCCCAAATGGCCACCATCCTCAACCTGGAAAGGGTGAGCTGCACTTGGTCTGCTTCTATTGGGGGATTGTGGGAGCACCAGCTGCACTGCACGTGGCTTTGCTGAGTTCATCCAGATGTCATCGCACCTACAGGGTGTGGAGAACCTGGAGAAGTCGCCCCATGTGTGATGGTGCTCGAGTTCAAACTTACCTGTGAGGGAAGTCTGTGCTGAGCCATCTCCTACAGCTCCCCTCTTTTTCCAGGTGACAGAGATTCTGGATTACTGGGGTCCAAACTCAGGTCCACTGACCTGGCGCCTCACTCCCGCCGAGGTCCGGCAGGTGCTGGCTCTCCGCATTGACTTCCGCAGTGAGGATATCAAGCGGCTGCGCCTGTAGTTGGTCCGTGCTTGGACCAGCACCACGCTGGAGCTAAGGGCAGGAAGGCTGCAGTCCTGGAGCCTGCCCAGATCCTGTCCTGGGGCTGGCTGTTAGATGGTGTGGGGATGGGATGGTGTCTGCCCTTCTGCTCACATTCCTTGGAGCAAAGGGCTCTCCTGGGCCAGGCAAGAGGAGCTGCCATCCTTTGTGGGAGCAGAAACAAGGGACCAGAGGAATCTCTCATGCTGAGAGCAGGATGATGTTACTTCTCAGAACACAGGCCAGTGCCTGCTCCTGCCTCCCTGTGTTCTGCTGCCCTGCAGGCTACAGGCCAGGACAGGTGGGGGCTGGTGTGGCTCAAATATGGGTCATCTGCTGCAGCTATGTTCCCTCTGTGCCCCCAGTTTAAGGGTCAGCTACTGGAGTCATAAATGCTGAGCCCTGGCTCTCTCCTGGTGGTGATTGGGACTGTTCTATGGAAGGGAAAAGGAATGATTTCCTTGGGAAGGTGCTTGAAAAATCACTAGAAAGCCTCTGTAGGAAATGGGGCTGTGCCCCTGCTGGCTCTGTACAGCTACTCTGTAAATAAACCTCACTTGGTTGAGCTGCAGTCTCCAGTGATGTGTTCAGCTCTGGGCCTGAAGGGAGCTGGAGAGATGTAGGATAAAACCTCTGCTCTGCTCCAGTTCTCCTCTTCTACCTTGTGCCAGGGCATCCAGAGAATCTCCCTGTCTTGCCTGGCTGCCTCCTGTGGCTGCAGTTCTGTGCTGTCTCCCTCAGCCAGGGCCATGGAGGGGGATGACCAGCCCCTGCATGCAGGTTCTGCCACTCTCACCCCTGGAAAGCTTTGCCCATGCGTTGCTGGGCCTTTGCTGTCCTGTAGAGAGGGTGCAGCCCTGCTAGGGACAGAGGGGCACAAATACATGCTGAGAACAAGCTTTTTTATTCAGACAGACTGCAGGGATTAGTAACTTCCTTTCACTATTCACCATTTCACTGCTGAAACAGTGCCTCAGGACAGGAACAGGGTCTTGATTCCACATCCAGCTGCATCCTTCATGCAGGAGCATTGCACACTGAACAAGCACCTTGGGTTCTGGCTGCTGGAAGAACAGGAAGGTTCCTGGTAGAGGCAGCATCACAAATGCTAGCTTGCTCCCTTTGGAGAACTGTAAAAACTGGAGTGAAACCCCAAAATCAGGCTGGAGGCCCTAGCAAACTGTCCCTCCAGCAAGGCCACCCAGCAGAGGTAGTTTTGCCTGTCTGCACAACTTGTCACAGCTTCTCCAGGCTCTGGTTTTTGGGACAAGTAGCAGCACAAAAAGGCCCTATCGAGACATAATGCACCTGCTGGAGCTGGCTGAAGAAGCTGCCCCTAAAACAGTGGGGATTTCCCTGCACCTGTTCTGGATATCTGCCAGGAATATGCCAGGGCTGAAGGCCTTCACACAGCCCTGTCCCCTTCAGGGTGAGCACTGTCCTTCGTATCACATCCCACAACCTCCACAGAGAAACCACCTGTGTCCACTTCAATGCTGTGGATGCTGAAGTTGCCCAGTCCCTAGAAAAAGAGTCACAGGTTGGGGCAGGAGCCAGCAAAGGACCCCTTCTAACCTCCAAGGTCCCAGGGAGGGCATTGGAACAAGCAATCACACTCCATGTATGGTGGGGAGGGATGCTCCCCGTGCTCTATGTAAGGCTGCTGCAAGCTGCCTGCAACAGTGGGGGGTTCACAGCTCACCTCAGTGTTTGCCAGGATCTGCTGCAAAGCCTCTTTCTGCCGAGGGGCTTTGGTTAAGATGTAAAGGAAGCCGCCGCCGCCAGCCCCAGCCAAGCACTGCCCGTAGACGTAGGGCCGGAGAGCGTCCATCATGCACCCAACGGCCAGCGGCTCACAGCCCGGGGCCATGCACTTCTTCTGCTGCCAGTAGCAGTCCAGGCACTTGCCAAGGAGCAGTAAGTCACCTGCAGAGGAGGGAATATTACAAATTACTTGTCTCTGTTTCTCACCCAAAGGGCTGAAAACATCTCTGCCTCTCCTGCTCAGCCCAAGCGAAATTCTGCCTTCTCCTTTCCAGTTCCTCCCAGCTCTGCCAGCTGAGCAGGCAACCCCAGCCCTGTCACGTTGCTATTTTTAATCCCCCACAGGGGGAGGATTTGCTTCCTTTAATGCTCCAGCTTCCTCTCTGCAGCAGCCAAATAAACCCGCTGCACTGACCAGGCATGGCCCCCAGCTCTGTCACCAATGGCGCACAGCTAATCAATCAGATTCAGCATGTCTAACCCTCTTCCTCAGTATCTTTGTTCAAGCCTGAATTTTGGGGTATTGCCTGGTGAGGGTAGGCTTGGGGGAGGATTTGAGGCTTCTGCAGCTGCAAGGGCCTGCATCCCCCAGCCTTTTTCCCCTCCACAGCCTCTCCCTAGGAAATTCTGT
Organism: Chaetops frenatus; assembly: GCA_013400775.1. Taxonomy (NCBI): domain Eukaryota; kingdom Metazoa; phylum Chordata; class Aves; order Passeriformes; family Picathartidae; genus Chaetops; species Chaetops frenatus. The sequence goes on along the minus strand of VZTR01013710.1, from coordinate 6,576 downwards.
GTTTCTTCAGCTGTTAAAAGGGTCAACCTGGCCCAGGGAAGGGGGCTCATACCTTGCCTCAAGGCCTGGGCACACTCCTCAGCGTTGCTCACCAGCGCGTCAGCATTTTGCACAATGGAGGGCAGCCTGGCATACCAGTTCCTCACCACATCCTGCAAGAGGCCAGAATGTCCCTGTCACTGTCCTCCTGGCTCTGGCAGCACCTAGGGAGGTAGTGCTGCACTCACAGCCTTGGGTGCCAGCTCCCTCTGGGGTGCCAAAGCTCTGCAAAAGTGAAGGGGATGGCACCAAAGGCCATAGGAGGAGAAGAGGCCAGAGCCTGCAACACCCAGAGGCACCCAAGCCTTACCTGGAGCAGGTTGCGGGCCAGGCGAGTCTTCCCTGTGTACACCAGCAGCAGGTGATCATTCAGGGTCTGGGTAAAGCCATCAGGGACCAGAATCTGCTCCACTTCCACTCTGAGTGGCAGCTGGGCCTTCGACCTCCCGATTTTGATGCCAGGAACGAGCCCACCAACCTGGTCCTGCCAACCACCCCCTGCATGGCAGGGGATCATCAGTCGCTGCTGAGACCCTCACCTTGTGGGTCAGCTGCTCCCCCAGGCCCTACCTGTTGTGAGCCTCTGCTCCAGGTGCAGCACAGCATGGATAAGGGACTCGGTGCTGGCAGCTTTCCCTGCTGCCCGGTACAGGGATGCCATCACTGCTCCTGCCAGGATGCTGCTGGTGCCTGCAGGGAACACAGGTGGGGCTAGGGCAGTGAGGCACTGATGCATCCCTGAGAGCTGGAGGGCAGCAAAGGGGATGTCCCATCCTGGTGCTGGCAGCAGGAGAGACTCCCAAGCACAGTGAGGGACTGCCCAGCCCTTTCCCTGCAGACCTACCAAGGCCAGACCCATGGGGCAGCTTAGACCAGGTGTGCACCTCAAAGCCACCCCCAAAATTCTCCATCAACTGGGCCCCCAAGGGTCTCTGTGAGGGGAACTGCACAACCTGGGTGCAGATAAAGGCAGCTTTGAGCAGGGCTCCTGAAAACAAAAGAGAAGTAAAGCTGATGCTTTACTGATACCTGCTAGCTCATCCCATAGGCCCCAAAAAGGGCCATTGATAGCAAGGGGATGTCACAGGTACAGAGCCATGCTGGTGGGTGACTCCTCACCTGGTGCATGTGGCTGGCAGTAATCCTGTAAGTGCTCCAGCTCCCGGCACACCAGCTCTGCCGCGGCCTCGCTCCGTGGTGCCCCGCCGAGGCTGACGAGGCGCAGCTCTGGCTGGGCAATGCGGCGCACTCGGGCGCCAATGGGCCGGGACCCATCCACCAGCACTGCCACGTCCACCACGGCCCCCCCGTGCTCGTAGGTGATGGGGGGTGTGTCGCTCCAGCCACCTGCCAACACTCACCATCAGCCACCTGGGGCACCCTGACTCCTTCTACCCCAGCACCACGGGGGTGAGACAAGGATCATCTGACTGAGGGGATGCACTCACCGGAGAGGTCCAGGCGGGCTGGACACACCACCTGCACCCAGTGCCCCAAGGGTGGCAGCTCCACCTGTTCCACAGTGATGAACTGGCACGAGGACATCACTGCCTGCCGGACGAGGATCTGCTCGGCCCCCTCGTAATGCCGAGCTGCTCTCACCAGCAGAGCTGGCCTAGGATAAGAGAGATGCTGAGCCCACTGTCACATCTCCATGACAGCACCAATGCCTGGAATGGGGTAGCTGTCTCTTGCCAGCCCCAGCCTCACCGGCTCATCCACTTCTGCCGCTCAGCAGCCAGCGCCTGGACACCACCAGCAATGTCCCCACTTTCCAGGAGCCCAAAAGCTGAGGCCCACTCCCTGTTGGCAGCAGGACCACTCCGCAAGCCCCCTTCCCCTTGTGCCATGCAGCCCAGGACCTCAGCAATACAGGCAAGTGCCCTTGCTGCAATACCAGCATCACTGGCCGTGGAGGCAACTAGAAAATATCATAAAAAGAGGCTGCAAAGCCACAGCCAGGCTGCACCCCAACCAGCCCACTTCTGCCATAAGCTAACCCCAGGGGGGTGGGACTTGCATGGCTTGCACCCACCTGGGCTTGTTGGATGCCATGAGGCCCTGCAACAGGGGGGGATCATTGAAGGGGGTGGGGAGCACTGTAAGTCCTGATAACCAGAGATGCAGCTTTTGAGTCCAGCTCACCCTCATCCAGTGTGCTCAGCATGGCCTCGTGGTAGCCTTCGTGGACGGCGCTGCGGGCAAGCGGCAGGAGGCTGCTGTCCTGGCGCCCCAGCAGCACCCGCCGCACCTTGCGCTGGCCCTGCAGGAAGAACAGGGCCTGGCGGGCGCCCAGCTCGGCTTCTGTGTCCAGGCAGGGCAGCAGCTCCTGCCAGGACATACGCCAGGCCGACCGCCAGCGTGCCAGCTGCTCACTGGCCACTGTGGCCAGGCCCAGCAGCCACAGCACATCCTCCAGCCCCAGCGCCTCGCGGGCGTGCAGCACCGGGAAGAGCCGGGCGCTGAGCAGGCAGCGGCTCCTCCGTGGTGTCTCGGCATCCCAAAGGTCCCCTTCCCTGATGGAGGGAGAGAACATCAGCACTGCCCTGGGGCTCGAGGACACCTTCCATGAGGGGAGCTGGAATGTGGGATGGGTTAGGGTGGTCAGGACACCTCCGGGAGCTGGGTCTCCTGTCCCATTCTGGATATGGCACCTACCGTATGCCCGTCCGTTGGAAAAACTCAGCCCAGGGCACGTTCAGGTAGGTGGCCTTTTCCACAGGGCTCTGCAGGGGCACAGAGGGGCTGATCACACACCTTGGCTTCACTGGGAGCCTCATGCCACATCAGTGCTCCCGCACCTGCCAGTCGTCGAGGCGGCCGGTGAGAGTGAACACGCGGCAGCGCAGGTCACGCAGCCGCACGTGGTGGCCCTGCAGGACAACATCACGCAGGGGACAGCCCCGCAGGGCTGCTGAGGAGCCCACGCTGAGGCCTGAGAGGAGGCAGCCAGGACCGATCACCAGGGGACCCTGAGGAAGAAGCAACAGTGGCATGGCTGGGCCCCAAACCAGAGCCAAATCCTGACATTCAAATGGGACAACACCCTGAGAGACAAGCTGGTGCCAGCACAAGCCAGGTGGCAGGACATAATTTAATCACAAGGCTACAGAAACACAGACTACAGCAATTCAGGCCAGGTGACAGCCTCCAGGGCTCACAGCCTTAACAAAACCCCCAAAGGAGAGGGTCTGCCCTGGTTCCCAGCTCAGGACAAGCAAGAGGTGACAGCCTCATCCCCTTGTTTGCAGAGGGTGACAGGCACCAGGGTGCCCAGCACCAGCCAACAGGCATCCCCAAAGAGGAAGGGTACTCCAAATCTCACAGTTTCTCCATCCCAGGCAGCAAAACATCACCCTGCTGCCCATTCAATGCACTGGGAGCTGTGCATCACCCCCATCCTGATTGTGTACCTGGAGGTGACAGTGCTGGATGACACTGCCAGCTGCCAGCAGCACAGCTCCTTCCAGCAGGCAGTTGGTGACCGAAGAGCCATCCTCCAGGAGACAGGGCTGCTGCCAAGGGCACAGAGACACGTGGGACCAGGGTCTGAGCACACAGCCCAGAGCAAACCCCAAACACCGGGCACGAGCAAGGCTGGGGATGGAAGGACGTACATCCACGTGGGAATGGGCTGTCTTGCAGAAGCGGAGGTGGCTGGCAGAGCCAGGCAGGACAGTCAGGCTGCGAATGTGGTCGCTCGCAGAGGCGGTCATGTAGTCGTAGGACGCATTGGGAATGCAGGCTGTGGGGGGCAGGAGAGCTTTCAGCACACCAACAAAAAAAAGTGGGTGTGACTGATACTAGGGAGCCAGGCTGAACATCCCCAGTTGAAGGGGTGGGGAGTGAAGACCTGGGGACCCACAGTTATGGGGAGACACAGATGACCATCAGGTCCTGACCACCCTATCTCTCCCCATGCTGGGAAGAGGGCCCAGGAATGGGTCACATCACACACACTCACCACAGCATAGAATCATAGAATGGCTGGGGTTGGAAGGGACCTTAAAGATCATCCAGTTACAAGCCCCTGGGCAGGGACACTCCACTAGCAGCTGGAAGGAAGCACTCACCCATGCTAAGAGGGAAGCCACGGAGAGCTGTCCACAGCACGGAGCGGGCACTCCTCACACTGGCATCACCACCACCCTTCACAAAATCCTCCTCTGTCATCCCCCCTGCCATGCACAGCACAATGTCGAAGAAGAGGGAGAGCTGGGGAGAGAAGGGGTTTTTTGGGTCCAGCCATCCTGAACCCCCACCCTGCTACTGGGTGCTCCCTCCCACTACCTCTCCCACCCAAAACTGGCAGTGTGACCCTACAGAGATGCCCAGCAGTGACACCTGTGTGGCAAAGGGTCCCATCCCCCACAGAGGAGCTGTCACCTGGATGGGTGGTGCCCCCGAGTCCAGCCCCATGTAGGTGCAGGCGTCCAGAGGAGGGATGACATGGGTGGCCAGAAGCTGCTCAGCAGCATCCGAGGAGAAGAAAACAATCCCGCAGACCTGCCAGGCACATCAGGGCTGAGGCTGCAGCTCTGGTGACACAAGGGATGGGGCTGGCAGGGTCACCACTGCCTGAGTTGTGCCGTACCAGCGGGACAGTGCCATCTGGCCCTGCACACTGCTGGATCTGGGCCTCCGTGCCTTTGTAGATGATGTCACGCACCAGCCCCTGGGAGCAAATCCACCCCAGTGAGCTCTTCAGGGAACCCCAAACCAGGCAGCCACAGCAGTGCTGAAACCTCAGCACCCAAGGAATCAAAGGACTGGGGACCCCTGCACCTCCAAGGGATGCCTCTTGAAGGGGGAGCTGCCCCAACCTGCTCATTGGTGAGGTAGACCCCATGGTTCCTGGCATATGCTGGGCTCCCGGGCACTGCGATCACTCGGACGCCCTGGAAGCCATCCCAGTTGATCCCTGGGGGGAGGGACAGAGACCGGTGCCCACTGGGGTGGTGCACGTACTCACACTGGGCACAACTTCCTGAAAACCTGGACAACAGCAGCAGAGGTGGCAGCAGCATCCAGCCTCAGCCACCTCACTGCAGGCACAACGGATGCTCCCAACCTTGCACAGGACAGCAACAGCTAAGCATCCACACCCTCACAAGAGCACAGCACAGGCTGAACCAGCTGTGCTGCTTGTTAGGAACCATGTCCCATGCCAAAGCAGGTGCTGGAAGCAAGGCTAGTATCCACTCACCTGGTGTTGAGGGCACGGTGAGGAGCATGTCGGTGCTGCAGACCCAGACGCCAGGTGGGGAACCCACACAGAGCTGCCAAGAGAAGGACCACGTGCCCAGGGACGGCAGGGAATGAGCCCAGGATCCCAACACCGTTTCCATCCGTGCTGGGACCCAAACCCATCCCCAGGGTCCCATCCCCAGGTTGCACAGACCCGGTGTGTCATGGTCCCCAGCAGGCTGTCCAGGTTGCAGACCAGTGCTTCGGCTGCGGCGCCGGGCTCCTCCGTGGGCAGGCAGGTGAAGGCACGGCCACAGTCGTCGAAGGAGAAGTCGCGGCCCTGGTGGGACAGAGAATATGGGGCGTCAGCGGGAGGGAGCGGGTGCAATGAGAGGTCCCATGCTGGGCTGCAGGTCCACTCTCACCATGTGCAAGATGAGGATGCGGGCATCCCTCAGGACGTCAGCGGTCACCACCTGGGAGAGGACAGCACGGAGCAGTCAGTGAGGACAGGACAGGCAACCCCCTCCCCTCACTTCCAGCGTCCCCTCCTCACTTCCAGCCCTTCCGGACCCACCCGAGGCTGTCACCTCTCACCGTGCATCCGGCCCGGGCGCTGAGGTGCTCGGCCGCCACCAGCAAAGCGTTCAGGGTGGCACCGCCGCTGCCCAGGCGGGCCCAGGGGTCCTCCACGGCCAGGAGCAGCGCGGGGGGGCGCGGGCCCAGCCCGCCCCGCAGCCGCCGTACCTCCAGCTCTGCCAAACGAGAGGCGGGAGGCCTTGAGAGCCAGGCCCGCCGCCGCGGGCAGAGAGGGAGAAAGGGCGCCCGCCCCGCCACTTGCCTCGCTGCAGGGCGGACACACCGCCATGGCCCCGCCGGCAGGTGAGGAGAAGAGCGCTCCACTCCGCCGCCATAAAACCCTCCCCCGCCCCCAGCCCGGCGCCGCGGGGCCTGCCGGGATGTTTAGTCCAGCCCCCGCAGCCGCTCCGCGGTTCTCCTCGCTGAAGGACTACAGTTCCCAGCGTGCACTGCGCGGCGGGGAGCACGGACCCCTTAAAGCCACAGCGCACCCATTTGCTGCTTCCCCATTTCCCCCATCTCGGGGGGCGTGCAAAGGGAGAATGGGAGTTTGACGTTTTCTGCCCTAAAATGGATCTCGGCGGCGGTGTGCACCCCTAAGTGCCCTGAGTCACCCCTGTCACGAGTCCGGCTCCTGGCAGGGTTCTCTGCAGAGAGGAGGCGTGCCCGGGCGGTGGGCGCTGGTGTCGGTTCCCGGTGCGTTGTCAGGGTGGGTGCCCGGCGGGTGCTGGGGTGGGATCGGGGTTGGTACTGGGGGTGCCGATGCACTGG
>VZTR01013708.1:16869-48140 GCA_013400775.1 Chaetops frenatus | reverse complement strand
AAAAAATATTCTGGTTTACCATAGTTTTTGGGTTAGATGAGGACAGGATTGAAATTTACCACTTGCTTTTTTTTAAATATAGAAATGGTAATTATACCGATTGAACTTTACAGCATAAAAAAGTCAAGATAGTTCAGAAACTCTGTAGCTGTTTCAATACTGAAGATGAGGATTGCTGCTATAACAAAATTAAAAGCATCAAACCTTATAATTTTTAATTTTTGTCTAGATAAACAAAACAGTTCACATTTTACTCATAATTACTGGTGAATTGAAGGTTGCAATGGAACTGTGAAAAATACTTCAGTGTGCTGAAGATGCATAAGCATATATGCATCGGACACATTTAGTATTGTGGAGAAAGAGCAAATGAGTTTTTGGCATTTTATCTCAAAAAAAGAAAGAGAAAAAAAAAGTAGTTTGCTGTTGGTACAGACTCTCCAGATGGTGAACAGCAAAAAAGAATGAGTGAGGTAACTCTTATTTTGGAAATAGTGTCACTAAGTTAACAGAGATAGCTGCCATGCCAGTGATGCTACTGTCAAAATACTGCTGCTGTTTGTCAGGCTGTTTTGAAAAAAAATTGTTCAGTTGCCTGCACATAGATCTTGTTGTGCCTTTCAGATGCATTCAGTGATGCTGAGCTCATGGGAGACATCTGTTGAATTGGGAGCACAACATGTAGGTTAATAGAGCCCTGTACATCCTCACTTTGAGTAATCTTGTGTGCGTCTGAGAGTATAAATGGGGTTTCATACTTTGCTATTCATATGAAGAGAAACTATATTTTTTGAAGATCAGGAAGATGCATGTGCTATGGCAGGCCTGCAAGAGCTAAACATATGAATATTAGTTTATGTGTTCAGCATAGATATGACTGTGTTCATGCCAGAGGCACAAAACCTAAATGGCTAAGCCAGGAACAGAGTGTAGATTGTTTCTGTAGTTGATGGAAAAATACTGAGAATCAATCTATTCTAACACCCCAATCATGTTCTGAAGGTGTTTGTGTTTTCCTCTCTCCTGATGAAAAAGTTGTCTAGGGTGACTTTGACATTAAGTGTCTGCAACCATTAAGGAAAAACATGGACTATTTTGCCCTGGGAAGAAAATGGGGCTATTTCCACATAAGAATAGAAAGTATCAGCAGCCTAAGTCTCATTACCTATTTATTTACTCTATATTTCCTGCTTCCATTACTTGCCTCTTTTTCATATCATCATGTTTTTAAAGTATCAAATGACTCAAAATGTCTGAGCCACATTTTAACCACACTGCAAATTTCTCTTCTCCAAGAAGAACAACCTCAGATCTCTCAGCCTGTCTTTATATATAGACTGGTGCTCCAGCACGCTGTTCATCTTCATGGCCTCCTCTTGATTCACTCCAACAGATCCACATTGTTTTTATATTAGGGCCCCCAGTGCTGGATGCAGCACTCCAGGTGGTGTCTCATGAATAGGGAGAAAAAGATGAAAAAGGTAAAGATTTACAATACAATGCAAGCAGAGAGTAGCAGACTTGAGAATCTGATCTTCAGAGGTGGTGGAGAATGAGAGAGTGATCCAGAGGAGGCTGCAACACACTAAGCCATGAAGCTGTAGTCCAGCTGTCTGACAGACAGGTTCTGATGCTTATAAATATTTTTGCATCAGTCTGAATTCTGAGTTCTCTTGTTGGAGAAATCCTCAGTTCTAGAGTCTATGTTAGTAAAATCATTCTCCAGAAATTACTGTTTGTCAGTATAGGGGTACGTGGTTTAAAGAAAATCTGCAGAAAATCCTGTACAGAATTACCCAAAAATCCTTTTTCAATTACTGCTTTGTCACAGTTTATTAAAGGAGCAGGGCATGTGTGTGAAAACAGAAAGAATAGCATCTTGAGTGAATGAAATTTATATATAATTGACAGCATAAGCCATCAGTTACTGTAGCTGAATAACTTTTGTAACTTGGACATTTTCAAAGTAGAATTTTGTGGAGCTGATTTCTTATTTTGGAGCCTTTCATGTTATTAATTAGTGTGACAGAAGAAGCAATGAATCAATTATTTCTAGTTAAATATACTTCCATTTACATTTCATTTTTTATATAAAGTATTTATAATGAACTAATTCTGGAAGATGTTATCATGCTGTTTTATTCATAATAAGAACATAAACATAGCAGTGAATATTATGGAAATGTTGTTTCAAGTTCTGTTCTCAAGGCTTGTGCATTTAAAATAACTCTGTAAAGCTCGCACACTGTGAGTTGGTCAAAATTATCGTGTATTTCTTTGGCTTTTTCTTTTTCCAAAACAAACCAATCATTCTCAGTTTAGTGTTGAGATTAAAGGCAAGCGATAAATTATGCCATAGGTGTTAAAAAATGTAATTATTTTGGTTAAAACAGCACTGTATGACATTTACAAATCTTCAGTTTGAAGGCTTGGATTCTTGTAATGCTTTGCTTCATGAATAAGTGGGACTCCAGTGTGCATCAGGCACACTGAAACAGGATGCTGAAAACTTCTGGTATTTTTCTGTCACAGAAAAATCTTCCTTGTTCTTTATTTAAAAAAAAAATACTGTTACTTAGATTTTACTCCTGACAAAATTGAAAACTAACCCACAATGCTCTTCAATTATTACATCAGTTGTGATATGTATAGAACATAATATTGGAATGGAATGTAGAAGTGCATGTTTTCTTTGGATTGCTCCAACTGAAAATTCAAACTTTTACATATATGAAGATAGTGTTATGCATGCCTTATGATTATCACACATATGTACAATGGTTATTTCAACTGAATTCCTGGTATCCTAGACTAGGATTCCCCTATTACAAAAATTAGTGACCCGAAGCAGAAAAAAAGAAGGCAGCATGACTTTTTTGCCTGCAGATGCCCCACATCTGTGAAGTGATAATATGTAATTTGCACTTCCATTGTCCATTCTGGATACATGCTTTCTCTCCATTTATATGGAGAACAAGATCTTTGTAATATTATCAGTCATTTGTAATTGTGTTCAAACGCAGGGCCTGGTGTTGATCATGTTACTGCTATAACAGCCTACACCTGATGAAAACTTCCTGGCTGGCCTGTTCTTCTTCAGTGGTGTGCTTGTAGAATATTAACTTGCATGCATACTTTAGCATATCTGAGTTTTTGCCCTTCCATGAACCATTCCACTAACTTGTTAATTCCACTAAATCCACTAAATATATGGCGTACAATATATGGTGTACAAATGAACTAGCAATGCCAAGGAAACCAACTGCAAGATTTCTAAGGAGTAGAGTTGACAGTAAGAGCCATGAAGGAGATGGCCGGATAAAAGAGTGAAATGGCAGCCACTCTTAGGTGTCTGGAACAGCCAGGCTGCACAGTTGCTCTGTACAGTCAGGAAGAAAGTGAGCGAATCCTCCAGAGAGTGATTTGAAGCATGTACATTAAAATCCTCTCTAGTATGCCCATTATGATAAACATCACTCTCTAAAGAAAGCTACCTCTCTTTTGCTGATCCAGGGAGCTTAAGAAGACTAACCTACTAACTTACGTGTTTTAACAGTTGGCCTGTGTAATACACTTTCCAACTTCATGAAAAAATTGGAAACTGAATAAAATTATGTCTCATGGGCAAAGAATAGAAAATGAGAATCTGATTAATATATTCAGGAGAATAAAGAATTTGACTGAGTTGGAAAATTGATATCTGAAAGCACAGACAAAGATTAAGAAATAGAATAACCTTAAAACACAAACTCTCCTTGCACCAAGTAAATGTAGTGAGATAATTAATTTTTCCAAAGCAACGTAGCCACAAAGCCTTTCTTTAACCTGAGGATATTGTCGGAGTCCTTTGACATCATTAACATTCTTGATCCTTTTTTTTACTGAAGGTTTGACCTGATATTGAACTTATATTGCTGGAAAAGGAAAGGTAGGAAATGTTTCTCACCCAGCAGTTTTACTCCCAATCTTTTCGATGTGATTGACTGACAGGAGCCTTAACTGAGTACTCATAAAAAATGGTCTTTGAATCATGTGGTGTGTGAAATGGTTTAATTACCACTTAGCAGCAAAGCAGTGATGCTGAGATTGCCAACAACTTTACTGATTTTGAGAAATTACCCACCCCATAATTTGCCCAGTAAAATATGGCAGAATAATTTTAATAATTTCATTAAAAATGTCTGCATATTTTTATACTTCCTGTGTTCTGTGCTTCAATGACTTGTAAATCAGGTGTCTTGAAAAATGGCAACAATAATCAATAAATCAGTAAAATGGAGGAGCTCTATGAAGCAGACCAAACTGCTTTGCATGAAATGTGTCTGCAGTAAATTTTACTCCCCTTTGTTTCATAGATACTATCTTCCAATGAAGATTGGAATAAATTAGCTTATGGTAGCAGTCATATAGTAACCTTGTTAAAATTACTAGTTATAAGGGGTATAAGTGGGGTTTTATTTGAAACGAAGTTCAATTTAGTAAATTTTAGTAAACTGAAAATACTCTAATCACAGGTACCAAAACCAAGAACTTTTGAGTCCTTATCTTATTGCTTTGGAAAACACAGCCTAAATTCTCCTCTTTTGTTTTTTGTATATAAAACTAGGAAAAATTACGCATTTTCTACATCTTCACAGATGTTCCAAATGTCATTAATGAGTGTTTGATACACAGAACAGCCCCAGTAGGAAAAAGAAATTTTCAAAATACATCAGGTGAAAAGAATCTCTATGGTAGCTGGGTCTGAGTCCCTGCACAGAGCATATTATGAAATTACAACTTAGTTCAGACATTTGCCTTTAATATTTTTTATTTCTTTTACCAAAGCTTATCCTCTCTGTTGTGGTTTAAAGGACAACATTTTCTTTTCTCCTTCCTTGGGGGGGGGTTCTTTGTTTTCCTACTTCCGCCGGGACACGGTTTCCAGCAGAGGTGAGGAGCCCACGGATTGGCTAATTTTAAGATGGGCACTTCATGTAGCCACTTGAAATTAGAGGCGTCTTTGCGAAGCTTACATTTTTTAGGAGCGGGAAGTTGGAAGCTTTCTTCGACTTCCACCCACGTGGAAGGTAACTCCGGCATGGCCCAGGCCGGCTGCTCCGGGCCCCAGGGCCTGGCGGCCGTGCCGGGTTCCCCCCCCACCCCCTCCCTCCCTGCCTCGGGCAGTGCTCTTTGACTTCCGTCCGCGGGGGAGGTGACGCCGCATGGCCCGGGTCGGCCGCTCCGGGCCCCAGGGCCTAGGGGCCGTGCTGGGGCTGCGGCCGGGGACCCCGGGACCCTGCCGGGTTTCCCCCTGCCTCGCCTCGGGCAGTGCTGCTGTTGCTCTGAGGTTGTTTTTTGCTTCCCCCTCCCTGCCTGAGGGAGAGGAGAATGGAACTCCAGGAGGGGGCTCCCGGCCCTCCCCTCTCCCGGGCCGGGCTTTCCCCCCTAAGAGAGAGAGATCAGCCTGCGGTTACCGGGATTTGAGCCAGAGAAGAAGGCTTCAGAAGCTCCTAAGTCAATGAGAAAAAAGTTAAAGACTAAAGGAGGGGAGAAAGAAGAGATGCCTTTAAGCTGAAAATCTTTTGTAAAGCCATGGTGATGAACTGCTCCTTGTAACTCACGGAATACCTTGGGGGGATACCGCGAATGTCCTGCTTGTAACCTGAGCAAAGGCTCTTGGTGCTGAAGCAGTTGTGATTAATGAGGAACCTGACCAGAGGGAGAGAAAGATGGGGACCAGGCTACAGAGATGAGCGATGAGAGTCCCTTGCCCTCGGGGATGGAAGAAGACCCCTTGTTCCAGGAATGAGAAACCTTGCTTCCAGAGAGAGAAGACCTTTGCTTTCCTACCAGGACAACTCATCCTTAAAACTCCACCCCATAGTATATGAGTGAGCCCTTGGATGACAGTTGTGGGAAAAGCTGTAACCAGGGGAAGACTTGTGTCACATGTGAACTAATATCCTTTCTGGGCGGGAGTTCACAGTGATAAGGATTCTACAAGAGACTTATGCGTCTTGTGGGAAAAAATCTCCATGGTGAGACAAGAGAGACTCTTCTTCCAATTGGACTGATGAAAGCCTATTTCAAGAGTGGTAAATTGACCAGGGGTTTTCTAAGTTTGTTTCTCTGTGTTGTTGGTGAGAAGGATGGTGGTAAAGGAAGATAAATGAGGTGGGAGAAAGGAACCATCATGGGTGAGGGGCTGGGGGGAGGAAGAAGAAACCACCTGGGGGATGATTTTGATTCTGTTGTTTTTTTGTTAATAAACTATTTTTATCTTTGAAGTTTAGGCCTGTTTTGCATTTCTCTTAATCCTTATTCTCATAAAACCACTACACTACACTCTCGCCTGGTGTGAGCAGGCGAGCAGGTGAATGTGAAACCGTTACACTCTCCTTCCTTGTAACTAAGTCATAATGCAGAATATAGGGTAGCATAGCTTCCAACTTACTTTTAAGTGTTCAGAATAATCAGGCACAGAAAAACTTTCAGGTTGTATGAAAGCCAGCTGTTCTCTGGTGGGCATCAGTCCCAAGGCCGGATGATTCAGGTTGGTTCCTAAATTAATAAGAGCACTTAACAGTTTCTCTTGGTTCTATGCCCAATCAGCAGAGAAGAAAAAAAATGTCTAATTTGGGTGAATTAGATTAATATTGAGAGATCCATCATAGTGTTTAAGAAATTAAGTTAAATAGTTAAACTATCATCCTAAACATTGTTTCACATAGGCCTTTTAGGTGGAGAACAATGGCTATTTCAGATCTTTACACATGAAACAAAACAAGCTTGAGCTTATTTCAAAAGTTTTGCAGATTCTTTTACAACAATGGAAGAACTGTTCTAATGACGTCTTTAACCTTAAACATACTTTTTAAAATTTGAAATTGTTTCTCCAAAACCATAACTGCTGGTCTTTGCATTTTTTTTTTTTTTTAATTTTAACTTTGTTTACTCAAATCCACAAATTTAGAACTGTTTAAAAACATCATTGGAACATACTGGGGAAGCATTTGAAAGAGGAATACTCTGGAAGTCTATAAGCTCTATGAGTGTACAGGTCAAAAAGCACAATCTTTTATTTGCAGAGATTTAGTTCTAGCTGGTACCTGAGCTGTCATTTTCCTATTCTTTTGGAGTTAACCAGGTGATAATAATTAAACACCACTTTTAATTCCATTATCTGATCATCTGCTCTCTGCCCTAGAATGCATAGGAGTTTCCAGAATATATGAATTTGAAATACATCAGATAATTAGAAATTAATGAATATAGCTTTTTTTGAACATTCTTACTCAAAATCACAGAAGACAGCAAATAGGTTACTGCATCTTGTAAAATAAGACTGCAGGGGAACTAAAGAAATTACCTAGGCCTTTCCAGGATCCAAGGGAGAGCACTAAATGTATGTGCTAGGAAGTACTTACTTAGTTTTAAATTCACAATCTAGTCGGTGCTTCTGAGTATCTTCTGCATGGAAGGGCAGAAGATGATCAAAATTTATTATCCTGTTTTTCCTTACCATAAATTAAATCTTATTCTTTGTGTTCTGACTCCTCTAACAATAGAGAATGATATTTTGATTCAGATTTCTTATGTTTCTGGAAATTTTTTCTTCCATCAGAACTGCCATTTTTTCAGACATGTAACCATATTTCATTCATTTTTTCTTTGTATTTTGTAGATCCAATAGACTTTTGCTGATTGGTCAATGAAAATACTATGTGAAAAAATGTCAGTGTCATGTTAGAGCAAAGATAGATGGTATTTACTGTTTGTTTCCTCCTTTTGCTCTTCTGAAGTAAAGGGAACTGGACTGCAGTGTACGTGCATAATTACTGGTCAATGCTTAGAAGTTCCCACTGAATTTTGGACTTCAGTCTTAGATGCTGGATGAATATATATTTCAGAAAAAAAACCCCCAACCTTGATTCAAAGAGTTCAAACAGATGACAAAGACAGAAAGAGAAAACCAGGCACAGAACAGGAAAACTATGTGCTCTATGTTGTGTGTTGGGTCAGCGGCAGGGTTAGGAAATTGCAAGTTAGCTGGTCTGTTATGCTGTTATGCACTCACAGGAGGCAAAAGCAGTGCTTCCATTCTGCATCCCTTTTCAAACAGATGGAATTGTCTGCTCTGAAGAAAAAATAGCAGCAAAGATACATAGAGCTGAGTTAATGTTACTGAGATAACCTTAACATCTGCCTTCACTTTTGGCTTTCTCAATATATTTGAAGTACTGCAAAATTCAATATGCTTTTGCTCTCTGTCTTGTTTTTTAAATTTCCTGAAGGTGCCAATCACATGATGATGAAAGGTGAACAGTATGGAAACAAAGGTTCTAGACCATCTTTAATAAGAAGCAAAGTGTTCCACCAATCATTATCAAAAACAATTTTTAAGACATGAGAGCATTCTTCCTAGGAAGTAGAGAAGGTGCAAAAAAGTAAAATGCTGTGTATGTAAAATATAGTCAGATTGCTGCACAGAGCAGTACAAGGATGACTGCTGAGAGGTGACTGAAGCTGATCTCAAGCCAGGGTGCTGAGCTGTGAAATGGGACAGAGAAGAGAATAGAACTGCAATCAGGCAATGCAGAGAGCAGAAGCTGGAGGCAGGCCGTGGTTCTTAGGGGTTTTGCTGTGCCCTGTCATGAGAGAGCTCCTTGAACCCTACAGAGAGGTATTGCTATACCTCCTGGCAATTGTGACATTCATCCCTCTCTTGATTCCTGCAATGTGCTAACAAAGAATCCTTACTGAGGTTTCATCTTTTACTGCCTGCCCTGCTATTTTCTTTATTCTCTACTACACTCTCAGGGAGATGCTGACAGGATTTCAAAGAAGCATGGTCAGAGAAAGTACTTCTCTGACCAGGGCTGAAAAGTAGAGGAGGGATTTTGAGCTGGTGTTGGAAAGGAGAGAACTGTCATGTTAGCATAGAGTTACTGCAAGATACCTGAAATTAAATCTTTTCATTTTACAGAAGGCTTTCTAAAACAAAAATCTCAAAACAGAAATTGATGTCTTTAATGAAAGCAGAATATTTATGCTGTTGTTCTTTCTACACAGCATTTTTCTCTCTTCAATTCACAGGGAAAACTGGCAAATCATTTCATGGCAGATCACTTACTGTAGAAAATGCAGGACATTATGCTAGAAGGAAACATGTCCCTCACTAATCTGAACATATACTGTGTCAGGGTAAATCCAAGAGATTATTCAGTCTTCTAGATGAGACTAGAGTGGCAAAGTACTAAATGTTTGTCAGAAGACTGTTTCATTTTTCTGAAGAGTAATTAGCCTATTTTCCCTTAGAGATTACAATTATAGCAATTTGCACAGTGGACAGTCTATCTACTTCATTTGTATGTGCTTATCTTACTTTCCTCTTGTTTTAAAATAAGTACAATATCAATACAAGCTTTAAGAGAATTGCTATATTTGTCTTTCTCTACAAGTCTCTCTATATTTGATAAGGGTGGAGTGATTTTTGCATTGGTATGAGTTTCTACAACACTCAAAAGTTTCCACAGAGACAGTAGGTGCTATGAAAGTGTTATCTATTATGGCAAAAACTGAAAAGAAGTAGAAATTTTGTGTCTTCACTTTGTTTCCTGTTTTAATTTTAAACTGAAGAAACCAGCAGGCAAAATCATGGGAGATTCAAAAGGCCCCTGAAATGGCAATCTCTTACACAAAGGGTTGTCATCCTCATTGTAGTCTCGAGCTGTGAATTTATTGACTTGATAAAAACACTGAAGTCTGCCCTATTGCTGAGTGTTAGCAGTAAGATGTGGAGCAAACCAAGCATGTGCATCTCCCCTGTGGCATGATACCGACTATGAAGCTGAGCTCTTTTTTCCCATATCTGGGCCATGTCCTTCCTAGTAGAAACAGTCTGTAGTGGAAATTTTGCTAGACAATTATTCTGCAACTATTTAAAAAAAAAAATCTATCTGAATTAATGATAGTTGTTATGCTTTTCTCCCATAATTTATATGTGACTTAATATTTTAAAATTTTTATTTCTGTGACCATGCACAGGTATAAGAAGACATCCTAGGGAAAATTCTGATTTTTGCAGATTACAAAAATTACAGAATTCTCAACATTGTCATTTCTCAACACTGTACCTACATTTTGAGGAGTTTTTTGTAGCTCCGGTTTCATATAAAAGAAAATACTTTCTGTCGAGAGAATACTAACCACTGATTTTCATATGAAAAGTTGTCATTTTAGATATTTTCAGAACTCCTGATTCTGTGCAGCAGCAAAATATGGATTTTTTATTTCTCTTTTTCCCTCATGAAGCAGAGACATCTCACAGCAAGTCTTTAAATATGTAGTAATGTTTCTTTCATTTTGCTAGGAACACTTCTGAAGTTTGAAGCATTTAAAATGTCTGTAAAGATGCTTGCTCATGATTATGTCTCAAATCTTTCATTATTTGCATCTACAATACATGTGGCAGAAGAATTCAAGCTAAAAAGAAGCCCATAGATATTAGGAGTGCAGTTGAAGAAAATATATCTGATGGTGTAATGTGCTCATTTCAGATTGTTGATTATGTATACCCAGAAAGAAATTTTCAATAAAAAAATGCTTTGAAGTAAATTCAAAAATTATAGAACTGTTTATTCGAAACACATTTCTTTGTCTCAGTGTTTAGACACAGATTTCCTTACAGATCTTGTTTCTTTTGAAAAACACTTGTAAAACTGAAGCCATCTTTTCCAATAGTAGCAATTTTCCTACATGTAGAAGTGCAGGCGTCACAGAAAAACACAGAGGATGTGTTACTTTATTAGTAGCAGCTTCTGTAAAATCCTGCAGAGGCAGAAAATTTCAGGTCAGTTAAGCTATGGACATACAGAAGCTCTTTACGTATTTTCACATGCAGATTTTTGTGCTGTTTGTCGCAACCTTTCTCCAGATAAACAAGTTATATTAACTATCCACTTCTTCTCCAGATCAAAAACTGGTTGCTATGTCCAAATAATGCTATTGTTCCTCAGAAGGGTAGGTAGAAGGGCTTCCAAGGGAAAGAAAGTTATTCTTTGCAGCTGGCCCTCAATGTTAAAATTGTGAAAATTGCTGGTGAATTTATAAGAAGGGAAATAAAAAAAAAAATTAATGTAAACATAATGAATTGCCATTAAAACCATCAAATCGGGCTTTTTAGGCTGTTTGTCTTTCCTTTTCTCTTTTTAATATCACTCCCTTATAGCCAAGATACCTAAAATGGAAACATTATAGTAAACGGAATATGTTAAATGTAGATTAGGTCTTCTTATTTTTCTGTGTAATAGATTGTTCAGTAACATTCAGATTCTGCTGTTAAGAATAGGACTCTACAATGTGGTTTGTTTTTTGGTTTCAGTTTATCATATTCTGTACCTCAGTCAATCCAAAGTATGTTTTCATTTCAGGCTGAATTCCTTTTCTTGTGATTTGTGTGAACTGAACACAATGACAGGAATGATGGAGATAAAATAAATGTGAACATAATTTAAATAACAGATTCTACTGATGAAACTGATTATTATATATTTTGTCTTTCAAGTTCATACATAAAATTTCATATTTTTCCCTTCCCTTGGAGAGCTTTTCAATATGTTTTAGCACAGCCTATTTCTAAATCCTCAGTGGATGTTTACAATTAGTTGAGTATGGACTGCAATAGCCTAAGGACTATCTAACCCTCAACACTGGTTTTGGCTCTCTTTCTGTAATTGATCCCTGAATAGCATGCATTTAGAGACTTAAACCACAAAATGTGAAAATTCTTAGTAATAAGGTTCAAAAGATCAAATAATTAGGTTTGCAACCAATTATCTCGTGTTGGTCTTTTAGAATCAGGATGACATTGGCAGCTGAGTCAGAGTAACCCTCGAAACATACACGAGCATGGCACTGCCTGAAATGTCATAAGCATGAAGATCATGTAAAGCAAATGTTACTTGCATCCCAATCATTCCATCCCTTCTTGCAGACAGCAGTCTCAATCACTGCTTTTGGCTTCATGAAAAACAAAAGACTAAATTAAGTTTCTATTATTAATTCTTTAGTTCTAACCAGGACCTCTGCCTGGATTAAGTTTTGCTTGACATCTTTCAGACTCTGTAATACAAGAAATGTTATTGAGCATGGTATCTTGGATCAAGCATAATGGAAGGAAGCTTTTGTAAATACCAGTTTTAGCCACATGAAAGAATGAAAAGTAAAGGAGTGATTGAACAGCCTACTTCTGGATCATCTTTCGCACAGGCATAGAAGTTCTAAAGCTTGGAAAAGCAACTCTCCAGTCACCTTTGATTTTATCAGTAGAAGCTTATCTATTCCATATTCAGCATATCCTGTTCATAATAATTTATTAGGAAAATATTAGGCATATTTTTTCCACTTTGATTATAGGTTTGTACTAAAGTTGAATTCTTTAAGTGTTATGTGGACGTATAGTTGTTTCTCAACTATAGAAAAGAATAATGAAATAAAAAAACCTTAGAAAGAAAATCTGTACTCTGTGTTAATAGGTATTGTGTTTAAATATGTGTGTATGATACAGTTTGAAAGCATTATTTCCATCTTAAGAGAATGTTTTGAACATTACCAGTATAGTATTATCTGCTCATGAACTTCAGAGTGCCATTTCTTTATACAGAATAATATTTGAGAATCTGTTTCAGTTAGGCTCTGTCTATGTATAGCTGTTCAGAAGCATTGCAAAAATAGGAAACACACCTGGGTTTTTCTTGTATTAAGTTCTTACATTTTAAGAAATGCATTATATTGATAGATGCCAAGACATGTGCATATTTTTAAATTATAAGTAAGTGATCTATCATCAAGCAAAACTTTAGTAAAATATGCAGAAAGCTACACAGCTCAGGTGTTAAACATATCTTTCCATAAATGTGTACACTGACAGACTGCTACTGGAAAAAACAGAAAACAACTGTTTTCCTCTGATTTCCTTTCTTTAAATGTCACTGTTTTTGTGTCTATTTGTCATCTCACAATAGTCCACGGAGTCTGGGGAACAATAAATTGTCCTGTAAGAGAAAGAACATCATAGAAAAGAGGTCTCAGGTACTGCTTTCCTCTGTTTGTGCAGGCACGCTTGTAATACTACTATCCTATAGCAATTGGTTTCTGTTAGAAAACTTCAACCTGTTTCTTCCATTTTGTCATTTTCTTTTGAGAACATGAAGATTTTTTAAATTCCTTTTTGCTTGCTCTAATTCTTTTTTTACTTGTCTGTAGGGGACAAATACATGGGAAGGAGAGGCTTATATCATCAAGTTGTTCCTGTTAAACTCTTGCTTTTATTCTAATTCCAAGCAAAAATACCTGCTGTCATGTATTGCTTTTGATTGCAGAATGATTATTGTTACAGAAAACACAGAATATAACTTAAAAAGGAATTGACACCAGCTCTGTTCAAATTACACCAGGGATTCCATAACAGCTTGCTATAAATGGTTTACATTAATTTTGCACTATATTTAGATATCTCTAGATCTCAACTCTTAAGACATTTAGAGGGTTTGAAGATTTTACCAGTACATTAAAAGATCTACAGTCATACTCTGAAATGCTTAGGTTACGTGAGCTACTGTATTGGTGGAAGTCTGCATATACTTGAAAATTAAAAAGCCGACCATTTACTCGAAAAAAGGATATTTTTAGAACTTGTGCTCCAGAAATGTGCATCTTTAAATACTAATGACCATCTAGATTGTCATGCTATGTTACTCCTGAGGTACCAGGAAATGGAGTCTGTTCTATAGGTTCTGAAATAACAACAAATCATGATGTCTCTTTGTCTTCTCTATAGTCTACTGTAATTTTTAATGGCTCAATTATTGCTTTACTTCTTGGTCTACTGAAAATGTGGAATATAATATTTTCTGAAACCCGGGAAGTACCATTGGTTTCTCATATGCTTTGCATCATTCTGCCTGAAACAGAACTATTTAAACTCAGCCTTCTCTGTTTTTTTCTTAAATATAGTTCTGTTAAAAATTTCTAATGCAATAATAATACCTCTACATAATTTTGTTTTTACAATCTGCATTTCTTGAATTTAAAAATATTGTACTTTCCTTCTTGACTCCCAATGTACAAGTGTAAAGAATAATTGATTTCCTATGCCACCTGATGTCATTCACATTTAATTTAAGTAGCTCTTGGTTTTGCCTGAGGGGGCTTGACTTTGGATTAAGGAGTTTCAGGTCAAAAATTCTAATTAAAATTAACTCTCAAGAATTCATTTTGAAAAATTTCACGTTTTGTAGACATTATTTTAAAAATCTTTTCCTTATGTTGTGTATGTAGGCCGCCTCAGTGGAAATCCATCTTGTTCTGGGGAAAATATGAAAAAGGACAAAAAAATTTGAAATCACAGCCAAATGAAATACTGTTTCTATTACCAAAAAATCTTCATAAATCATATCCTGTCATAATCGTTGCTGTACTAACTTTTCATTAGCTTTTCATTTCTTAGTTCTCAGAAAGACTCCTACTTTCAATAAATAGACTGTAAATCAAATTATGTATCAACTTCTAGAAATTAGGTATTAATTACATTAAATAGCTATGTCATCAGCCTAGAATTTTTTAAAAATTGGAAAGAAGTAATTGAGAATTACTATTTTCTTATTTTAATGATAAGCTTTTCTGTGCCTCAAATATCAGTGGAAAGATTAAGAATGCACAGTTTGTCTAGTCAGGAAAGTAATTCTGGTTCATGGCTGCTCACAATGTTTGTTGTCAGTGAGTGAATGTGTCACAGGAGCTTTATTTTCTCCGTCTTTTACTGTAGAACTGTCGACTTAATTCTGTCATCCAAAGTGCTCTGCAGACAGATCCAAAATGTCTTTCAGAGAAACCATGTGACAGTCTTCTTGGAGGATTGTATTCCCCCTAGGGAAAACCTTTCAACACCAGATTTTTTGTAGTGCCATATGAAAATTCTTGGATTTTCAATGAAAATAGAAACTGAAAAAAGAGCATATTTGACTTGGGTTATGAATTCAAAAGACAGTTGTATGACAGTCCTGCTGAAATAAATTACCTCTGTGACATGCCAGCTGAGTTCAGTCTCAACTTCCCTCTTAGCTTGTGTTCTCTGATATAGTGACCCTCAAAGTTCAGTTGTATCTTTGATTTCTGTAAAGAGCCACAAAAAAGACTATTTCAGCCTTTTGCAATTACTAGCACAGAGACCACTTTTTAGCCAAAATTTGAAGACCTAAGTGAAAAAAAATGTATTCAAGGAATTGCATTTTTTAAATGCCCACTACTGTGTGTATCCATATTGAAAGTGGAAACAACTTTAATATAGTGGGTTTGTGATTTAATCACTGCTGTGTGCTGCATTTTCTCTGTTACTTTTCCCTGGGAAAAAAAAGCCAAGCTCCACACTGATAGGAGAGATGAGGAATTGTGGGATTTAAATCTGTGGTCAAAGAGCATAGCAAAATAGATTTTTTAAAATGAATATGCCAATTTTAAATTTTGTAAAAATAATTCTTATTGTCCACAATACTAGAGAAGGGGAAGAAAAAATAGAAGGAAAGAAAAACCTTTCTGGAAGTAAAGACAAAAGACTCAGCTTTGTATCACTCGTGTGAGAAGTTCAAAAGTCATCTGTGCCTAATTATAGCCAAGACCTTAAAACAGGTCCTGTCTGGAAAAAAGATCATTGCAGACTCTCTTGCACATTATTACACTGAGTATCTCTCTGCATAAATAATTCT
The DNA here is from genome assembly GCA_013400775.1 of Chaetops frenatus. NCBI lineage: Eukaryota > Metazoa > Chordata > Aves > Passeriformes > Picathartidae > Chaetops > Chaetops frenatus. The sequence continues at coordinate 32,394 of VZTR01013708.1, read as the reverse complement.
GTCTTCTGTGGTTGGAGGCAATCTATGGTGAATTCTGTCTCTGTTCTGTAGCTTAGGAAGTGCATACTAAGTGTAAGTCATTGCTTCATGTTTTTGCTTTGCTCCAAAGAGTTTCAATCAGCAAGGTCAAGACCAATCATGGATTTAAATACATTTTTGGAGAGGACATTTCAGTACAGTTTTGGATCCATCCTGAGATAGACTTGCATGTATAGTTTTCACCATACACAGACACAAATAAAAATAAAAGTTGCCTTGGAGAGAAACCTGAAACCAGATGAAGTTTCATTGATTGGGAACATGCAGACAGTTTGTCAGCTGAAGAAGTATGCTGCCAAATCCCTTCTGCCCTACTAATTATAACACAGGCTTTTCTGTAGTCTATTAGAGTGGCCAAATTTTAGAACAAAATATGTGAGTGACCAAAATATTGGTCAGCTGGTTAAGTCTCACACAGAACTGGAATTTTAGAAAGCTATGCTGTCTTATGGTGTCACTTGGAGCATATAAACATCACCATGGCTGTCTGGGGTTTCTTTGGCTACCTAGCTTACAAAACTGTATGTTGATTTTCACAAACCTCTACAATTTCAGTGCCATGAGAACATTAAAGCATTCTATTTGAAACTTCTACTCTTCAAGAGTAGGAGAGTAATAGAAGGTATAATTTTACAGAATATTTGTCTCTTAAAACTTACTTAGTACTTCTCCACATCATCTATTGTATTTGTAAGAATCCCATCTGATTTCATAATCAGACACAGTCTGAAGTATTTTACTACCAGGAATTAATCGAAGATAAATATTAGAGGTTTATTTTTAGTTTGATTGGTTTTGTTTGTTTATATATTGTCTATATTTTTTTCATTCCAGTTCTAAAAGAGAACAAACTAAAGGTTCTGCCAGTCAAAACTGAAACACCACAAGCAAAGGACCTGCTATTCCCTAAGTCTACAAGTTTCTGACAAACTTTGCTGTGGCTTAGTAACACAATTGTGAAATGCGAAATAGTGGGAAGCTGAGCTGGGCCACTTTAGGAGTGTGCTGCTCACACTTGTTACAGTTTCTTGTGCCCGGACTCAGTTTAGCAGTGCTGTAGCCGTTCTATCAGTAGTTGTCTAGTCTTGAAAATGATTCTGTAAACAAAACATTTAAACAGAACAATAAAATTAACTCTTATTTATTGCTTGGCATTGTTTTGCCTTCAATGAACTGAAAGCAGTCAATGGTCACATCTTCATTCTTATGTGTTCATGTCAGTAGTTAGTTCTCTTCTCTTGTCCTTTTTAAAATTGAAAATCAACCCCAAATCTTCTTTTCTCACCAGATACAGAAAGTCATAAAATACTGAAATTTGAGGTTAACTGATACAAACATAGTAGCATTTACTTAGTAGAAACTGAGTTTTGTTTATGTAGAGCTACTGTGTTCCTTCTGGATGGTTAATGTGATCTTGTGAGAATTGCAAATAAGATCTTCATTAAAATATTATGACACCCTTCTGGGTCACAGGGACTCAACTGATGATTTTACCGCTGTGCCTAGTCAGGTGTTCTTCCCAGTAACATTGCACAGTGCCCAAAAATGGACATGAGCCAAATTAATAGTGGAATTGTAGAAATTTGCTCAGTGTCTTCTTAAGAGAACTTTAAAAAACAAACTATTATCTTCCATTATATTATAGTAATTGAAAGAATCTTGTCAAATATATTTTTTTCTGAATCCTTTCTTCCTGAAATTTTAACCCCATTCCTCCCCACAAAGATATCAGAAATATATTTCATGTATTTTTCTACCAAAAGCAAGTTTTTTTATTTATCATAAAGACAGAATAGTGTTTCTTCTGAAAACTAAGTTTGAAAAACAGATGATCCAGCAATTTACATGAATGCATTTCTAAATGAAAATACTTATTTCATGATATCTTTAAATTTTATATGATTGTTTTATCATTATCCCTTTAGTTTGTCCTGTTATCATCTCAACTTCTCTTTGATTGTTTTTATAGAAACTTTTGCATAGGTAAAAGTAGCTGAAAATTGGTGGATTTTTATTTTTCTTTCAGAATTATGCATACATTTAGAGAAAGGCAAATCAAGATCAGAAGCATTTATGTAAGCAATAATATATTTTGGCAACTAAAAATAAAAGAATTTAGAAATCCAAAGAAAGTGAGACTGTAGTAGAGACTGTCGTCCTTTCTTGTCTGCCTTGCATTTATCTTTATAACTCCACATGGCTTCAATAAATATGTTAAAAAATCAGGAATTATTCATGTATGTCTGTCATTTAGAATCTTAGTAGAGTGACATTCAATGCATATCTCTGAGAAATTACTATTTGATTTTATTTTGAAACTCTATAGTAAACCTTTATTTAACATTTTTAGACTTACATTACAACTACATATATTGTGGCCCATGGTTGTGAAGTGTGACTGCACTATGTTTTCACTGAAATAATCTCAAGGAGAATGTTTCAGGTTTGCCTGGTGTATGTTTAACCTAAAGAAAACAATTAAATATGTATCCATTTTCTCCACAGAATTGCAGGGTTAGAGATACTTTCTTTTTAATAGCAACTATTAATATTTTTAGGGGACATTATGTCTCAAATCGATAGTTAAGCTTAGAGACACAGGGGAGAGCTAATGACAAAGACTTGTATCAGAGGCCTCAGCCAGTTTGAAAGGCTGCAGGGAGACCTCCTGCTCTCAAGTGCGTTGACATGAGAAAGTGTTTGTGTTAGCACAGATGTGTGATCTCAGCAAACTGAAGAGAGACTTTCTGTTTTAAATACTAGGGTTTTGGTTATCTCTTCGTAGTGAGACCATCAAGGAAAGCAGAGAAAAAGAGACCTAGAGACTAAGTTTTAATCTCTGATGATTCTTAGAGGTGGCACCAAGACCTCTGCAAGTTTGAATATTATAGCAGTTTTGAATTAGAGATTCCTTGTTAGTCCTTATATTTACATTTTCTTCTGATAGTCTGTCATCTTGCATAATGAGCACAGTACTTCACAGTGTAAAGGAAAAAAGTGTTAGAAGTTCACCAATCTTTCGCAGTTTAAAAAAAGAAAAGATGCATTAAGCTTCTTTTTTCTTCCTTTTCCTTTTTCTGTCTTTCTCCTGACCTATTTTATCCAGTTCTGAGAGGACAGGAACTTTGAAAGACTCCTATGCATTGTGCTTTTAAAGAAAAAGATGAAATCTTTCTCTCCATTGTTGGAAGGAACTGATCTTGTTCACTAGTGTAGGCTGTAATAAAATATAGCACTACATTTTTTACTTTCCATCTTCCATTGAATGATATTATTTTCCTGATGACAAGTGTTCTGATTTCAGGAAAAAGGATCTGACAGTATTTTGATGTCTTTTCTCAGGCATTTAGAGTTTGAAGTGTGTGTGCAGCTAAACTGTATGAGGCTCAGGTGCAGCAAGAGTCCAAATTCTCGCTCTGTGTTTGCTGTTAACTTAGGGAGAAAATGTTATTTTCCCCAAATCAAAGTTGAATTGAGTGCTTCTGAGATCATTTGTCATGCATCTTGGTATAAGCAATTAAATTCATTACAGTTGTTATGGCAGGATAACTGAGAGCAGAAATTTGCCAGTTCTCTGTAAATTGAAATAAATTCTTATCAGCATAGAGTAAGCCTCATGAGAACAAAAATTCAATAGTCTTTGTGACCTTTGATAGGAATGTTTATAAGATTGTGTAGATGAGCAGGAGAAGTGAAGAAGATACAGGCTGATAGCAACCAGTCATGGTCAGATTAAACCTCTATATTTAATAAACCTGCGGACAACTCAATGATTTGGAAGCGTGGATGTAATGAACATTTTGTGTCCATATTTATAAAGAGTAGACCAACCACTCAATGGAAAAAGACAAAATTATAAAACTTAAACTTAACTAATTTTACTGCATTGCACTTAGAAATAGACTGTATATTTTCTGTGAATAATTTAAGAAATAATCAAGAATATTGTAATTAGTATTCATTCAGTCCCTCCAAGTGGATACTTAGAATAATTTTCAAAGTTTTGTTTTCTAGACAATGGGGAATAAAAAAAATATATAGTATGGTAAGATAAAAGGCATGTAACAAGTAATTGAGCTAGAAAATATCTTTCTATCATTTCTTTGGAATTTCAGGAACAAATCAAATTAAAGTTGTTCAAATGTTACTAGAGCACATTTTTCAGGCTAAAGAAATGGTAATTGTGAATAAAACTATTCCACCACTGCTCAAATAGTAGCATTTATAGCTGAGTAGGTGTAGAGGGAATACTAAAATACAACAAAAATACTTACCAGCTGTTTGAAAATGTGAACAAATGCATACATGCAATTCCAAAAGCTTTCTCAGTTAAAAATAAGAGAACTGTTTCCATATTTTAGGTTTAGATGCAAAATTTTTATTCCATTGTGTCCTATGTGTTCCCTTTTAGGTACTTTAGCCTTTGGGAATATGAAACCCTGTAACTAAAGTCAAGACAGAAAATGAAGAAATGCAATCCCATTTGAAATTAAATTAGATTTCATAAATCCAACATACTCATGAATCCCACAGAATCATGCAGTAGTTGAGGTTGGAAGGAACCTTTAAGGATCATTTTGTTCACTCTGCCTGTTCAAGTGGAGATAGCAGGAGGCAGTTGCCCACAACAATATCTAGAGGAGTCCAGAGGAGGAGACTCCATGACCTCTCTGGGCTACCTCACAGTAAAACAGTGTTTCCTGATGTTTCATTTGGTATCACCTGTATCTCAGTTTGTGCCCATTGCATCTTGTCCTTTTACTGTGCAGGGCTTGGAAGATTCTGGCTTTGGCCTCTTAACACCCTCCTTTCATCTACTTTTATGCATGAATAAGATCCCTTGAGCCTTCTTTTCTTCATGCTGAACAGTTTAAACTCTTTCAGCCATTCCTCATATGTTAAGTGTTCCAATCCATCAGTTATCTTAGTAGATCCTCACTGGATTTTCTACAGTACGTCCATGTCTCTCCTGTACTTGGGAACCCAGGTGTGGGCTGGGGCAGAATCATTGCCCTCAATCTACTGGCAACACCCCTCCTAGTGCAGCCCAGCCTGCCATTCACCTTTTGTGCCAGTGAACATTGCTGGCTTGTGTTCAGCCTGAACCAGGACCCTCAGGTTCTTTCCTGCCAGGCTGCTTTCCAGCTGAGTGGCCCGCAGGGTGCACTGGCTTATTCCTCCTCAGGTGCAGGACTTTGAATTTCACAGATGCCCAGAATCACAGAACCTGTCAGGTTGGAAGGGAACACACAGGGTCATCTGGTCCAGCCTCCCTGCTCAAGCAAGGTCATCCTGCAAGTGGCACAGGATTGCATCCACATGGTTCTTGAATATTTCCAGTGAGGGAGACTCTATAACCTCTTTGGAGAGCCTGTTCCAGTGTGCTGAGCTTCATGAGGTTCCTGTCAGTCTGTTTCTTCAGCCTGTCAGGGTGCCTCTGGATGGCAGCTTGACCTTCTGCTAAACAGGACTGGACTCAGTTTTCAATCCACCTCACCGTCTCCTTAACCAGCCTGTATATCATATTTTATATTCAGACAATTTCAAAGGCTGAACTCCACTGCTGTCTCATCATCCACAGGCCAATCACTTTATCACTGAAGTTTTTCAAGTTAGTCAAGAATGACTTCCTCTTGATGAAGCTGTGCTGAGACTGCTCCTCATAATTTTTATTTTTGTCCTTAATATACCTGGAAATTGTTTCCAGAAAGGTGCCCCTCACCTTCCCAGTGATCCCAGAGATCAAGGTGATACTGACTGGCCTGTTGCTGTGGTCCTTCTTCTTATCCTTCTTGAAGATGGAGGTGGTGTTTACTTTCCAGTTTTCAGGCACTTCTCTCTTGACATAGAACTGCACATTTGCAGGGGTGTCTAAACAAATTTTGGTATCGAGCTGAATGGAACGTCTCAGTAAGTGGGTAGTAACATGAAAACAGACCCACAAATTTTGAATAGAGAGACACTGAGATATGATTAAATAAGTATGATTCCAAAAGACTTTTTAGGGCAAAAAGCTTTGAGAAGTCAGTTTTTTGTTTCTGAAGTTGTAAGGTGGTTTGTTTTCTTTTTCCTCTGCATATTATTAGCTAAAGATAGAGGCTTATGGTATCCTTGGGAGGTGGGTGGTAGGGAAAGAGCATTTTAGCCATATATTCACTAGTATATGCACATTACTTTGATATAAAATTCAGATATCAAAGAAAAAAAGAAAACTGAAAATTGTGCTCCAGTGTGAGTAAATAGATCTTTCTTTTCATGTGTTAATAAAACATTATCCAAGATTGACAGAGGTTAAATACAAAATTACAACAGCCTGTTCCAACTTCTGTTTGTATTCATAGTTTTAACACTAAACATCATGGTTTTGCAAGCTTAGATATGAACAGAATTGTCTAGTTTGGATATAGAGTACTAATAACTATATTTTGAATTTGGGGTGTAGTGGTGGCATTCTTTGGTGTGCCTTGTACCTGTTTGCTTCCATCATGATTTCTGTCTTTGTCTAATAAAAAATGTATATGGCTCAAGCTGTTGATGTGGTTGGCATCTGTTTCAGATTCATTTTTATTGACAGCAGGCTGCTGCTGGGGAGCACTCATCCTTTTAATCTTTAGAAATACAGAGACTGGCATTCCTGTCATTGCTCTTTATTTCACTCTGAAATTCTTCATCCGATGTACTGCACTAAAACCTGTGATAGATGAAAAGCATGACAGAATATGCAGTGTAAGTTTCCTAATTATAACTTTTAAACAATACTAGAATTTATTGACAAGTTATCATAACAAGTGTAGAAATGCTAAATAACCCTTGGCAATGGCAAAGCTTTAAATCTCATTTCAAAGATTATAGAATGTGTGCTTATTTACATAGATACTTCAGAAGTTGTTATAGGAGGCAGAATAGTTTAAAAAAGAGAAGTATTTGACTGTTAGTAGTATGACCCATTTATCCTTAGGTGTGCTGCCGTATCTTTCCTTTTTGTGCATCACGATAGAAGGGAGAGTATGTGTGTATGGACATATAAATATGTACATAAAAAATTCATGCATATCATTAGATATATATTTAGATTTAGGGTTCAGCACAAAGTTGGAAACACTTTCTGAAGCGTTCCATTGTTTGAAGAGTCATTTTGTCCCAATTTCTGCACTGTATGGAGTAGGATATTGGGGTTTAGTTTAGGTGAGGTTGCTTAGCATAAAAAAAAGCCTATTCTTTGTGATTTACAGTATTAGTGCCATTTTGCATTAATGAAAGATTGTTTTTCCTGTTCACTTTCCTACTATTCTCTTTTGTATAGACACAGTTCCTTTTGAAATGATCCATGCCAAGGAAACCCTGTATTTGTTTCTGAACACCCCTAGAGAGTCACTTTAGTTTATGGTGACTGAGAAAAATAGCAAATGAGCAACAGTGGGTTGGAAGCAATATTTGCAGCTGAACAGCACATATTTATGATCTAAAAGCTATTATACATGGACTTTCTCCTACTTTGACACTCTTTGTATGTAACTCATTCTCTTATGTAGCATATGTAGCAGACATAGATTATGTCTTTCACGCTGGCTGTTCCAGGGTGCAGAATCACAGAATAAGCTGAGCTGGAAGAGACCCACAAGGATCATCAAGTGAAACTCCTGATCCTGCACAGGACCATCCCCAAGAGTCACACCATGTGCCCAAGAGCACTGTCAAAAGATTTTCAAATTCTGTCAGGCTGGTGCTGTGACCATTTCCTGGGGGAGCTCATTCCAGTGCTCAGCCTCTCTCTGTGTGAAAAACCTTTTCTAATACCCAACCTAAACCTCCTCTGGCACAACTTCAGGCCATTCCCTTGGATTCTGTCACTGGTCACGACAGAGAAGAGATCAGTGTCTGCCCCTCCTCTTCCCCTCACAAGGAGTTGTGACTGCAGTGAGGTCTCCCCTCAGTCTCCTCCAGGCTGAACAGACCAAGTGACCTCAGCTGCTCCTCATATGGCTTCCCCTCAAGGCCCTTCATTATATTTGTTACCCTCCTTTGGACTCACTGTAATAGTTTAATATCTTTCTTACATTGCAGTGCCCAAAATTGCCCCCCAGGACTCGAGGTGAGGCTGCCCCAGTGCAGAGCAGAGCAGGACAATCCCCTCCCTTGCCCGGCTGGCGATGCTGGGCCCGATGGCCCCCAGGACAGGGCTGGCCCTCCTGGCTGCCAGGGTACTGCTCACTCATATTCAACTTGTCATTGACCAGGATCCCCAGGTCCCTTTCTGTGGCACTGCTTTCCAGCATCTCATTTCCCAGTGGGTCCGTACATGCAGGGCTGCCCCATCGCAGGTGCAGAAAGCAGCACTTTCCCTTGTTGAACTTCATATGGTTGGTAATTGTCCAATCCTCTAGTTTTTTGCTGTCTCTCTGCAGGGCCTCCCTGTCTCCAAGGGAGTCAACAGCTCCTTCCAGTGTTGTGTCATCTTCAAATTTGCTCAGTATCCCTTCCATTCCTTTGTCCATGTTGTTTATGATGATGTGGGAGAGAACTGGGCTGAGGATGGCACTTTCCCTCCTGTCAACAGAAATATTAAATTCAGTCACTGTGGCCAAGATGACCACCAATCTTCACTTCACTTACGAGATCCTCTCTGTTGACAGGCAATAGATCAAGGAGGGCATCTTACTGAGCCAGCTCCCTTAGGACTTGTTCCATAAAGTTATCATCCATGATTTTTAGCAATCTTCTGGGCTGGGTTGTAGCAGCTGTGTGGTTTTCCCAGGTAATTTCTGGCAAGTTGAGGTCCCCCATAAGGATGAGAGCAGATGACTTGGAAGCGTGCCTTAGTTCCTCATGGAATTATTTGTCAGCATCATTGTCCTGGCTGGAGGTCTATAGTAGACTCCCACAGTGACATTCACATGATTTGTTTCCCCCTTGAGTATTATCCAGAAGCTCTCAACCGAGCCATTGCCAACTGTGAGCTCCGCAATTGTACCTCTTATGTTACGTACAGTGCCGGCCCTTTGCCTCTTATTCCGTGCTTTTTCCCTCCTGAAAAGTCTGTAACCATCCAACAGGACACTCCAGTCACAGGGCTCACTGGAGCAGGTTTCAGTTATGCCACCAATACCATATTGCTGGGACTGGGCCAAACCCTTGAGTTCCTCTTGTTTGTCCTTCATGCTGTGTGCATCAATGTAGAAATAGGATCTCTTTACTCTTCCTTATTGTCTACTCAGTCTGTTTGCATCTCTGATGGCAGCTCTCGGATGGTCAGAGAGGAGCCCTTTCTGCTGGCCCTGCCTGCATGAAGTGCCATGCAAAGGGCTGTGCCACGCCCTCACTGCCATGCCGTGCCCCTGTTTGCCTGCTCTTGTTGTGCCACGTGCTCACAGCATTGCCATGCTCCTGGTTGCCATGCTCTGGGCTGCTCACACTCCCTGGAGACGTTTAAATTTCCCTCTATTTCTCCCAGCACTGACCTTTCCTTCCTTGGTTGGCTGCTGTGGATCTAGAGGTTGTGATAAGGCTTGGGCATGTTGCTTCAGTTCCTGAACTTGGGAATAAATGAAAAATAGTTCCATTTTCAATGTAATCTTGCTGTTTTAAGAGATTTTGCAAAGCCACCTCTGTTTTTGCATGAGACACTTTCTACAGTTCAGGCATTTTAGTTCTTTTGGCAACCCAGTTTCGGTTTTGATTAGAAATGTTGAAATAGAAACTGCAAAGCTGGTGCAGCTCTAGAGAACAGTTCAAAAGCCTGTTCACAATCTGCTGAGGTATTACTAGTTCCAGAAGAAAATAGCAAAATCCTATCTGAGAGCCAAAATTAGATGGCAGTCTGTATTTTTCAAAGAACTTGGGGTTTGCTCCTGTATGTTGCTACCAAAATGAGAGGCCTGTCTCAGTAAGGAATGAGGCTTGTCTGGCAGACTGGATGGCACTTTTAGTACATGCTGGTATGTGCTCCAGAAGTCAGGGCTGCTTCTTGTTCAGTTTCCTGGTCTGTGTCATTATCTTCTAGAGGGTGATCTGGCATTGTCAGATTTTCTTTAACTGGCATATGAGCCCTACATTTCCCTACTTACTTCAAATGTATCATTCAAACTATCTAACCTTCCAAATTATTTGCTTCTGACCTGGCGTCTGCTAGCAGTTTTATGTACACAGCAAATAACTACTTGTACGTAATTTCTGCTCTACTCTCTCACCCTTATGTCCCTCCTTCAAATGGCACTATGGCCCTTGTAAAAAGCACCTTAATCAAATCACCCCTGATATCACTGTCCTCTCAAAGCATTTTCAAGATAGACTTAGTTGTGAGCCCAGGACTCATGAGGTGTTCAGAGAAGTATCACACACTGGTCCTTTCTTCAGTGGGGGGAGGACAGTCTGGAAAGCCAATTGAGAAAATCCCCAGAGAAAAAGAACTTGAATTGTTTCTGTGTAGAGTGTCATGTTTCCTATATTCCATGTGCTTACCACCAAGCAGAAATTGCACAGAAGGGGAAGACGTGAAAATTAAATATGATGCTAAAAGGCAGCACTTGATTACCCGTTAAAGTAACTTAAAGGTAACAAAGTCTCAGGACACAGCCTTAAGCTGCACCAGGGGAAATTTAGGTTAGATGTTAGGAAAAAGTTTTTTACTGAAAGAGTGATAAAGTACTGGAATGGTCTGCCTGGGGAGGTGGTAGAGTCACCATCCCTGGATGTGTTTAAAAAAAGACTGGATGTGGACCTCAGCTGCCATGGCTTAGTTGAGGTGGTGTTAAGGCATTGTTAGGCTGGACTCAATGATCTTAAAGGTCTCTTCCAACCCAGTGATTCTGTGTGTATCTGGCAATATAAATGTGTAGAAAATAAAGTATCATACATAGTGGATTTTCAATGTAACAACACATTTACACAAGCTGACAGAAGCAAAAATGGAAAAAACCTCACAGTCAGTATTAAAAGCAGTCGTAATGTCAAAATTGGATAGTATCTATTACTTTCTTGAATATTTTGCAGGACTTCTGTAGCAGTACTTTTGTCTGGGTTGGTTGACAGTATTTAGGGAACTTTCTAAACTACCTCTGCTCTTGTTTATCTAATCCATAATAGCTCTTTTCTTGTGGATGAAACACTTTTATCAAAATATTTCCAGCACAATGGACTGCATTTTACACAAATTATTTAAAAGGCACAGCCTTCTAATTTCAGGATATGCTTTCAGGCTGTAAATACTTAGTGAGTAGAGGTCCCTCCCTATATTTCCTGATAAGATACCTTGGAAGCAGATACTCATACCTCCAGTGTTTACTATTAACCAACTGTACACTTGGTATGCTAGCAGTACTTCTGCATACTCACACTGTCATCTCATTCCCAGGTACCTGACTTACTTCACAAGACTGGAAGACTAATTATTATTTTTTCTAAATATAGACCCTTAGAATTATTAGATCTTTTTAGAGAAAGAAACAAGCAGAGAGATTCAAAACAATTTGAAAAAGACTGGAAATGATGATCTCTGGGTGCTGCACACTGCTGCATAGGAAAGCAAAAATCTATAAACAAAGGCTTAGAAACAACCAAAGAGGGATAAAATGAGAAAGCTTAATTTTTTTTCTCTGATGTTAGGTCAAAATTACTGGAGGTATGACCATTATAAATTGCTATGGAAAGTGTGGAAGAGAAAGAACTTTATAGTGGCAGGACAGATATGGACAGATGTGGAGGTGACGTTCACTCACAAATTTTGCATCGTTGTAAGAAGCATGCCAATATCATGGATTCTAATTAATTCAAATTACTTATTCTTTGTGAAAAACTCTATACTTGCAAACCATTAAGTATCTAGTGTCGTGTGAGCTTTAGAGGCTGCACAGACTGTGGCTTTCCTGAGACATTGCATAGATACCATTTTGTGGCTGTGATCTGATAAGGAAGTAATGTCTTTCACACCCTTTCAGTAAAGTCCTTCCTTTATAAACTTAAATACAGAGTTTTTAAAGTCACTGTGGTGGAGCATGCAACTTGGTAGGGACTGCTTTATTATGTCTTAAAATTATGTGTCTTACTTAAATCCATTGCATCCTATTTTACCTGCTTAGATTCTTTATTGAACATGATTTATGGTATTTTCACAGATGCTTGCAGCCTTACAAGATTTATCCTTATTATTTATTGATATATAGAGACACAAACATTCACTGAATCTGCTTTTATTGTAATGTCTTATCAATTGGATTTAATTTATTTCAGTATGTGAACCTCCCTGCTATTTTCTTTGCAGTGAAGAGATTTCATGACAGAAGATAGTGCCTCTGAGTTTTCAGATACATCTTACCAGGCTTATTCATTTCAGTTTTCTAATATTATTCTTCCTATTTCAATTATGGCAGTTACAAAAGTTACAACAAATAGAAATAATTATTTTTCAAAGTAGCCCAGTAGTCACTATGCTTCCCTTTCTACATGAGATGTCACAGCTTGAGGAAGTGTTCAGAGCAGATTTTAGGGTTGCCAAAGAAAAGAGATGAGGTTTTGCTGTGTACTGAACTTCATAACATTGAAGTCATCGGTATGGTTTCCAAGGGATATCTTTCATTGGCTTACATAATGAGTCTACAAATGAAATCAGCAGACAGCCTTTTTCACTCAAAAATCTTTAAGAGAAAGACTTCTAATGCAAAAGAACATTTTGATGGTCAACTCTTCCTCCTCCTTCATCTTCCCCACCACAAATTCCACTATAATATCCCTTCTGCTGTTCCCAGTATCGGTTGCTCAAATCTACCAAAGATGATCTTTCTACAACAAGATAAAATGAATGAAACACATTTAGAACAAGGAAAGAAGATGAAAATGCAAATGATGCCTGTTTTGTGTCAACACTTCATGAAAAGCAGTGCATGCTGCTATCAAAGAAAGTGACAAAACGGTGGGTACCGTTACCAATTTGAATAAGCCCATAGTTTACAGGAAATAGGCATGTTTCTCATGCTTATATGTAGTTCTTTCACGTTTTATACTCCTACGCTCCTTTTTCCTGTATTTAGCAAAAGGCACTGAATTTCTGCTATATTTGAAAAGGGTGAGGGAAACAATGTGCACAGCTCTAGCAAGGTTTTATTGAATTCTGCATATCACGAGAATCAGAGAACAGTAAACTCATCATCATGTTTTTATTGCAACCATTCCTAACATCATTAGAAATTGGTATTTTTGAGTCAACTAATCATTTTCCTTAGTCATGGTATCTACCATGTCTTGCTAAAAACTTCAACAATCTGGTAAACTTCAAGTAGAAACATGTAAAACTGGGTTAAGAATGGTTTTTTATTTTTGTGCCAACAATGAACGAAAAAACCTACAGCAGCTAAAAAAGTCAACTTTTATATACCTATTGAAAAAGAAATCTCTCAATTTAAATTTGTTTCTGTTTTGTCTTAATTGAGAACTTGAAGTTTATTTTTCTGAAATAAAATTTTAGAAGATTTCAGAATCATAGAATCACAAGATCAAATTCACAGGATCAGAGTGCTTTGGGTTGAAAGGGACCTTGAAAGTCATCTAGTTCCAACCACCCTGCCATTGGTGGGGATGTCACCCACTTGATGAGGTTGCTGAGGGCCATATCCAATGTCATTCTTACATGAGATACTACAAATGGATCACGTGAATTCAGTCTGGTTTTGAAGAGATTCAGTCACGTCTGTAGAACTGAAAAGTCAACTTCTATATATAATGTTGCTGACAGCTACTATAAGCTTTTCCTTTATAGTCCAAAATAAAATTGTTAAATTCCTCCCTTTGTTTTATGGAGAGGCTATGTAGTAACTATCATGAAGGGAGTTTCTTTGTGATATACAGTTGTAAAGCTCAGTAATCTGTCTGTTTGACTGGCAGGTCACTGAGCAGAATATTAGGGTGATCTATTCTAGGAGAGATAACGGCTTGAATGAGTTTGTCTAAATTCTACAGAAATATATTTTAAATTAGTAAATATTTATCAGGTGATATTAGCTATTATTAATAAATGTGTCAGTGTTCAGAAAATGTACTGGAGCCAAAAGCCACTCTGCAGTGTTAACCTTGGCATTGTATGTAGGAAAAAAAACAACCAACCAAAACAAACTAATAAACAAAAAAAATGCACCAACATTTCAGGTATTTGAGTTGCCTCTGAGCTCTTGAGGAAACCTGGATACAAATTTTTCCAAATTATCTCAAGAAATGAGTGTTTATCTATATCTAAAACAGAACAATTTGTCACCAAAGTAGTATGGTTTGGTTTTCTTTGCAGGAGTAAAGCACTGATTTTTGTGGTACAAATTTAAATGCTCTGTCTCAAATATAATATTAGTTCATATATGGAACTTAATAGAAAAATGCTTGACAATGAGTAAGAAGAAACTTTGGAAAGCAGAAGAGTTCAAAGCTTTTTTCTCTGCAATTAATAGAAATAGTGAACCCTATCTGCATTCTACAAAAAAACCCGCATGGTAGAAATGATGTTGTTTTGACCTTATAGCATAAAAAAAGAAACATTAACCAGGAAGAAGGATGCTCTTATAGATTAGAATACATTTTCACCTCTAGTATCCTCAGTATGCAAGAGTCACAAAAATTACATCTGCTGGTCAAGCCAAAATAGCAATTCTGGCAGTCATCCTTCTGCCAGTCATGGTCTTCACAAAAGGTAACACAGAAATATTGCAGATAAGCCTATAGAGGGAGATATCCAGCAAAATGGGACAGTACTTTAACTTTATTGGGGATGTAAGATACAGTCTCATGTGAAAGTAATGAGATCTGCTCAGAAGGGTCTCTGAAAGATCCCACAGAAACAAAAAAATGCACACATAGGGTTCCAGTTTCAGACTTAGAAGTGTGCAAAACCTTCTTGGGTTATGATAGGGAAACAGTTATTTGGGAAGAGGGAGGTAGATTTTTTTAGACATGAGAGAATTTATATAAACCCAAAAATCTTGTACAGCAGAAATATGTTTCTTGCAAGCAGGAATGTACTCCATTTCAATACTGTATAAAACATGTTCACTGCGATCTGATATTATGCAAACTACAGGACAATTCATACATAATATTTTTATTTAGAAGACTCTAAAAAGCTTATACAGATTTAATATTTTTTAAATATCTAATAATATTTTAAAAAGCAAAAAAGCTTTCACAGATTTGATATTTTTCATAATTTTTGGCTGAGAAATTTTAAGCTCCCAAAAGTGTTGTTAAATTTTTGCTGCTTAATAGCAATTGAGCAGTTTTTGTCATTCAGGAGGCAAGCTATATGTATCTCTAAATATAAACATTTCACCCTCCTTTGACAAAGTTTTAATCTGTTGATTGTATTCTCTTGATTATTTATTCTTCTTAAGACATGCTTTGGTAATAGAATATAAGTAAGCAACTTGATAAGAATTTATGGTGTAAATTAGGAATATATTTGAAATACAGCTATTAATGAAAAATCATCTCTTTTTAATAACAAAATATAACTAT
>VZTR01013708.1:0-11190 GCA_013400775.1 Chaetops frenatus | reverse complement strand
ACATTGTGTTAAATGAGGAGTTTTTGTTTTTAACCCACTGGAATTTCTACTCATTCATATCAAAAAACAGAAGAGATTCAGAACCTATTTAGAGTATGTTTTATAATTTTTAATCTCTGTGTATCAACTCACTTGCATCCTGTCTCCAGGAGAAATGCTGTTGTTAGAATTCATCTTCACTCTTTTCAAACTGTATATTCTGTAGTTTTAAAAACACTCATTGAAAGCAATTTTATAGTTTATGCTGAATATTTTTAACAACTTTGTTGTTAAAAACCTGGGGGAAAAGTCTGTCAAATTAATGCAATTTTCCTCTGTGTATTTCCTTTTCCAGAAGGCTCAGACCTATCATGCATATGTTAAAATTATCCTAGGGCCTAGGAAATTTGGCAGGGAAATTGTTAGAACAGTATTTCACAACCACCTGCACTTTCCTGTTGTGAATTTTATTCCAATTGCTAAAAATATATTTGCCATTAGCAGTGATTTTACAGCTATCAGTGTATCATCAGTGCAGGCTGGAACTCTGAGAGAGGACAGCTAAAGAGAAGGACCAGTGATTATGACCCCCTTGTTGAGAGTTCTGTTTTCCTCTATGCA
The DNA here is from genome assembly GCA_013400775.1 of Chaetops frenatus. Taxonomy (NCBI): domain Eukaryota; kingdom Metazoa; phylum Chordata; class Aves; order Passeriformes; family Picathartidae; genus Chaetops; species Chaetops frenatus. Next base: position 10,590 of record VZTR01013708.1, on the reverse strand, counting down.
AAGTACATCCTGCAGACAGGGAGCTGCACTGCCTTGGAGTATTCTTTAGAAATAATCTGTCTAAAGAAATTAGAAAGAAGTTCTGGGTAAAGTCTGGAAAGGAGCACAGATACTCCTAAAGCTCATATGACATTTACCAAAAAACTGGTTATTGGAATGTCAGGTAGGAAAATCAGGTTGCAAAATAATTATCCTCTAAAAAGGAATTCTACATTAGTTTGAAATTTATAATTTAACTTGTATTTTATGAATTTGACTTTGCAAACAATTCTTCAGATTAGAAATTAAAGTTAAAATAGAACCTGGAAGAATTTAAGTTAGGTTTAGTAATAAAGGCCAATAAACAACTTTCAGTGATGAAATGTTTTTTCTTGCCTGATTTTTTTCTGTTGGGAGCACTGCCAGATATCAGTCATCATCACATTCTAAGTCACACTATGATCTTAGGTCCTATTTTAGCAAAAAAGCAAGTGAGTACCTGATTTGTTTATAGAAATTTGCAATCATTTGCAAGTGCATGTACCAAAAGGAATCATTTTGGTTTTAATTCTTAGATTAGGCTTTTTAATTCTTAGAAAGTCTTGATACTCGTTTCCATACAGCCATGTGGGCTCAACTCTTTGCTCATATCAGCGCTATTTTTCGCCTGAACCGCTGTGCAGCAAGGAATGACAAATTAATGCTCTAATAAATAGGAATGTGCCTGTTTTGTTTTCGATTCATTTTCCTGAGAAGGCATTGCAGGCTTAGCAGCTCCTTCTGTGGTTTAGCCTACCTTTGCAATGCAAATTAGACAAGTTGCTAGTTTGAGCAAAAATCTCACTAGGGGATTTGGCTATGCCCTGGGTTAAATTAGCAAATTTAGGCTGAAAATATCTCTGAAAATAGGTCATAAGTTTTCAACATGTGAATGAGAGCTAGAGTAGGGGCAGTACCTTCCTGCTGTGGTTAATGCTACATGAAAGATGCACCTTTCTGAAATGCTTGAAACATGTCTGTGAATTTAATAGGTTACTTGGGTGCTACATAATCCTGTGGTTAGGGCTTCAGTTGCTGAATTTTTTACATGATTCTGCCTTAGCAAGGAGCAGTCACTGCTTTAAAAACACATAGGGATTGATTATCAGCTGAAAAATCCAGTTGCTGGGTTATGGGGCATTTGAGCATTTGTAGCACTGATTTCAATTCATCTTCCATTCAAGATAGTATCATGTGAACTAGACTAGAAATACCAATGTCTCTAAGATTGCCTTTTTCAAGTAATTTCTGAAAATATTTTCAAAACTATTTTTTCTGGATTTTTATTTCCTGTCTACAAAAACCGCTCTCTTCATCCAATGGAAGAAAAGTCGTAAGAGAGCAGGAGTTTTAATCAACAACTCTTAACTAAAAAGTAAGCCAAAGGGATTTATACCATGCTAGAGCTGACTTATGGAACTTGCTTTAGAAGAGTCAATTCAAATTCAGTTCAAAGATACACAAACTAATGAATTAATGGAAATCTAAATGAATGATTTGCAAAGCCTTGTCTTCCATGGCCATTTTTCCTCACTTTTTGTTACATTGGGTAGAATCTATGCATGGAGCTGTTACACTGTTATATACATTTGTTCTGAAAGTTTCTTTATGTAGTTGTCTAGGTATAGAAATTAGACAAAAATTGATTCAGTGTGAAATCTGACCTGAAGCTATGTCTTTTTCTTGAAGAACCAAGTATCTTTGAATTTGGACATAACTCTCCAATGTTGAGAATTCTGGCATTTGGTGAGTGTCTCCAAAACAGTGATCAAACTGCTGTGCTAAAGAAAATCAAGGGTGGGATGGGTACTTCCTTATTTCATCAAGTGTGTTCTTTTTTAGGTATTCCACAGAAACACAATTGTTAAAATTAGTGTGAAAATTCTATTTGTAGTACAGGATTAATACATTCTTTCCTGCCAGTTTACCTCTCTCTTGAAATATCTCTCTATTGTAGAAGTTACATTCTGGCAGCCAGTGGTTATTTGAAGCAAATTCAAGAGCACAAAATGAGGCAGCTTTTTTCTTCAATAGCATATCATGAATTAACGTTTATGAACATTTACTAACCTAACAGTTATAAATGCAACTATATTTGAATACAAGTATACCACAGCAAAGTTAAATCAAGTTACCTGCACATTGTTTAATTTTTTTTCTTATTTTATTTAAAGTTTCTGATTCTTTTGTGGCCATTAAATTAAATGTCTCTACTTAAATAAACTCCCAAATGCAACTACAGCAAGAAAATAGGTTTGGTTTATCAAGGCTTATTGACTTTAGGATTGAGAGTGATTAGAATAGAGAAAGAGAAGCAACCATATAAAATGGTGGTAGTGCAAATATTCTTGCAAGCATTAACTTTCTGTGCTATGGCCTTTTAAAATTAGAAGTTAACTATGATAAGGAACTGTCAGCCCATGCTTTTTCCTGTACCACTGCTAAGAGAAGTAAATTAAGTAAATGCAGAATGAGCCAGATTCTCCATTTAAATTCGAGAAAGATTTTTCAACACCAGTCTTGGGCAAGGTAGTAGAAAGCATTTCCATATATCAGAGAGGACCATGTTAAAAAGCTGCTTGTCTAAAACATACCTTGTTTATAGTGGAAGATTTGGCAACTCCTAATGAAGTTTCTTGGAATAGTTTTTTCTGAATACTCACATGGGTCAGGACAAAAAAATGTTAATATTCTGTGTTCTCATTGTTAGATGTTGGCTTTTCTGAATTTTCATCTTATTTGTTCACAAAATCAAATGAGTTTGGTGTCATGTTGATGCAGCCTGTAGAAATACTTGAAACCTCAAAACACGTTTTTGCTAGAAAATGGTTTCTCACACAGTTCTGATTTCTGATTTTGGAGAATAAGATACATCTGAGTGTTATGACATGGTAAGAGATAACCCTGTCCTCACACAGGTGTATATTCTCAAATCATATTAATTTTTGCTCTAGTGGGCCTATATTAATATGTATAATTTGTCTCTTTCTCACAAAAGATTATATAATATGCAACTTGCTATTGCGATATCGCAATAAACTTTGATCCCAGCTGTCTTTAAGAAGTTATACATTTTAAATATTTAATTTTGGTTTTAGATGCACAGAATACATTAAACTTAATCCCCCTTTTCCACACCCTGCACCAGGTAAACCAGCAGTGCTTTATGAGAGTAAGAAGTAGTTCAGGTCTAGCTGATTTCTCTATACTAGTTATGAGCCAGATAGGAGAAAATAATTTATAACCATTAGTGCAGATGATAAGGGTGATGCAACATCACATTATTGGTGTATGCAGTAACTTTGTTCTTTGACTATTAAGGGCTTTTTGGTATCTGCAGCACTGTCATAGTAAAGTCTACGTCCCTCCTTAACTGACTACAAAAACAGTGTATCTGATAGTCATCCCACAGGAATTCCATGTATTATTCATAGTAGACAAGGTAAGTCATGCATTGGAGACCTTATCTTGTTCCTTAATTAATGTGTTTACAGATAAAAAGTTGCGCCTCTTCTATTAACTTTGAAAAAAAAAATTATTGTAAGACTATGGCAATGTTTAGTTCCATAATTGTTTCTGTAAACCTGCTGCTTCTTTCAAGCTTAAGACAGGTCTCTGCTGCCATAATATCTCCTATTCTGTGATCCCAACACCCTAAATTGCTCCTGGGTATGACTTCATCACTTACTTCGATTTCACTATTTATTGGCATGCAGGAACTCAAGCATCTCAAACAGATCAGTCAGTCCCATATCAGTATCCTCTAGACTCATGTCTCACACACTTTCTCATTGTTATGTACCTTCGTGCAGCATGAAGGAACCTCAGAGATCCTTTTGCTTTTGAACAGCGGCTTCCTATTTTACAGACTTTCTTTCTGAAGATGCATTTTTATCTGAATTAGGATATATATCTTAATTCTAAAATGTTTTATTTTTGAGTTTCAGTTGCTTTCTATCTGTTCTCATTTTAACAGCTTAAATACAAACCATTTTTAGCCATTTATTAACATTCTATAGGCAGTAGTATATTTTCCTCTTGACAGACCCTTCTGTATATTTTATGCCATATTCTGAATCACATACTGGTCCAATCTTCTGCTGCATGACTTTTAATTAACATTCACTTGACCTCAGGTATCTTGGCCTTTCCATTAAATGAGACAAGAAATTATCAAGATTTAGAGTATGGATGTAAACAAAGTAGTAGGTATTATGTGGGATAAAATGTTCCAAATGCCATGAAAAGAAACATTGTCTCTTGTTGAGTGTACTTTGAAATGTGTAGACAAAGTGTTATTTCTACTCTTATGGTGATTGTTCTGATACTTAGTTTGAGAACATCTAGGATTTTCAATGTTACATTAAAATTAAATACTTTGTCTACCTATTTAGTACCAAGATTGTTGTGCTTTATCGAAGTCTTTTTCTGTTATGTTTCAAAGAGTTTAAAAGAGTTTTATGTTTTAAAGTGGGCTTAGAATGCTGCATAGATGTTCATTATGATCTTAGATATTAATACTTTAAACGAGCACCATAAAATTAAAAATGGTAGTGATATTTATGAGGTTAAAAACTGAGTGGAGCATCTTCTCTTAGCTATGACAGCAATAATTGTAAGTCAAATGTGGGTAAAAAGGTTACAGTATTGCAGAACAGCCAGTAATTCTAAAGGAAATAACTCTTTTCCCTACAATCAGGAAAAAATCAGTAAATTTTTTCTTTGCTCTTTTATTATTAGATTTGGTACAGAATCTGTAGTCACATTTATTCTAAATCTTCCTATTGAAAATTCTAGTTATTCATAACTGCTTAATAGTAACAACAGCTATACAAATAAAGAAAAAAATCTTACAAAGGTAAATATATTGACAAGGAAAGTTAACCTTAAAAAGGGATTGAAAATATTTTTAATAAGATCTAATGAATTTAAAATTTTACCTTAAATCATGAAATATATTACAGAGAAAAAATTAATTATATTTATATTAGGAGTGTGTAATATTTAAATTTTAGTTATCAAGTGGTTTCTAAGTTTTTCAGTGAAAGATCTGTTTCAAATGTGTTTCAAACCCATTTTTCAAAACAAATAACAACATTTCTAGAAGAAGCAAACTTCTTAAAATCTCAAGTATGTGTTTTAAACTGACACACGTAACTGTGGTTGATGAGAATATAAGAATATGCATATGACAAATGGATAACCATTGTTTAGAAAACTGTTCCAGTTCTGTTTCATGTCTGTCTCTCCTATGAAGAATATAACAAACACAAGGCAACTTGGGTTTTACTCTTTTCAATGCAAGTCTGATAGCTCCCAAAGGTATAATAATTTAATGGTCCCAGAGCATTCCTGAAACAGCAATTATTGTAGTCTGAGAGCAGCTGAATTCCTGTATTCTTCCTCTACCTCTGGCTTATTCATCCTGGTTGTCTCTTCTTCTACTTCTGGCTGTTCACTTCAAAAGGAGAGAGACAGAGATGGAAAGTGCTCCTGGCTGTGGTATTTGACACTTGCTAGAGATATGGGAGTCTTGAACTCTCTGATGCTGAAGGAAGCCAGCAGTTGAAATTTTCTCCAAATGAGGGATCTAGACTGTGGAGTTTTAAGTGGGCAGGACCACATCCACCAGGATAACAGCAATATCATGTTAACCGATGCTCTGAACACATCTGTCTCTTTAGATTTCTCCATGGGGCATTCACAGGTACTCTCTGTCTAATTTAGGATCACAAGAGAATTCTTTGCAGAACATAGGTACCACAACTCTAAAAGAAGCTGTGCTAGGGGATGTTCTTGGAAGCCACCCAAGTAATTTGGCCCTGATAAGCAAGCTACATAGATTTTTGTCCAACTTCAGTATCAAAGTTGTTCAAACGCAGTGGACTTTATCATACATTTTTTACAAACACAAGACAAAAGTATTTGGAAACTAAAGTGATGCAATGTTTCTCTGTGATAAAGAAAACACTGTTTCATGGATGTGAAAAAAAATAATCCTTAATCACCTCTACTCTTTTACAGAACTAATAGTATCTGTCTAGTTTTTTGAAATAGGAGGATATTGCAAAATGTATTGAATATGGGAACAAGGGATTGTAACACAACAAAAATGAAAACAAGAGACACCTGAAATGTGATCAAAGTGGATATGAAAATATATGTTATTTTTCCATTAAAGCAATTGCTATAATAAAAAAGAATATTAATATCAAACCTACTTTTTTTCCCCAGTGGGTTTATAAATGTTTTAATGATTATATCAAGAAGGCTTCAGACTATTTTGTTTCTTTATGCACTCAAATTCCTTATTTTGGATTCACTGAAGATTTTCTTAATTCTTGCAGAGGAACTTACACTAACACTTCAGTCCTTACCAGGTAACCTTCTTAGGGCTTCTTATGACATGGATCAAACTATAGATCTTGCCATTCCTGTGATTTCGAATCTTAGTATGAAAAAAATCCACCAAAAACTAAAAACAACCCCCCAACCCAATGAAAAACAACAAAAAAGTAGCAGTACTTGAGGGGAAAGAAGACATTTTAAACCTGTGTTTGGTAAACATGAGACTATTTGGTCCTTTTGTTCACTAAGATAATACTTTGTAAAAATAGTTTAAAGGAGCAGTAAAGGATTGGGAATAACTTTCCTTTCAATTTGACTGGAGGAGCTTAGGCTTTAAAAGATCAGGTGGTATTAGTTGCTCTGCAAAATGGATGCAGAGTGAAGAGTGTAGTAAACAACAAACAACATGTTTCACATAATGTGCTGGCTTTGGCTGAAGGAGAGTTAGTTTTCTTCACAGTGGCTGGTATGGGGCTGTGTTTTGGATTTGTGCTGACCACAGGGTTGATAATAAGAGATGATTTTTTTACTACTGAGCAGGGCTTACACAGAGCCAAGGCCTTTTCTGCTTTTTGCCACGCTGGTGAAGAAGTTGGGGGTGCATGGGAGGTTTGGAAGAGGCACAGATGAGACAGATGACTCAAACTGACCAAAGGGATATTCCAAACCATATGACACTATGGTCAGTATATAAAGTGGGGCCAAGAAAGTAGAAGGAGGGTGTCTGGTGTGTTGGCATTTGCCTCCCCAAGTACTATTACACATGGTGGGGCCCTGCTCTCCCGGAGATGGGTGAACACCTGTCTGCCCCTGGGAAGTACTGAATCAATTCCTTGGTTTGCTGTGCTTCTGTGTGCAGCTTTTGCTTTCCCTGTTAAACTGATTTTACCTCAGCTCATGAGTTCTCTATGTTTTACCCTTCTGATTCNCGCAGGTGCAGAAAGCAGCACTTTCCCTTGTTGAACTTCATATGGTTGGTAATTGTCCAATCCTCTAGTTTTTTGCTGTCTCTCTGCAGGGCCTCCCTGTCTCCAAGGGAGTCAACAGCTCCTTCCAGTGTTGTGTCATCTTCAAATTTGCTCAGTATCCCTTCCATTCCTGCATCCAAGTCATTTATGATGATGTGGGAGACAACTGGGCTGAGGATGGAGCCCTGTGGGACCCCATTAGCGACAGGTCCCCAGCCTGATGTCCCCCCAGTCACTGTCACTCTTTGTGCCTGACCCATCAGCCAGCTGCTCACCCATCACATGATGTGTGTATCCAGCTGTGTGCTGGATACTTTGTCCAGAAAGATCCTGTGAGACACAGTATCAAGAGCTTTGCTGAAATCCAAAAAGATCACATCAACTGGTTGCCCTTGATCAGCTTTTGTGATAAAAGCAAACCAGGTTTGATAAGGAAGAAGAGCCTCAGCTAATATCAAGACAACTAAACTCATTTAGGTATCATCTATAATCCATGTAGTGGCTTTCCAGTGGGAAAAATACAGTCATGAGAGTCTAAGGAGGAACTGAGAGGGATGTAGATGTTTATTTTAGTCTGAGTTTTGCAATTATTCTCTTTGTCTTGTGTTCTTCTGTCTTGGTACAATTCAGAATTGAACTGGACTGATGTAGCTTTCACCAAAAAAAATTGTGTGTGGCCCTAGTCCATGTTAGGTAACAGTTCAGCTCAGCGAGATGATAAAACTCCTATTCAGAAACACAACTGATACCACTGTTGCAAATGCACAGTTAGGTAATTAAACATTGCTTATAAGTATTAATATGAATTACGTTCTATAATAAAAAAATTGTCAAATTACCCAAAGACAGTTTAGCTACTGTCCTCAAATGTGGCACTTCCTCTGCCTCATGTACTGAATCTCTGTCACTTCAGGTTTGCAAGACCTAGATATTGTATAAAACTCTTAACTGTACTTTAAAATAGTGCCACCTTATCATTCATTAAAAACCCATTATAGGAAAAAAATTATCATTTAAGACATATTTTAAATTTATATAAATATTCATTCATTTAATTTTTTTTTCTTAAAACGACCATCATACCATATATAAAAACCAATCACAACAGATCTTTAAATTTAGGAATACGAAGAGTGATGGTGGAGGCATATAAACCATCAACTTTTTTATCACAATGTTGAAATTATTAAAGAAGCAATCCTCAACTAAACTATCAGGGGTTCTATATGCGTAAATTTTTATAGGTGATATATGTTAGCAAGCAGATATTAATTTAAATAGGCTGTTACACTGATGAGAGATGATTCAATAATTTTAAGCATGTAATAAACAGGAATCCTGTTAAATTTAGTCAATAGTCTCCCTCTAAAAAAATGCAGACTACTTACTATTTGTCATATTGTAAAATACACAGAATCAATTTCCAAATGACCATATAAAGAACTTAATCTACTAATTTAAACCTGACACATTACTTTCTAGTAGCTAAAATATTTTTCTGTGCATTATTTTCTAGGAAGCATTGATGTGAGAATTTTAAAACATATACAGTCAATATCTAGGCTTACTGTTACACTTCAGTGGACTGTGAGAACACAAACAGCCTCTATATAAGTACAACCCAACTGAAATGTAGTTTTCATAACCTTGTCCTGGCTACTGTTCATAGAATAACAAGGTGATGGAGGTTGAAGCTGTTCTCTGAAGGTCCCCTGGTCCAATACTTCAGCCCAAGCAAAACCAGTCACCAGAGCTTTTTTTCAATCTCTAAGCAGGTATCACCACAATCTCTTTGGGTAATATACCCTAAATGTTAGCCATACACCACAATCAGCTGGTCCTGGGGTAGCATCAAAGAATGAACATATAGGAGTCTCTTCCTATAGATACACCATTGTAAAATATAAATAGATCAATTGTTTTTTCCAAACTAAAAATACTTTCTTCTTTAGGAATATGTTTTCCACAAGCACATTTTCAATTTACTTCATAGATTTCAGAGAATTATAAACAGCCATAAGCCTATACAGTTGGAACTTGCTCCTGACTGCCAGTGAGTCTCCTAATTAAAAAGGAAATCATTTATGACTCGAGGGTTGTTTTTTATTATGAACTTTAGGATTTCCTATACATAAAAAACATTCTAGTTGTGCTGACTGGTAAAGAGCAAATTTGATAGCGATTCCCAGTGTACATTTTGTGTGTGTCATCTAACCAGGCTATTTTTACTGAAATAGGTACAAGCTATCAATATGATTATATTTGAAAGATGAAAACATCATCAGAGCTCAGAAAAGCCCAGTGGCTGCCACACACTGAACTTCATAGGTACTAGCTCATTGCTTTAATTCATGATATTTTTTTTTGTTTGAATTTCATTCTGCTTTATTAAGTCTTAATATAAATCCATTTATCAATCAAGAGTAGTTGAAACTAGACACATATTCCCAGAAAGGTTAATGGGGCTACCAACAGATCTGAACTGAGAGGAGAGGCTATAATGAAACCTCATGTGATGAAAACCATATGTTGCAGCTCTGCTGGGCATTAGAAATTGCTTCCCAACTAAACTGCAACATAGGAAATACAATCCAATCCAAAGTGAGCTAAGTGGACCATAGTGAAATATCATGGAGCTGAAGGGATGAGAGAGAAGAATAAAAAGGAAAGGTGTAACTAAAAACTGAATTGACATACAGCAAAGAAAAGGGTAAAGAATATATACTCATAGAGAAGAGGAAGTCTTTGTTCTGTCATGAAAGCCACAGGAAGTTCTCTTTTTCTCCAAAGATCTTTTCTCTTCTCTTTAGCCCAACTTTGTTTAGCATCTTTTCTTGCCTTACAATAATTTCTGACTAAATTTGATGCTAATTTGGCAATTCCAAAGCCAAAGAAATAAACATATGCGTTGTGTTCTAATCCCAGCCGGCAACCAACCCTCATGCAGCCGCTCGCTCACTCCCACCTGTGCAGTCAGGGAGAGAATCAGAAGGGTAAAACATAGAGAACTCATGAGCTGAGGTAAAATCAGTTTAACAGGGAAAGCAAAAGCTGCACACAGAAGCACAGCAAACCAAGGAATTGATTCAGTACTTCCCAGGGGCAGACAGGTGTTCACCCATCTCCGGGAGAGCAGGGCCCCACCATGTGTAATAGTACTTGGGGAGGCAAATGCCAACACACCAGACACCCTCCTTCTACTTTCTTGGCCCCACTTTATATACTGACCATAGTGTCATATGGTTTGGAATATCCC
>VZTR01013706.1:248851-298571 GCA_013400775.1 Chaetops frenatus | reverse complement strand
AAAAAGAAAACCAAAAACAACACAGCCACCACCTTCAGCTGAACCTCCCCCGCCTGTGTGGCTGCCTTCCAACGTGTCTGCCAATGCCTGGCTGCTGCAGGAGCTACTGCAGGAGTTGGAAAATTGAGGGGAAGGAGGAAAGTACACAACGGGCACAGAAATTAATGTTAGTGGCTTTAAAGGCAACAGCCATCTGTTTTCCTTACTGCCTGGCAGCATCAGGAGCTCCCTGCAGTGAGGATGGTGATTTGGCAGGTTTCCGTAACCCTGTTGAGCTTTTACTGTCCCTACCAGCATCCCCTGCTGCTTCTCTCCACACTCTCAGTCCAATTATACTTTGACTTTTTATTGCAGCAGCAGTGCCCACACAACCTTATACTTATGGGCACTTTAATCACCAGCACCTATCAAAACCAGCAAAGTTCAACTACTGCTTAAGCATGACATTTCTAAATTTGGAATTAATAGGATTTTGTAGCCATGTTGCATCCAAATCATAGGAAGACTGATTTTAAAATTTAGCTGAGGCAGAGTTTGCACCTGAGAAAAAGAACTTGGTTTAGTTTTGTGATAGCATGATCTTGCCTGTATCACCAAGATGTTGAGAAATATTGTGTTGTATTTTCCTTCTAGGGCTGCTATTTGAGGTTTTATTTGCGTAATGCTGCTTTCCCAGGCAGAAGGTTGCCAGGAAAACAGAGCATGAAACCTGTCACAGAAATGCAACAAAGAGAGTTTGGAGGCTTTGTTTGCATGTAGCTCTAAACTGATTTCAGTGTATTTCATTGACATAAAAATTAAAATAGAAATTTTCTTAGTTTATAATGTTATTAATAATATTTCTCTTCATTGTATGCCAACTTTAAGCAAGTAGTAGAAAAAAATACAGCAGGTAAAAGAATGTAAGAGTATACATTAGACACAGTAAAAAAACCAGCTATCCACAACCACAATCTTCCCTTGAAGTAGCAGCTTTTTAGTACAGTTCTCCAAGGCTGTTTCTGTTCTTAGTTATCACAGTTTTAATATAACTTACAATCACTTCCTAGAGACTTAGTTATCCGGATTTTACAAAGCGTTATCTGCTTTAGGAAAAACCAGAGTGCTGCATAGAGTAATCTGTCATGCAAGAGCAAGAGCAGCTGGTATAGCTTACATAAAGTGGCAAATAGCCCAATGCAATAAAATGTGAGCATGTTCATTGCAAGAGCAACTATTGGCATAGAACAGATGCCAAAATGTATTTATATTTAGATCACAAATAAAATTATCTGTTTATCTTATGTCATAGTGAAGATAAAACAAGACCATAAAGTTTCCTTAAATTTGGGGGTGACATATTACCTTCAAAATTTAGATTTTCCTTTTGTATTTTATTTCACATATATTTAGTGCTCCCAGTAACAAGATTTGAGTTATCAAATAGATTTCAGCAAGTCAAAATCCAATTGGTTAGTTTATCTATCACCTTGTCACCTGAATTGTGGCTTTGAGTGTGGGTCTTCTATTCGGGTCTGGGAGGTTTTTTACATCAAAGCAGAACATGGAACCAGTGAGGTTTTTTTCTGGTTTTGGTTAGGTTGTTTTGGGTTTTTTTAAAGGAAGGAGATTGTCCATTCAAGCATTTAGTACCTGTCTCAGACAATTTATTTTTTTTCTGCTAGTTGTACTGCAATAGCTGTAACCACCAGGTGTACTTGGATCACAGATTACTAAATGCTCTGCCCTTGTGTTACCAGAAGCACATGGGAGGAAGGCTGGAATGAGGCTGCATCCCAGCTGCAAACATACAGTAGTGGACAGTACAGTAAAGAGTCCTGTAAGAGGGATGAGGGGCAAGACCTGCTTACGACATCTGAAGCTGTTGAAATGCAGACTAAAAATAGTAGCAGTGATCTCCACCACATTAGGACCCACTCTGTTCATGGAATTAGCAGCAATTTAATCACTGACTGCAGAGGGTGCAGTTTGATGTGCTGTTTTCCACATACCCCCATAAGAAAGGCGATCTTACGGTGGTACACTCTAGGCACCATTATAAGAGTTCGGTAGTGCCTCCTGTTATGAATGCATTTACAAATCCCCTCTGAGGCTGTATTTTCTCTCTTTTTTATCATGTTAAAGGATTGTTCGCTTAGTTTAGTTATGCAAACAGGTTTCCATATTCTACTCAAAGGGTCTTGTCAGAAATGTTTAGTGTTTCAAAAAATTAGTCCTTTATAAGCCTTTGTTTCCTAGTCGTTGAAAGCAACAGGGTCTGTGGGCCTATAAATACAGTTTTCAGTCAACTCTGTGTATAAGCCACCAATCAAGTTATTTGCTGAGGAGTGAAATCCCTCCATGGATCAATATTAACAAGTATGAGATTAAAGGAATTCAGGGAAAGCAAAGTGGTTGCTTTTGTTGAGGTTTTTTCATCTTTTCATCCTTTTGCATAGTGGTAACAGCAGCAGCATGGCCTAAATATATGTGACAGCCACAATGACTCTTCATGCAGTATGTTTAATGATCTGTGTTTAATGAGAGCTGAGAGACTTCCTGGGCACTGTCCATAACAGTCCTTCTCTGAGGCTACAGTCAAACACTTAATGTAAGAAGAAACTCTAGAGGAAGTATTTTCTTGCTCTTTCTGCTGTGACTGCAAACTCACCAAATGTGAAATGAATGTGAGAATGGCCCTGTGAAAAATAGAAAATAAAAGCGCAGCAAATGGAGCCACTTTTTTCTTCTGAGAGGATTAACTCGGCTTCCTACTTACGATAGTTTTACATTGCTATTAATAAAGCTGTTCTTTTTTCTTGAAAGGTCATATACCCTCCATGAATAAATTCCCATTTCAGTGTCACAGGTGACTAGGATTTGGGATGTAATGCTTACCTTCTCCCATCTTCTTTCTCCAAAACTTCCTAGTCAAAAACATTCTAATCCAAAGGAATCTACAAGAACCTATGAGTGGATTGAAACCCACCACAGAAAGGAGCAAAACAGTCCTACTCTTAGTACCTCCAGAGTGCCACCAAGTCATTGGGAAGTGAATGGCACTTGGAGAAAGAAACCCAGTCTGCAGAGAACACAGCTGGGGTTTTTTAAAGTTATCCCACAGGTGTGACTTCTAGCACATTTGGGCCTCCTCCAGCCTCCACTGGAATACCTGCAAAGCACATCAGAGTCCATCAGAGCCCATGGACAGAAAGTCATACTTTGCCCTTTGATTGCTGTGAACAAAAAAAAAGAGGAAACAATTAATCATGAATGTTATGGTCTAGATTGTGCTTTAGAGGCTTAGCCCTTTCTGAGTTGACAGAAAAAATGAGTTGTTCCACTGGTATTTTGGCATTTTAGTATAAATGCCTCCCAGGACTTAAAAAACATTTCCTGGAGCAGCAACTCCCTGGTGGGTTCAGTGGGTGCAGCCTGAACTTGGCACTCACTAGCAGAACTAGCACATCATGATGCAAAGGAATGGGGCTTGGGACTTTATACCTGTCACCTCAACAGGCTCAGAGCTTTTCATCTTCCCCTTTTCATGCCTCCTATGACAGGGATCCAGTGTAAATTTGACCTTACTTAGGAAGATTATGACTCCCAGGAGAGACTCTGGGGAGGAAACATTCCTTGAGTTCTCTCTCTCTATCCTGAAACATTAGAATTACTAATACAGCTCCCAGCTGCTACTATAGTTTGCATAATATAAACACCTGCCTGCAGCAGTGACACAACCAAAGTAATAGGTGTTTGTCTACTATACAGCTAGAAATTACTTTTCAGCACCACAGAACCAGGCCAATTCCAAACAAGTAAGCTATAGCTAAGAGAAAGGGTAATCCTATCCTGGTCTGGCAGCCATGCAGACCTCTGGATCCATATCTGTTTTTCAAATGGTCACCTTAGCTCTCCATTAAAGTTGGTTTGAAGCCAATAGCTCATTGCCCTAAGAAACTGCATTCCTTATGGGTTAATATTTCACTTGACAGGAATCCTTTCTGGCCAGAGATCAACTATGCAAACAGGTTTGTATCTCATTGTTTCCAGGAACAAGAGTTTTTCAAATCCTTCTCAAACACAGCTGAATCAAAATACACTCACCCTGCTTCTCTTCCTTCTATTTAAATTCGTAACTCCTGGTCTGCTCTGTTCTCTAAGAACAGCATGCTTCTTTATATTAGTTACAAATTATTTAAGTTAGATACCCTGGTTTTGGAGCTCACACATAAAAAGCCACTAGAATTATTTGATTGCAAAAGGATATTCAGTACAATGCATCCCTCTCTTTCCCATTTGGGGCTATCTAGGCTCACTGGGTCTAAGCTCATGTCAGGAAATGTGTCTTTCTGCTACATCTGCTATCATTATCTCCTCTGAGTAACATCCAAGACAAAGATAACATACAACAGAAATATCACATTACCTAATCTTCTCTTCCTGTCCTACAACAGGTTGGTCACTAACAAAGAGCTCCACCTTACTGGTAAAAGCTTGTTGCTCCTTATGTCTTACCTTACGTATGGTGGGCAATGGAATAGTTTCGATTTTATGCTTCTACTTACATGTTTTACTTTTGTCTCTCTGGAGTCTACTACAAGGAAGTGCACTGCAAATTTGGGAATTGAGCTGGAAACAGCAAGACTAGGGGAAAAAAACCACAATTGAGCCAGAAAAGCTTGTATGTGATTCAGGCAAGGAAGTTGTATAAGGAAAATGAATCACTAACAGGAAAATGATAAACTCTATATTGACAATGGAGTTTGATTTTAATAATTTCATAAAATGCTTGCTTATTGAAATACTGTTGCTCTTCCATTTCCAAAATGTGCTTCAGCCATTACACAGCAGCAACCTCATTCAAAAGCTAGAACAGAACAGAATCACTTACAAACACATTGATCATAAATATTTCGGATAAGAAATAATAGATCAGAAAACTTTTCATGTATTAACTGTTTATAGGACTAACCTCAGAATGTCTCTTCAAAACACATCTAATGACCTGTCTTCTGCAATAAATCAGTAATAGAATTAAGAAAGGAGTCCTGAATTCTTACCCCCATAAGTGCAGGTGGTAGTTCCCCATTCACACTCTACCAATGAAATCAATGCAAGTTGCACCTCCTAAGCACCTCAAAGGCAAGCAGGTGATAATTCAGAGGGTATTGCTTGTGTCCTCCTCTACCCCAGTTTCCTGAGGAAGCCACAGCCTTGCAGAGTATGGTATTTATCAATCACCTTATAAAAACCAGTCCCTCAGCCCCATAGCAAGGGCATGTCAGTTATGTTACAGGAATTTTAAAGTATTCTGGGTCACTCAACAGGACTGCACATCCTATCCTGCCTGGGCTTGGACCCACCACATGACAGAGAATGTCTGAAATTTCACCAAATTCCAGGTATATCTCATCTCATGATGAGAAGTTATGTCCCATGATCCTCACGTGCCTCTATAGGAAGCTCCATGTCTTCTTCTACCTGAACTGTTGCACATCGTTAAGGCTGTAGGGACAAATGTCCTCATCTAATCTCAATGTCAGGAAACAGAACACTAGAATGGTTTAATTCCTGGTTCAGTTTCAACAGTTTGCTGGCATCAGAGTGCACCTTTCCTGAAATATCCACTTCTGATTTGATAATTTCTAATAACAGATGATCACTGGAAATACTGGTAGCCACAGCCTTTGGTTACCAGCTTTTTAATCACTGAAGCCATTAAAAACTTACCTTTAATTTCTGTCCTAGCTACAATTTCCCATTTTGGATTGGAGCAGTTGGCTGAATATCCTTTTTCTAAAATTTCTCTGCCTTCTGTAATTTTTCTAATAGATTGTGATCAAACTAGCTATTTTTACCTCATCTTTTAAGAGCTAAGCACAGTGAGCTTCATAAAAGCTTTGCTGCTGTTTTTCAGCCCTTAAGTTACTCTTGTAATTTTTTACTTGAAAAGTACCCAAGTACTTCTTATCTGTACAACCTCCAGTATAGCAAGTCTCTAGGTCTTTTGATTGCCCTCCTGCAAAGTGAATGAAGGAGGGGTATTGGAGAAATACTGAGCATTTGGAAAAGTCTGATAATGACTGACAGCAGGTATATTGCTGCTGCTAGGCCTCAGAGTAGGATGGAGGAGAGGTAAGAGGGGAAAGTCATTCTATCCCTTAATCTTTTTTTAACCTTTATGCTCTGCTTACAATGACATGCTAAAACTATCATTGGAGCTGTTGTGGTCCAGATGATGTTTTTCCTTTTGTTATTCTATTTTGTTGTTCAAGTTGCCTTAAATAAAAACTCAAGTGAAAAATCTGTGCTTATTATATTGATATTATGACAGAAGTTTGTAACCTAATCTAAAACCATTATGTTAATTTGACAAAATCTGAAGAGGAAGGGTTGAAGGGAGGTTGTTTTTCAAATAGATAACTCTTTTCACAATGAAGCATACATTGGTTCTGTTTATTGCCTTTTTCTGCCCTCAAGTCTCTTCTACTCTTCTACCAAATCTATTCTAACTTCCCATCTGAACTCACTAATTTAAAATGTATGCATGGATGTAAATAAGGTGTCAATGTCATTAATCTTCATTCTGTAATTCCAGGTCTCCATTTAGGAGCTTAAATTTTAGAAGCTATTATTTACCCCATCACAAGATTCTTGCAGACTAATTCTTCATATTATTACTTGCTTTTGCTGTCAATAAACATCATCTCAGCATAATGTTTAGCATCTTAGAACATTAAAAAAAAAGGGAAAAAAACTGTCCAACCCCCAAAAACAATTCTGTAGTTGCCAACTTCTACATTATAACACAGAACTACAGTACAAGGAAGCTGAGATGAATCTCTACATCGATGCCTGCACTGTTCCTGCCAAGCTCTCTAGTTAAGGTCTTTTCTTACTAGAGACAGAGCAACCCTGGCTGAGTGTTTCTATAGATAGCAGAGCTTCAGGGTGAAGGAAACACACTGCATGTCTCACTTGCCAAATTGAAAGTACTTTTGTAGTTGTGTGGCCTTCCTGTGGCATCAGGTGTTAGCATTTGAGTTAGACATAAATGTTATGATAATATTTATTTTTTCACTCTGAAGATATAGATTTGCTAGAACTGTTAATTTTGAGAAAGTCTGCCTAAGGAACTCTGTTTAATCTAACATGTGTAAAACCAAGTTTTTAATTCTATCAAAATTTACTTCATCATCTAGACTTGTATAACACACAGAAACAAGAAACAAAAACTGGATAAAGATTTCAGGAGAAACAAACCTGCAAATTCAGAATACATCAGCCATACAAGCAGGTTTTCTGTGTGAAATTTTTATATACAAATCACTGAAATTGAAAAATGCATTGACAGTGATTACTACAGTATGTAGCTTCCAAGATAATGGGCTGAACATTTTCCTCCCTTGTTTATTTAATTAGAATACTTTTCTTTTTTTTTTTTTTTTTCTTTTTTCCCTAGTGATGCAGGTGTTGGGTTAATCTTTTAACTCCTGCAGAGGACATGAGAGCAGTACAGTAATGGAATTGGTGTCTGGACACCATTCACCCACTACTATATCTCATTCTTCAATTATTGCAATGTAGTGATAGAACACCCATTAAAGCTGGAGATATTGTTGCAGACAAAGGTCAAAGGGAGATCATTTACAATCCAGCACTTAATTTTTCCCTTCTAATTATGAGGGGGAAAAAATTCTCACAATCATCCTACTTTCTTTAGCAACAAGGAAGAAGTGCCAACAGACCTCAGCATACACGGGGAACTCCTGCCTGTGTGTGTAAATTAAAGTTTTATGACATGACCTAAGCCAGATGAAACTACTTACTTGATTTCGATCAATTTGGAATCAAGACTTAACTCAAAAGAGTTCTAAATAATTAGGATAACATTAGGTACTAGCTCTTTTTCTGTCAATAAATATCATGACCAGTGGTCTCTTGTGAAAAGTGTTCAGTGTCTTAAACAATGACATCACATTTATTCAAAACAAAGCTAAATGAGGGATAGGCCTTGTACTAGAGAGGAAAGCTTAGGCAAAGGTGCATTATCTGTTCTGTATAAATATATTCCCATGGTAATTAGTGCCCAAAGTGAGTGTAGTTGTAACAATATTTAAGATAAAAGTCTCTCAAGACAGAAATTGTAAATGGACAATGACCAGACTGAATAAAGACTTTTGGTTATTTAAAATGTGCTACACAAGTTCATAAGCTAGAACGCCTTCATTTTACAGTCGTCATCATCATCTCAAGATATATGTAAATAAACACAAACCACTCTACGGTATGGCTATGCTGATGCACTCAAGGGCTTCCAAGCAAGCCACAGAGGTCCTGTTGAGTGGCAGCTGGAGTGCACAAAGAGGCCTGGCTCAGTGCAGAACTGTTTGAAAAGGTATCCTTCCACCTCAGAACTATTTCTGAAATTCTTGCATTCTGTTTCACTCAGTGGGGAGCAAGCCCCAACCCTTTCACCTGTTCTCATTATAAGCAATCTTTTCCACACATTTGTTCAAACAGAAGACAGATGGTTGAGATTCAGAGAAGAGTTTCAAGGAATGAAGAAATGGTTCCATAATTCTGTAATTATTTTAATGTTTCGCTAGTCTTTGAATTTCTGCCGATAGATTGGGCTACATGAATAATTGTAGGAAACAGCAATGCATTATGTGCTAGATACTTTCTCAGGTGCTTGTATATAGAGAGGGTATTTGAATAAAACTGTTTAGGTTTTATTAACTCTAGTGTTTTTAGCCACATCTGCATAGAGTGCTTTAGTTGAAAACAAATGCAAATGAGCAGAGAGAAAACGTGTCTAATGTGTGCACTGGGATGTTTATGCTGTACCTCACATATACCAAACAAGCAAGTCTACCCACTTTTTGTTTGCTGTTTACCCTTATGCAGTATGTACTCTACAACTGCCCTAACAAGTATTGGCATGTCTGACCCCTGTGTGAAAGACAAAGAGGATTCTTTGCTTCACTTCATGTGTACCAGGCATTAGACCTATTTTTTGCTATGCTAAGCAAAGCAATAAATGAGACTTCTGATTTGGTTATACCCTCCTGACCTTACAGTGCTTCTGCTCCTTTTCTACTTGTTTTACAACAGAAAAAAAATAACCACAGAAAGCAACAATGAGCAGGGATCTGTAAGTACAAAGCTTCCCAGTTTTGTTTAGCTTGAAACAAAGGAGGAAGTTTTTTATCTTTATGAACTAAGATATGAAGTACAGAAAATAGGAGTATACAAATAAGATAGAATCAACAGAACTCGGTTTTCACTTGGCCTGACTTTCCAGAGGTGACAGTACCTTTCTTTTTTAAACTCCTGGTCATGTTCAAAAGGAAATTTTAGCTACAGTTGTTCAGTTTCATAGTGGCCAGTGGCAAACATCTGCCACACAGTTGCCTGAAACATTCACAAGTGGAATGAAATTAAATTTGTTCAAAAAAATATAGTGCTACAGGCTGCTTTATCACTTGAGGAACAGGAGTCAGATCACAAAACTCACTGCTCACACAGTAACTCAAAAGCACTTGCATAATTCAGCTTTACAATCCTGGTATACTTCTATAATGGTCACTTCTAAAATATATTTTCTCTTTGAACTGATACATTTGAATGTTCTACAAAGCTTGTTGATTTGGAACAGTGGGCGACTCCACAGGGATACAGGGATACTCCCGCACAGCCAATTCACCACAAATACCTGAGCCAGGCTTGGCACACAGAGCTGCACCTGGGATGGAAACACACAGTACAGGAACTCAGGTGTTACTGAAAGGAGGTGAAAACAGAGGTGGAGCTGAAACAAGTTGTTTTAAAACTGTTTAAGCAGATGAAAGGGCAAACATTAAAAAAGAAAGATTTTGTAGATTTTCAGAATGGAGGAAAGCAAATGAAAGGGTTAAAAACTGATAATTGTTAATTTTGCAAATAAAAGTTTATTAACTTGATTAAGTTGTAAATGAGCTAGTTTTAAAATTGTATATATGTAAAAAAGGTTAGTGTAAAATGTTTACTGCTTCAGTTAGTCAAATTTTCCTCAGTGACAGGGAGATATATGAAGTCAGATTAACTTCATAATATACACTGTTTACTTATGAATCAAATTTATTTTGTTTTTTGTTTACTAAAGATTTTATGCAAACAAACACAAATAAACTGTCCTGGTTTATTAACATAATTCAAAAAACTAGATAAACCCTTTTATGAATATTTTAGAAGGTTAAAAATCCAACCCAAAAGTTTAAATATGAATTAACTCAGGTTAGAGGGAGATATTGCTACACTAACAGGAATTCAGCATGAGGAAGAAAAATAATTTTTGCACAGCAATGAAGAGAATTTTAGCTACAGAAATGTTGTTGGTTTTTTCCTTCCACATTAGTTCAGATCAACAGTTCACATTAGCCTATTTTCCTGTCACTAGCAGCAAATTCCTGAGGAAGAATTAGTCAGGGCAAGACCTTAGCAATGCTTTCCAGGACTAAACTCTCCTTAACCAAGAGTATTTTGAACATTAAACAATTTTCATTTCACCTACAATTTACTTGGTTATTTTAATACTTGTGACTGGAAATATCTATTCTACCAAAATTATTTGCAGGAGCAAAATTTAATTTAGTTTTCTTTCTTCTATTTCAGATGTTCTACTTGCATGAGGAAGGTGCCATTAAATTCAAACCAAGATACCATAACGTTAAGAGATAAGTGTTTGAGAACTAATATTTTTATCTTGTTAAACTGTGCTCTGAGATTAATGTTTAACATCTTCTAGTTCTATGATGCATGTTTGATTATGACTCAATAATGACATTTGAACTATCCATACAGTGCAAACTTGAAGTTCACTGTAAAAGAGAAGTAAAATACAATGAAAATAGAAATAAACAAACAAACAAAAAGCAACTCAGTGCCTTAGAGGTTCCCTTTTCATATTGTTATGTGCAGTAATAAAGAGAATGACACGGCAAGAAGACCAGTGGGTATTTTGGTTAGTTCCTGGTACAACTAAGGAAACCACAAAACCACATCAATCTCTAGTTAGTTCAACCAGCTACAACATAAAAAATTTCTGATTTTGTTTCTAGAACTGCAAACCACAAGAAAAAAGAAAGTTTAGCTTATTCTCAGCAATCAACTCATACTGCTTTCAGAACTTCATTGACATTTAAAGTAAATGTCTCAGTGCAGTGCTTGGGTGTGACATGAGCAAGCTATGTAAGTACTGGTACCGTGTGTGCCTCAGGAACTGTGAAAATTTAATTCTGGCTATTTTCTAAAATTACTTCTGATTCCTGCAAGAGTAAACATATTTTCTTGCCAAATTTTATGTCGTGCTACAAAGGGAAAAGATGGCTTTCAGTGCATTTAAATAATCAAGTCTTATTTTCCTGTATCAACTGCTTTACAAAATAGACAGTGAGTAATACAAATTGGGGGAAAAGATTGTTCTCTGTTCTTGGCAGTTCTTAAGTGACTATGTATAGCAGGACTGATGGCTACTGATCTGGAGATAATGTTGTTTTCTTTGCTTAAAAGGTGTACCATTACCTTATGCCTGTGCTTCTTACCCAGTGGCATGCAGCAGGTACAGCCAAGCATGCATCTAGCCCACTGGTTTGGAATGCTGCTGAGATAAGGAGCCAGTGTCTCAGCCAATCCTGAGAGGTCTCAAATTCAGTGGTTATGTCCAGCCAAGTCTCTGAAAGACTGTGCTGACCCAGAAGGCGTCCTGAGAGTTTTCTTAGCAGTGTCCACAAAGCCATCTCAAAGCAGCTATGCAAGATGTTGCAGGATCCTTTAGGATCCCTGGAGCAGGATGGATATGCTCCGTATATCTCAGTCATTGGAGGACTGTGGACCGAAAACAAGGCCGACCCAATTAAAATTTTGCACCTTCCCAGTATTGATGACGTAGGTAATCCCCCTACATTCAGCTATACTGGATATGCAAGCTGGAAACTATTAGGCAGCAGCTGCAGCACAATCAGAAATCCAGGAACACAGGAACATAGCAACATGGGAAATGTTTTCTGCATCTAAAAGTATGAACCTTGGAAGCATAATTAAATCTTTCTGTAAAATAATGGAAAGCCAAACAACAGCATTTTTCTTTGATACAGATCATAAGCAAATGGCTTTTAGTTGCAAGTACAGCAGTACCTTAAATCAATCACTGCAGTCTTTAAACTGAAAATAACCTAGGAACACCTCTGTGTTTGACATCTGTAACAAAATAAATGCCTGGTTAGCATTCTTCCTGCCACAAATTCCATCAGTTCTTTTTTCCATCTGGCTATAAAAGCAAAAGTTCTGTAGAAGTTAGCTCATTTCATAAAAACAGTAGTCTGTTGACCCAATACATGTCAGAAACTGAATTTCTTCCCCATTTATGAATCTTTTAGTAACATAATGAGCAGATCAAATATGTCTTCCAGATAACTATATTACAACCATTATTTTTTGTGGATTTATGACCTGATAAAGAGGAATATGAGGAAAGTCACCATTATTTAGTGTAGCCAAATCCAGGAAGGCATCAAAGAATATCAGAAAGATTTAATAATGGAAGATGACTAATTCTGAAATATGTAGGGCCTTCAATTTTTCCTATGGATTAGTAGGTAAATAATACAGCACAAAAAATCTGTTCTTAGATTTGTGTGTTTACTTAGTAAGGGACTGTCTGAAATGGTGGAAATCTGAAGAATGTCTATGACCTGTTTAAAAATGTAGTCTGGGCTAGTCCTCCATTTGGGTGTGATTCCTAGGGAAACACATAGACCTCATATGGCAGTCCTGCTACCCTATCACACTCACCTCTTAAATTCTTTCATCTTCGTTACTCATCTATGAGAAATATTTTTTGAAGTCTTCTATTAATCATCACTAGAGTAAATAAGATATTAATTACTTCATTGTTCAAGACAGCAAACATTTAAATCATCATGTCATATTACAAATTATCAAAATGTGCTTACAGAAGCATTCAGATCCTCTTCTATTAGCAAAACAACATCTTTCAAAGAACAAAGATAATTTTGGAAGACTAAAGCTTTCCTAGTTTAAGTGTCTAACTATAAAATATAATTGAGTACTATATGATAAGTAAAAAAAGTAAAAGATAATCACTCTTCTATGTTCTGAGAAATTTCCTAGGATTTCTCCTTATAATATGTTCTAATTGACTATTAAACTCTACCATATAGATTGTAATCTGTGGAATTGTTTTGGCCCAGTACCCTTATGCTTCTAACATTAATGGATAAGACCTTAATTATTAACTTTAATATCAGTATGTTATTTAAAATTAAATACAAAAAACACCAAGGAGAAAACTTAATACTATTAAATTCCCCAAATGTATTTTAAAATCGACTTCTTAAAACATTGATCTTCACAAAACTGAAATTAGGTGTACTTTCAAAGATTTTATATTTTGATTTTGAAGATCTTATGCAGTATTTTTATGAACTAAAATAAACCCATTTGATGTCATGAATGTAGTTTTCTGAGGAGTTTTTGGTTTGCTTTGTTTTTTGATTTTTTAAATCAAGCAGAATTGATGATTTAATTAGCATATGAGCTTTCTTGTTAGAAGCAGTTCTGGAACTCTGTGATGAGAAGTGCTATTCAAGAAACACGTGATAGGCATTTAGGTTTCTAAAATGTGCAGCATGGGAGACGAACCAAGGCACAGTAATTGCAATGCTTCCCAAGCCTTTTCATTTGAAGACTTACAGTGCCTGTTGTGGCAAATCTCAGCTTGGCAATTTTCCACTTGTGGAATAACTGCTTCATCTTTCTTCATTGGACATGCTTCCTTCCCTTTATTTCTACTGTAAACCCAGCTCTGAAGCTCCTCAGATTTACTTTCTTTCCCTTGTTGCTTATGTTATTTACATTCATAGATCCATGCCATTTATGTTCTTAGGCCTCTGATGTATGTTTCTTAAAGGGGAAAAACATGCCTTAGGAAATGAAGACTTTTATTTTAGCATGCCTTTGCTTTAATCTGCTTGATATTAGACTTCTAGATGTGCCTTTTCTATGATGGGAAGGTGCTCAGCTGCAAATTTACCAGTGCCTTTGTCCCTCACCATGGTGAAGCACCCGCTGTCAGAGGCACCCCAGGCTGTTGCACCTGGCTCTTGGCATGGCAGAGATCTGTGTGCTTCCATTGGTCTCAGAGGACTGTACTGCCCTGCCAGGCATCCTGCATCTCTGTCTGCTACTTCTTTGTAGAAAGAGAACCACTGAGGTTCTCTTTCATGGTTACAGGCTGTACATGCTCTCCTTTCCTCAGAATACCAGCAAGCATGGGTTTTTCAGATATCTGTCTCTTTACAAGCCCTTCTTTCTGTTTCCTTCCTCAAGGACATGATAGCAGCAATATCTGTGCAGATGCCAGAAAATTTAGCTGGTGCAGCCAGCATGCAGACTTCTGTGATGAAATAACTGAAAACATATTCTAAATTTCCATATTCCCATTTTGTTGCCACTCCAGAGCATTTTTTTCTAGTTTGAGCTCTTCTTCCTGCATGTGCCTTTCTTTCCTAATTAGACCCTTTCTTGACACCTACAATTATTGCTGTTCTCTCTTACATAAATTACAGATGTCCCACCATTTACCTAAAATGGTGGGTGACCCTTCCATAATCTCTAGCTGTGTTTGAAAGCTGACTCTCAACATCTTCATTAGGTGATCCTTTGTCTTCTGAGTCCACTTGTTACAATCAGTTTCTCTGATTTATTTAGCTATTTATTTATTATTGAGCTATTTTTTAGCATATCCATTTTAGTGCTCGGATAAATCTATTTACATGTTAATAAGTCTTATTCCTTCTACCACCCAGCTCAGACAGGCACTGTGTATTTTTCAATGCCAATGTGTGTCTCAAAAAGAATTAACACATTGACTTAAGATAATATGAAATTAAATTACTAACTTGGTTACTCTTTACATTCTATAAAAGGAATGCAGAAATCTATCTTTCCTGCTCAGTTTCCTTGCATACCATCAGCATTATTCAGCATCTCAGAGATGTTTGGAAAAGAGATTGTGAGTGTTCCCTTCTACCAAGATATTTAATTGAACTCAAAAAGAAGATAATTAACTGAATTCAATCTCCCTCATCAAATATCATCTGTACTAAAAATTTTTGTATGGCTGGGCATTGCATAATGCTTAGCAAGCTTCTTGTACAGCACAACAGTTATCATATGGCCATGGAGTGAGTTGGAATTATATTTCTAATCTCCTGGACCAATTTCTTGCCCTATCTGGGAGAGTTTCTAATCTCAATTATGCTAGAACCAATTATAACATTCTGGATATTTGCCAGGACAAGATCAGATTTTGACTCGTTCTTTTGTATTTTGTGCTTTTTTATTCCTTATTTCTGTTTCATTACGAAACTTTGTGACACAGTCAGAAATTAGTTATAAAATTAGATCTCTAGCTAATGTGTTTGGAAAATTCTACTCAAAGCAAAGTTAGTTCTTAAATAATTGGGCATGCATACTTTTATTCTATGTGCTTTGAATACCCACATTTTTAGCCACAAAAGCCTGGCCAAATATATGTTAAATTGTAAACAGCTTAAATTCCTTTTAGTTACTGACACAAATAATTGATTTTCCCTATGCCACAAGCAGCATGCTATTACAAGTTGCTCTGGTTTGGAGTGTGTGGATTTTGTAAAACTCCCCTCATTTTCTGTATGCTATGCATGACTTACCAGTGGAAAAAACCCACACAAATGATTGCTTTTCCAACAACACTTAGAAAATATTTTTAAATGCGTAAATATAAGCACATCTATTGTGCAACTTAATGCTTGATTAATAACATCAATTTTACTTTCTCCCAAAAAGTGGGATAACTTGACTTAAGTCTCTAAGAGTGTCAGTCTTTGTGAGAACCATTTTGAACATTTTGGTCAATAAATCCAGCTCCCAGGCATTATGGTGCTCTCGAAAACCCTTCCTTCCCAAGGTACTCACTAGGCCTTCCTATCAATTAAGTCCATTCACCTTTTACTTTGAAAGATTTTTTGTCATTTAATAAGGAAATATACTTTTAAATAAGATTTGTGAACAGGGTTCATTTTCCTTTGTCAGTTAGGAACAAAAGTAGGAATTAGAATTAGGTCGGTTGTAAGATTTCACATTGTGCTTTAACCAGCCTTTTCAAAGCAGAAGCTAGTACTGGCAATCTGATGAGGGGGATATATGGAATACCTCCCCTACACTCCCCAGTTTCCAAGAATTGTTTGGATTTTGTTTTCCAAAATGAAAAGCAGCTGCAGCAATTCCCACTCTTGTTCATCCCCACACACAGAGAAGCCAGAAAACAAGCTAAATAAAGCCTTCCTACATTGGACCAATATTATTCCCGTTTACACCCTAAAAATCAACATTAATTAAGCAGGAAGCAGAAAATAAGCTACCAAAGGTAATAATTCTAAGTGACTAATCTGTTTGCTTTAGTTTGCTATATCCACCCATTTTCCTTGTTTTCCATTAACTTCAGTTTTGTATCCAATTTATGGCATGAACACATACAAGTCTGCCTAATACATCCATGCTTCACAGCATCAACTGATCTTCCCAGTACTTGTCATGCAAAACAGCACAAAACATCTAGAACAGACCATTAGTTACACCTGCAATTCACTTTTAACCCATGATATGTCTTGCTAAGTCAGTGAGAAGTTGTGAAATTATATTTTTTCATGGGAGGGGGAACTTTGCAAAGATAGCAGAGAAGAAAGATGAGTGATATTTTTCAAGAGATAAACATAGGTCTCCCAAATGATAAAAGAATGATGTTATCCTAGATGAAATAATCTTGCAGTACTCTGTTTACTGAAATAGCTCTTTCTAGACTATTTTGTGGAATGTATTATTTTACTGCTACAATACATATGTTAGGGATCAAAATCACAATTCTTTCTTAGAAATGAAAAACCAAATAGCAGCCATTTCAATTAAATTATGCAACGTTCCAAATGCTCAATCTAGCTACTCAAAGAGTGGTACAGCCAGGGCCCCAGGCTTGAGTGAGAATTCACAATTCTTGTCTACCCCACTGGGCAAAGTGGAAAGGAGTACCAATATGTATTGAAAATGGAAATAATTTCCCTAGAAAAGCAGGGTCCTTGTTCAGGCTGGTACAATATTTGCTATCAAAGCTGTTCTCCAAAGGCCGATTACTTTCATAAACTGGTTGGTTGTTTTGTTGTTGGTTTTTGTTTTTTTTTTCTTAAATTTCTATCTTATCCTTGGAAAACTGAGTTTTCTTTATTTACAAAAGAAAAAAAAACCAAACAAACTTAAGAGCATAGGGGTTTGAAATAAAAACTGAACACTGTCCAAAATTATCCCCGTGAAAATAAAGGCCTTTTTGTTCATGTCCATTCCTTGCCTCTTTTACTACTCCATGGCCAGCTTTAGAGTTAATAACAAATGGAAACCTTTGTTAAAAAATTAGTTCTTGTTGAAAATGTCTGCCTACAGGCAGAGCCTATATGATAAATATTTTCCTTCTAATTTTTTATTCTCTTAACAATTTGCAGTGAAGTTCTCATTTATTGAGCAAACAGTGAAAATATTGAGCAAATATTGAATAAATATGTTTTATTACTTGAAAACAGATAATAAGCTTCAGCTCTTTAGCATAAGAATGTATAAATGTGCTTCCTTCAAAATTAATCAATTCCATGATGGAGACCAGAATCCAGTCAATCACAGTCTTCAGTGAAAGACCATCATTGTAGGGGGGGTCTAGAACCCTAGGCATGAGAATAGATAGCGAATATCTGAACGCCACAGGCTGGGAGAATGACCACTGCTGCAGCTTTTTGAACATATAGAATGGAGAAAACTGCATTTGTTGAAGCTGTAGAAGAGGATTTTGCAGTGCTTGGAAAGTGAAATAATCAGACCTGATCAGTGAGTTTTAGCAATGAGTTTAGTGAATTTTAGACTTGTTTGTAAAAAGAGTGTACTGCAGCAGCACTGGCTTTGCCTCACCAGCCTAGGTAAGTCAGACACATGAATGTCTTGCATAACAGGAATGCTAAAAAACAGCCAAAGCAGACCTTCTGTTTTTCAGCTTGGGTATATATTTTACAGAAAAGAAATATTTATGCAACATTTGAGAAACAAACAGAGCAAAACTTTAAAGAAAGATTAAGTGCATAGTTGTGGAGGGAGATTGAGTGTTTGGTTTATTCCAGTACCAAAGAAGTGAAAAATCTAGAAAGGGTGGGTTTTGGAGTTTTGTTGGTTTTTCCCTCCAGGTAAGTGTCCTGTGTATGTCAGTGAGACTTTTGGGGTAAAAAGATTTCAAGATTTAGTCCATGTTACATTGTAAAACTGTAATTATGCAAAAGGTTCTGTCATAGCAATCAAGTTTAATGTAATGTAATTTGGAAAGGAAGAACTACAAAAGAGTTATCTCTACATATTTGTAAACATGAAGGAAAATACATTTGTATAGAAATATTTCTCATATTTGGTTGATAGAAAGCAAGGGTATTTCTACATACTGCATCTATGTGAATGTTTTCAACATCTGACTTAAGGGAAAATGTTCTAATAGCTACTGCCCTTAGTAAATCTACATTTAATGCTTTTAAATATTGCCAGTAATACAATTAACTTAAAATGAAAGATGTGTTTGGTACATGTATGCATGTATTTATTATATAAATTAGTTTTGAAAAATTAATTTCAAGGCTTACAGTAAAATATTTTAAGGTACCACTGTATGAATTAGAACTTTTTTTAAATGTAGATATTTCAATGTGATGTAATTAAACCAACCCCTGCTTTTTAAACTCACACTCTGTAAAAAAAAAATCTTTTCTCTTCCTGAAAATCATTATACACTTTCATTGTGAGGCATCAATGTGTATTCTATCTTGAAAAACATTTATAAAGAGTAAGAAAGAAGATCAGCAAAAATAAAGCATCAGACTAAAATGTAATAGTGAAAAAATTCTGTATTCTGTGTGAAATAAGGAGCTAGGCTAATGTATACTAACATAATGTGATTTTAGTCTGGCCTTCCTTTGAACATACTTATCACTATATGTAAGTACATGTAATGTCCCTATGCAAATTCTTGTATTATACAGGTTCAATTCTCCATTCTGTAATTGACTCTGGCCACCAAGCAATATGCTAACAATGAATTTCATCTGCTTTTATAGCACATCTATTAGTAGTGGATGACAGTCAATTGGCAGAACTGATATTTTAAGCACTGGCACAAAAATAACTTTTTTTTCCCCTCGATTTCATTAATTTCTTGCTGGTTGAACATCCCAGCCTCCCAAAAACAGTATCAGTTCATACTGGCCTTTACAACAGATTGACATTACTGTAGTTTAAGAGGAAGTGAACTAATAGGATTTGTTTGAAAAGTAAAGAACAGATTACTCACTACAGCCTGGAAATTTTCAGGTCTTTAAATGAGGATATATCTGCTGATGTGCAACAAAACTCAATTCAAATGCAAAACCTGCATAAGGAAAAAAATTTTCAGGGACAGAGTGGAGAGGTCAATGTATATTTCCACCCCTGAGAAAATACATGAAAAGCACATGGAAAATGAGGAGGTTTCACTAAAGGCAAGTCATGACTGACTAATTTGGTGACCTCCTTTGACAGGTTTACAGCAGTGGTAGATGAGGGAAGAAACACTGGCATCTACTTCTCACAAAGCTCTTGACACTGTCCTGCACAACATCCTTGTCTCTAAACTGTAGAGGCATGGATTTGATGGATGGAGCACTCAGTGGATAAGGGATTGAGTGGGTGGTCACACTCAAAGAGTTGTGGTCAGTGGCTTGATGTCCAAGTGGAGTCAGTGACTGCTGGCATTCTTTAGGGGTTGGTATTGGGACAAAATTATAATATTTAAGAAAATATAGATTTAAAAATTTCTGAGGACATGACTCATATCTATGCAAACATCTAGCATTATTTCAGTTTTCTTTCCTTTCTGAAGACAAGCTTGGAAGCAGCTTTTAGGTAAAAACTTACTATGTTTTATTGGGGTTTTTTATTTAAAAGAATATGGTTCACATGAGGGATCTCAAACTAAATGCAGTTGTATAACAAAAGTATGGAAGAAAATAAAGCCTAGGTTTTCTTGGAAATAAGCAGATCATATAACTATCAACAAAGATTGCCAAGTGTTCACTTCAAAAAACGTAATAAGAAATTGAACACATGCTGTGCTAGTGTTACTCGTTATTTCTCCATGTTTTACTGATTTAAAAATATGTCATACAGAGAACAATGCAAAGAAATCCCAAACAATCAAAAAACCCTCAAACAAACAAGAATCACAAACTACTGCTCTTTTTTCTTTTTAAATTGACAAAAAATTTGGTTTTACTTCAAAAGGTTTCTTATTTCTCTGTAGAACAAGGTGTTAATCATCTTGTTGGACTCCAAGCTTGGATAAAGAAACCCTCACTCAGTATGTATCTTCTTCTGCAACACATGCATGTAAACAATTTTTTCTGGCATGGAAGTTCATTGGAAGGTAAGTCAAAATAGAAGTTCACTACCACCATTTGGTTTGTTTCCATTAACATCAAACTAAACAAGTTTACAAGTTTTGTCTTTGATGAATCTGTATGCCCAGAAACACTGGATCCACAGATGGAGGGGTCACACCAGCATCTTCACAAAACACCACTAAGTGGTACCTTCCCTTCCCCATCATCTGATTGAGATTGTGGCCTTATATGCAAGGCCTTAGACAATGTCAAACAGAATATTAAAATCTAATATTTTCTTTTCAAATGTGTCTTCAGATTACAGGTATTTTTCCCACATTTGTTCCAGTGCTATAAATGAAATAATTTCACGCCTTGCATTTAGCTTGAAATGGCTTCTAAATACCTCTGTTATAAACCTATGACAGAATATCTGTATTATCTGTAATAGTAAATCTACTACTCATAGATCATAGAACCTGTACTATGCTTGGGAAGTATGACTTGACCTGACTTACCCTCATTTTTGAGCATAATAATGTTCTAATAACATTTGAGCTGAACTGAGTTGCAGACACACTAACCCAAACAAGTTTAACAGATGCTACAATGATGACCTCACACTGTGGTCTAGACAGGCTAACAAAATGACTGCATAACAGAAGGAAGCCTCCAGAGCAGGATAAAATACAGTCTTTGGTGAAGATGAACAGTGGAACTTTGGGGTATATAATAAATTTATACACTAAATTTAAGTATGTTTCATAGAATAATAGTTTTTATTGAGATGTGAGGAGACCACATTGATGGCTGCACCTGTTGGATAAAACAGAGGTTTGAACACATTTTCAGACTTACTATCTACACAAAC
This sequence comes from Chaetops frenatus, assembly GCA_013400775.1. Taxonomy (NCBI): domain Eukaryota; kingdom Metazoa; phylum Chordata; class Aves; order Passeriformes; family Picathartidae; genus Chaetops; species Chaetops frenatus. Next base: position 277,184 of record VZTR01013706.1, on the reverse strand, counting down.
TGTGAATGTCCTCTATAGTCCATAATTCCAGCAAAGACAAGCCAAATATACCTACTGACATTAAATCTACTCTAAGTGCTTTCCTTTGAAAGGATATTTTCCAAAACTGTTTTTTCCCTAAGCAGCAAAATCATGGATAGAAATTACTGGAATGAAACTTGGTGATTTTTTTTTTTTTTCTTTTGATGATAAACTTTTTCTTTAAAACTTTGATTTTAACAGTTAATCATCAAAAAAATTCATCTAACTCTGAATTGAAAGTTTCTTATTTTGTACCTTGAATTCAATTAATTCTGAAGTAGGAAGAAAAGTATTTTTGATTGTTTTCTGGTGCCTAGCTCAGGGCTTGAGAGGATCCCACAGAGAGGTGTAGTGAGCAGATTACAGGATGCAGAAAAATGTAGAAAAGGCCATGGCTGTAATTGATTACAGGTTTTTTCACATGAGCATCATCATGACAAATGGACGAATATGTATTTTTGCACTAATTTGAAGGAGTTTCAAGTCACAGTATCTTATCTTAAAGAGAAGGTAGCTCAAAGAATTCCTCTCTTTTATGTGTATTATTTAAGTACAAAAGAAACTTTGTGAACCAACACAATAACAACTTTTTATGACTACAAGCTTTTATTAGTTAGGAATAAGGTAAGGAGAATGATGAACAAGCTATGTAGCTCTCACCTAGTGACATCTAATAAAATCTTCAAATATAACCTCAATGGCACTCTAACAAATTTAAAGAGAACACTTTACTATTGCACTCCTATCCTGTACTTTTTATAAATTTCCCTATACCCAGAAAGGGTCAAATTTCACAGTAGAAGTGTCTGTGAGTGTGGTTCCAGTGTTGGCAGAGCTGTGCTCATTCCCATCACCTGAAATGGGTATGAAGGGAACTCTACCAAGCATCACCAGCACGTTTCTGCCTTAGTTAGTGAAAGTGAACTAAGGCTTTGTGGCACACACAGGAGCAGGACTACATAGTGAGGCCAAATATGCAGAGTCTGATTCCAGGAGAGTTAACTTGGTCATTTTGAACATCTGTGAAGCCTAATGTGAATTGAATGTTAAGTAAATCAACTTATTTTATTAGTACAGCACAGCATATTGCCATTTACTTCAACTCAACTTCTTTTCTATATCACATGCCTTTTGTGTATTTCATACATGCCTGAAAGATACTATTTCTGGAATAATTTCCAAGGGTTTTGCTATGTTTATGGAACTGATTCTAGTATTTTTCCAGAAAATACGGGTAGTTACACCATGTGCACAAAGCTTTCACAGCAGAGAAAAAAATCAAATCAACAAGAGTGAAACAACCTAGAAAACCCTACTCAAGTTTAAAATTCCTGCTTTAGCCTGTACTGGGGAGTCTTTTGGGTTGGAAAACAAAAGCTGAAAAATAACAGTGAAAGTCAAACAATTAAAGCACAGACAAGTTATTGAGCATTTGCTACTGCAGAGCTGCATGTTGTCTACTCTGCATCTCAGAAGTAATTCCAGGAAGAAACTTCAAAGCTAGGGAGCAAGAAATATTTTCTGACTATTACTGATGTTAAAAAATGGGCAGCTGCTTATAAATGCTCAGTGGCTTGGAATGTCAGCCCAAGCACTGGGGAATGACTTTGTGGAAAGGTTCATGGCCAAAATCATCCAGTGCATATCCATGCTTCCAAAACAGGCCTTCCAAAGGCACGTTGGGTTATTGTGTGACCTGCAAATAGAACACATTAGCACATACAAGGACTTGGGGTTTTGCTGGCAGTCTAGGTCTCCTTAGACCNGTATCTTATCTTAAAGAGAAGGTAGCTCAAAGAATTCCTCTCTTTTATGTGTATTATTTAAGTACAAAAGAAACTTTGTGAACCAACACAATAACAACTTTTTATGACTACAAGCTTTTATTAGTTAGGAATAAGGTAAGGAGAATGATGAACAAGCTATGTAGCTCTCACCTAGTGACATCTAATAAAATCTTCAAATATAACCTCAATGGCACTCTAACAAATTTAAAGAGAACACTTTACTATTGCACTCCTATCCTGTACTTTTTATAAATTTCCCTATACCCAGAAAGGGTCAAATTTCACAGTAGAAGTGTCTGTGAGTGTGGTTCCAGTGTTGGCAGAGCTGTGCTCATTCCCATCACCTGAAATGGGTATGAAGGGAACTCTACCAAGCATCACCAGCACGTTTCTGCCTTAGTTAGTGAAAGTGAACTAAGGCTTTGTGGCACACACAGGAGCAGGACTACATAGTGAGGCCAAATATGCAGAGTCTGATTCCAGGAGAGTTAACTTGGTCATTTTGAACATCTGTGAAGCCTAATGTGAATTGAATGTTAAGTAAATCAACTTATTTTATTAGTACAGCACAGCATATTGCCATTTACTTCAACTCAACTTCTTTTCTATATCACATGCCTTTTGTGTATTTCATACATGCCTGAAAGATACTATTTCTGGAATAATTTCCAAGGGTTTTACTATGTTTATGGAACTGATTCTAGTATTTTTCCAGAAAATACGGGTAGTTACACCATGTGCACAAAGCTTTCACAGCAGAGAAAAAAATCAAATCAACAAGAGTGAAACAACCTAGAAAACCCTACTCAAGTTTAAAATTCCTGCTTTAGCCTGTACTGGGGAGTCTTTTGGGTTGGAAAACAAAAGCTGAAAAATAACAGTGAAAGTCAAACAATTAAAGCACAGACAAGTTATTGAGCATTTGCTACTGCAGAGCTGCATGTTGTCTACTCTGCATCTCAGAAGTAATTCCAGGAAGAAACTTCAAAGCTAGGGAGCAAGAAATATTTTCTGACTATTACTGATGTTAAAAAATGGGCAGCTGCTTATAAATGCTCAGTGGCTTGGAATGTCAGCCCAAGCACTGGGGAATGACTTTGTGGAAAGGTTCATGGCCAAAATCATCCAGTGCATATCCATGCTTCCAAAACAGGCCTTCCAAAGGCACGTTGGGTTATTGTGTGACCTGCAAATAGAACACATTAGCACATACAAGGACTTGGGGTTTTGCTGGCAGTCTAGGTCTCCTTAGACCTAAGTCTTCCAAAGTCTCATTAGGACACCAGTCTTTGGAAGGATTACAAACACAGCATAATTTACACTACCAGCACACTTTACCACAGAGCTATGATCTCCACCTAGAGCTATAAGGACAATAAATATATCAGAGCTAAATTGTGCCTCAAGGCAAATACTCTGTTGATTTTACTGTCCTTCCTGTTATGTCTTGTGATGTTTTGCTGTACTCATCTGCTCATCCCATAAGACATCCATGTGAGCAGCTCTGTGGTTTTATTTTCATGTTTAAACCCAGCTGCTGTAATCAGCGTTTTTGTAACCTAAACGGCAGTGGTTGTGACCATACTAAAGTATAGCTTTTCACACTCAGCCTGTAACTCTGCTATTAGAGGTTTAAACATCAGTGCAGAGAAAGTCTATAATGAAAGTGAAGCTCTCTTTCATTTCCTATGATTCAGCAAAGCTGTACTTGAGAACTACCCAGTTTTGCTTCTCATGCTGTGACATTTGAGATCTGTCCTCCAAACCTCTGTGGAAGGCTATGGATTTGCCAGCTCGACATTTTAGATGGTATCACAGTCATGGTAAACCTCTGCCTTAATGCTGGCTTGGAGGCAAAGATACACCAAGTGAGTATGTGGAGTGGCAGTTAAGGACTCTGCTCATAAACCTCATCAAAAGCACATTAATTTCAGAGGGAACATGATTTTATAATAATTTCAGTGCATTTTATATTAATTGACAAAGGTATTCTTCTTGTTTAAAGTCTTAATGAAAATATTAAGGCTCATGGTGTAAGGGGGTACTAAATACAGACACAGAATCTTTTGAAAGCAATAACTTGATTTCTGACAACTAGTTGTACTACATTACTGCTTAAATGAAGACACAGAAATAAGTGTTTTGCCCTTAAATGTGTACACCCTCAGTGACTTTTGCTGTAAGAATAACACTCAGAATGATACAGAAGTGATCTTTTTAACAGTTTGTTTCTAAAGGATGTTTAGTTGAAGGTCCCTCAGTTTAGTCGTTATCTCTCAATGGTATTTCCTGCATTAAAAGTCACTGTGAATAGCCTTTCATCCTTCTGTTCCAGAAGTAAGAAATACAAAACTAGCTGGTGCTTTGCAGCCTGAAAACCTAAGAACCAAATTCTGAAATACCTCCAGCTGTGACACTTAGGAAATTAGCCAGTCTGGTTCCAACCCCTGCGAAAAAAGACACTTCAGCCTACCAATGAAAAAAAACAAACACTTTGTTTATCTTCCCAGAGAGTACTGATATGCATCTTGAATATGTCTAATTGCAGCAATATTCTGTAAAAGTGAATCCCTTAGCAGTATTTGCCAAAACAGTGACAACCCACCAGTTGCTAATGATGCTTTTAAAGCTGTTTTAGAAGTGACAGGGCAAAGGTCTGATAGCAATTTTTAAATTAGATCAGATTTTTGAACAGGTGTTTGTCAGGTCTTTCTCTAATGCAGATGCAGTTAATGCCTTCTATTTATCAGGTACTTTTCTTTTAGTCATCTTAGCATGAAGCTTGGTGATTGTTTCTGAGAGATCACTTGTTTACTTGGATTTCAGGAATTCCAGTTTCTTTTTCCCACTTGCTTTAGGAATTTTGGTAGGAAATACTTCAGTCATAAATTTGCTCTATCTTGGTACATCTGGACAATTAATTCAAAACCTAAATTGAATTCAAAACCTAAATTAAAAATGGGGGGAGGGGAACATTCAGTTTAAGTGAAATGCAAATTTTTCCATTTAAAAGAAAAAATAAAATCTGGTCCTGTTAATGCAAAATATTTTCTTTAGTCTAAATGTTTCACTTTATACATATTCTGTCCTGTAAAATGTTTTTAAATGAGAAATTTATTTTCAAAATAAAAACTGAATGTTGTGATTTGGAAATATAAAAATAAGCTCGAAATTAGACTAAAAATTATTTTCTCTTCATGGTGTAATTTATACCCTATATCTAAGTTGTATGTCCTATTTTATCCCATTCTTTTGTTTTCACTTGATTTGATACAGTTACCATTCAGACTTACCTATACAAAAAAAATGGAATTTTGAAGTTCCATTTGTTTCATGTAATGTTTTTTAACTTTTAAAGTTTTATTACTTTTTTTTCTATGTATATTCTGAATCCAGATTATTTCAAGCAATATTTGGACTGACAAAATTTCAAAATACTGCCTTATTTATTTGAAAGTATTAATAATTGAAGGGAAGACCTCACCTATGTGTAAGATCATGCTTCTCCCTTTCGCTTTTCTAATATAACTAACACTTCAGTATGAAAGATACACAGTTAGAATGCTTCTGATTTGCTTTTAAACTGCATTGGTTTAGTTTTAGATGGCAGTCTAAACTCTAGGTTCTGTATACTTGTATTTTTGCTTATATATAGCTATGATTTAAGAAATACTAGGGAATATGAATATTAAAAATAAGATATCCTATAGTTTCAAAGCATTTAAGGTCATCATTTATCTGAAAAATACTTTAAGTGTGTTATGCATACATAGAGAGGTATAACAAACACTTTGGGTTTTGTATAAAACTGCTTGGTCAGACAGAAATTAGCGTATCAGACTACAAAAACTGTGCTGTGAACTCTAGCGTAAAAGTAGCCAGTTACCCTCCCAATGCATGTCTCCTGGCTACCTGACTTCAGCTTTAAAAAAGATGCAACTCCAAAATAAGGCTTTTCTTGTGACTAATACATTTGTCAAGTTTCAGTCTTGTGTGGCTTATATAGGATTATCTAGAGGCTTGTAAGGGGTGACCTCTTGCTGTAACCTTTCCTTTGATTGATCTTGCAAGGTCTTTCTTTCTCCTGTCTCCCTCCAGCTCTCTGTTTTTAAGAAACTGTTAGGAACAAACTATTGTTGAAAACTCTCAGCCTGTGTCAAATCTGGTTGAACCAGTTGGCCCATTTTCACGAGTCCTTGCAGAGTAGGAAAGAGATGCAGAGACTGCAGAGACTGTAAGACAGCATAATGTTTCTTGCAGTGGAAATCAGTTACATCAACAATAACCACAAACTTTATTTCTTAAAATCCCGTAAATCCTGTAAAAGCTGTGCCAACAGTACTGCAGTCATGAAGCTGAAAAATGCACTTACAGACTTTTGTTTTCCAAAGCTTTCAGTGGGGTGCAGTTATTGAGACTCCTGCCTCCTTGTCAGGCCAACATCTTCTCTTTGTGCTTGAGAAACCCTTCATGGTCTTGAACCACCACTTTAAACAATTCTACAGTGTGCTCTTTTCTTTCCTCTCTTGTTTTTCATTCATGAATTTGACAATGTAGCAAGAGAGTTTGATGGTTTGAAGACTTCAGGAATGGGGCTTGTAAGGTGAGGAAACTCTCAAGTGTCTTCTGTTCAGCCTTCCTGGCAATAAATAATTGCCTTTTTTTTTTTAAATGCAACTTTTAAATTCAACTGCCAATATTTTACTTTGAGGCTCAGGAGATTCTTGAGACTTAAGAGATTCTTCTAAGTTAAACTCCAATGTGTCTTGGAGCTTTCCTCAGTTTGTAAACACCATTAGTAACATGTGCTGGCAGGCCAGCTGTTCTCAATGCAGGTTTCAGTGATGTTCCACCAACCTGCATTTAACATTCATGGTTCTGTGGCCAGAAGATGTGGTCAGGGTATTAATTCAGAGCATTTCTGGGGAACAGCATCCTGGGTGGGCTGTAGAAGGACGAAATAGAACTAATAATTAAATTCACCTTTCTGCAGAGAGCCTTAGCCTTGAAGGACCTATTGCTGAACAAGCAGCAAAGAAAATACTGATTTATTAAATTTAATCCAGCAAGGTAGACACTGATGTGTAATTCACCAGAATGGCCCCTCCCTGGAGCTTTGCATGACAGATATGTTGAGGAATGAGAGAGGGCAGACCTTCTTTGCTGGAGCTGTTTCTAAAGTTCCATTTCATATCCTACGTTTAAAGTTTGCTGCGGCATAAATATTACTGCAGTGAGAGAAAACCAGGCAAGCTGAAGACTTGAGTCTTGAGTATTTATTCCTTGTTAATAACACTGCTCACTATGACAGTTACTTGCACTAAAATAAATCTTAGTAAGATTTGTACTGATAGTTAATTTTTTTCTAGATCAAAGTGCTAGTTATAGGATATGTATTAGATATTTGGCCTATAAAATACAGTATCCACCAGTAAGCACAGCTCTTTTCAAAGGGATTTTTCTATACAACTTGGTTTAGTGGACCACAAAATGGGAGAATGGGAGCCTCTCAGAGGCTGCAATAGCAGGAGAAACCAAAAATAAAGCTACAGGATTAGCTGTTAGTCTATTCAACTTGAACAACTGTATTTTATCTGTTGCTTCTTGAATGTGCTGGGGAGCAGCTTGAGCAAAGAGAATCAAAACCTGGAGTAGGCAGTAACTCACCCAAACCATTGATCCTTCAGTTTTAAAAATGAAGATAAATATTAAATGTGTATGTCATCATACACAATGGCAAAGACCAACACAATGATGTCTTGGACTTTCTCCATGGCACTGCTGGCATGCAGTAGTAATTGCCACATTACCCAGCACAATTTGAATGAAACTGAGTCAAATTTAATTAGCTCTTGTCTTTAGACCATTTCTTCACCCACACTTGTAGTCTTTAGGATCTTGCTGCAAAACTGTAATGTTGTACACAAAATGCAAGCTGTTAGGAGAATCCAATTCCGAAATCTGCCCAAGTTTACCATCATATACTGTAACTCTTGAGTAATAGTGGTCTATTTTTGTTTGTCCTTTCTTCTAGGGTACCTTTGCAACCTTTTTTCACATGGTGCTGTATGGCAGCCTGGCTGGTCCAGCCCTTAAGGCTGGGAAATGCCTTTCGTGGATTTGACCATATTTAGACGCTGAGCTTTTACCTGCAGGTTTTTGTTCCATATCTGTCTGCAGTCATTGCCGCATTGCCTTTACCAAATTTCTTGTCTTTCTTCATCTGCTTTGAAACGTTTTACTCCTCCTTCATTGATTAAATGCTATTGACCATTAAATACAATTTGGGGTTTTAGTTCTCCCTCATTTTAGTGAAGAAGTGCTACAAAGTAATGAGTGTAAAATGCTACTTTATTATTTAATTTTGTATTTAACATAAGTAGTCTTCTAAAATTACAGCTTTCTTTCTTAATTCTAATAACAGAAATCACAAAATTACCTGCCAAACTTACACAGAAAATGATCCATTCCAAAATTCAAAATTGCTGTTCAAATTATACTGAATATGACTGAAATCCTTCCAGAACATTTTAATTGCTCCTAAATGATAGAAAAATATTTTCTTAAAATACAACTTTAAAAATCTACAGAAATAGTTGTCAAACTCTGAATGCTTAATTATTCCTTCTATTCCTGACTTTTTGCAAAAATATAAAAAAAAATACTGACTTGTTCTACTCAAAACTGCTGATGTACCTCACATTAAACAGATTAAATACAAATTCAGTGAGACTGTACTTCAAATTACATAATAAAATGTGGATAAAGCAGATAACTTTTTTAAAGTTCAGAGAATTAAATTTTGCAATGAATGCTGGAGACCTGGGTTTGTCTCATACTGTCTCTTTCAGCTCAGCTGATCAGCAGCTTTCACACTGTTGAATTGTTCCATCAGCTGTTGAGCTCTCCTTGCCCTGGGAGGCACTCACTCCTTCCCTGCTGTGTCCTGCCCAGTCAGGGCAGGGAGCAGTAAAGCAACAATGGAGAGGGAGCTTTACCAGCCAGTCCCCAGCCAAAGTATTGCTGGCTTAAGTGTTTTTGTTTCTAAAAGGATTTAAGAGCAAGATTTTTGTGAGTTGATGAAAATATGCTAATGGGGTGATGAGACCAGTTTCAAACTTGTTTGGCATAGAACATATGCATAGTGGTTTCTAATGCCCACCCTGAATGAACAGCAGCAATTGAATCCACCAGTATCAATAAATACTAATCCAGACCACAATATATGTGCCCCATTTTAGCTATATTTAGCTACATTAATCATAAAAGTATAAAAGGATGGTTGTCCTTACCAGCTCAAAGCATATAAACCATTTAAGAAATGACAGTTTGTCTAATCTCATGTACTTATGTATTTATTGGAGCTTTCTTATAGGATAATACCAACAGCAGACTATCTCTCTCATCTAGACCTCCTGAGAGTCTTTTTCATTGTGCAGTTCTAGTTTAGACTCTCTTGATATACTCACAGGGAGTGTCTGTTGTTCCTCTGTCAACATTGCCCCCAAACCGTAAGCACAGCCATGTGTGTACAATAGAAGAGGGATTTTAAAACAGTTAAACCAAGACAAGAGTAGTCACAGGATCATTGTTCTGTTCAGAAGATGCTTAAACACTCTCTGATTATCACTGAAACAGATTCCTTTTGTACATCTGAAATAAACACTGTACTTTAGTGGTGCTTTTAACAACTGGGTTTATAGAAGTGACCTCAATTGAATTTTTTATTGAATTTTTTTTCCTCTTTATCTGTCTTCATTAGATTCATGAGTTCATATAAAGGAACACTTTTTTCCCCAAGAAGATTTCGTGCTGCCAAGGTCCCCCTTGAAACTCCTATTTTTTTACCTAGGCTTAGTTAATAAAATGTAGATGCTTCTTGCTCAGTGCAAATCATTTGCTTACTCAATGTTGATTCATCGTCTTTCAAGGAAAGACCACAGTGTAAGACACTCTTCCCAGGTTTTATTGCAGTTATTTGCTAAGATGAAATCATAAACTATGTCACCTTCCCAGACTTCTTGTTCAAAATCCAGAGGTCTTTATCTTGAATCTTTCCCATCTTTTTAATAATAGTTCCCATAAACAAATCTATAATTTCTTTCACATTCACATTGCACTCATCTAGAATGCAATTCAGAGTCTTTCTCACTAGAAAACCTAGAAAATTTACCTACATAAATATTGTCCTTCCTAAGCAGCACAGCTAGGCAAAATAACCTCTATGTTTTCCTAGTTAGGATGGGAAATTGTAAAGAAATAAGAGTCCTTTGATGCAATTAAATCTGTTTTCAAGATCTGTAATTACAATTACTGGTTTCTCATTTATGGGAGAGTTCAAAACACTACTATCTTCCTGCTCCAGCCTCTTTAAGCCAGCACCCAGTACAAAGGCCACTGGCTTTCCTGAGTACGGTTTAGAGTAGCTTTGGGCTTTGTTTTTATGTTATTCCTGAACTCTTGCCTTTTTTTCTTTGAACAGTCTGCTATATATTGCTAGGTTCCCTGAGCAGAATGCAGAATGCTCTCTGCCCACAGTGCTCAAACTGCTGAGCAACCCTGGTTACCTTTGGTTTGTGAAAAAGCCATTTGCTTAGTAGCTTCTTGTAGACTATTTATTGAAAGATGGTGGTTAAGCCTTTCAATTTCAACCCAACCTACAGATGCTATATGAAGGACCACCTCTGTAGCATGCAGGAGAGAGATCACCTCTATGTGTTCTAAATAAGGCCTACATATTCAAAATAAGAAACATTTGTTGCTCTTACAGTGAAACTATCTGTATTAAAATTTTATTCCAAATGGTGTTACCAAGTGTATGTAAGATGGTGTATGGCAGATCTTGGTGAAATTCCACTGCCCCTGCAATGCTTGAAAACAGAGAAGAAGGTCTCAACGATGTTGTCTCTGTTTCAGGAAAACACATCAATAATAATATTTTATTTTACTGTAAAATCGTGATTAAGGCTAATTTGAAACTGTATCATAGATTTTAGATCAGGCTGTGAAATATTCCAGGCATTATGACACCAAGTTAAGCCAAAGTCAATTGGGAGGTCTAGGAAAACGTATAAATATCATCATAGACCTGAGTAATAAACCAGTGATGCTATTTTTTTTCAAGGAATTAAGTATTTAGACTTCTAGATAATTGCCACACAGTTTGGTGCCAGGTGCCAACAACAGTTGCTAGGTAATTGGTAACTACCAATACTCTTCTGCGCTCTTTTAATAATTTTGTGTGAGCTTTGTATATGGAAGGAACTGCAATCGAAATTAAACAGCCATCCAAATCCTGTCTTTGACTAATAAACAGGTTGAAGCCAGTGCTTTTATTTGGACTAACAAACGAGAGAACTGAATGTATGGAATACTGCTTGCGAAATTGCGGTTATTACTGCCTAGGGCTATCGATGACGAGCATGATTTTCCCAGTCTTCGGGAGCTGCAGTGGCTTCCAGCCCGGGGAGCGTGCGAGGGAAGCTGGCGGGCTCAGCCGCTGCTCCTGCGCGGACATGTCAGGGTGTCCGGGAACGCGCAGGGCGCCGCGGGCGCGGACAGCAGGTGCGCGGGGGGGCGAGCACCGCCTCGGCTGTGGATCCTCCTGTGCTCTGATACCTACCTGCTCTGGAGAGGCTAAAAACAACTCGATTTTCGAAAGGAAGAGGGGGAAAAAAGGAATGTTTGGCACTGTTGTTACTTCCAGCTGTCCGAGCCTCGGTCGTGACAGCTGTGGCCACTTTTTCCTCCCAGGAACCGCGCTGCTTTGCGGTGAAGCCGGAGCTGGCGATCCCCGCGCCGCGCTGGCTGTCCGCGCTTTGAAAGTAGCGCGCAGCTCCACGGCAGTTCGGCGCTCGCGTTTCTCCAGCGTCCCCCACCGTCTCCAGCACCCGCGGCGGAGGGACCGGTGAGCGCTCCACACCCACGCTGCCCCGCGCCCGCTCGCCTCGCCGACATGGTATCACCCGAAACCCATATCCCGCTATGGCGTGGTATATCCCGGCGCGGGAGGCGCTTCCCTCGGGCCGGTCGCGCCCGCCGCCCCCCAGCCCTTCTCTTCCCTGGCGCTGAGAGAGGAGCAGGGGCGCGCCCGNCCCGCCGCTCCCTCTCTTTGTGTGCGAGCGAGGGAGGGAGCGCGCGCGGGCGGGCCCGAGACACAGCGCGGAGGAGGGCGCGGAGCAGCGTGAGGCCGGGGAGCGGCGCGGGCGGGCGGCGGTTCTGAGCGCGCCGCGNGCATGCGGCCGCTGGGCGGCCAGGAACGCTGAGGGGAAGGAGGCGGCAGGACCCCCGCCCCCAGGTAGGCTGGCTCGGAAAGTTTAGGGCGAGGTACCGGGGCGGCTCCGCTGCGCGCCCCGCAGGCCCCGCGGCGCAGAAGCGCCGCCGCGGGGAAGCCTCAACTTGAGGCCGAAACTTGTGGCTTCCTCCGTTCCAGGCGGCGCGGGAAGCCAGGGCCCCTCCGTCCCGCCCCGCCGCGGTGCGTGTGCGGAGTCCGGCCCGGGCCCGGCCTCCTCCGGGCAGCAGGAAGGGCCGGGGGTGCCCCCCCGCCGCCGCCCGACCCGGCCTGGCCCAGCCCGGGACGGCCCTTAGCAGAGGGGCGGCAGCTGGAGGTGGAGGGGGGGTCGCCCGCTGCCGCATCTCCTACCAGAGCCGTCAGGTCGGTGCCCGGGGAGCAGCTGGGTCCGCGCGTCCCGGCGGACACAATGGGCTTTATCCGCAGGGAGGTCTTGGGCTGCGATTCCCACCCCGAGTTTCGGATTCGTGTCACACGCCGGCGAGGCCCCGAGTTAATGGAAACTCTCTGTCTCTCTGCAGATGGCTTTCCGGATATCGCGATCCGCGCTGGGGATAACACCCGATTTAGCCATTCACGCGCTTTGATTTCTTTCTCTCCACGTAGAGTCCCCTGCGTTGACTTTCAATGCGAGTGGGGAGGCTGACTGAGTGAAAGGCTGCTTTTGGGATCTTCTGTGGGATCTACACTGCCTGGTGTTGGAGGGTGGAAGCTTTGTGCTAGGGAGTCGTTCTTCCCATTCTTCTTAAGGAGACGAGGGAGCTTCTCTTCAACAATGATGAAAACCGAAGGCAAGGGGGAAAGGACTTTAAGAAGTGCTTCTCCACACCGAAATGCTTACAAATCTGATTTCCATGCTATCAAATGCTCTTTTGATGGTGTAAACCACCCCGATAACACTTCCAACAAAACAGGTTTGCATCAGAAGCTGAGCACCTCTTCCAATGGAGGGGGAAGTGACCCACACAGTCGAGGCAGAGCTGCCACTTACGGCAACAGAGTACACAAGATCAAAAACATGTTTCTGCAAATGGGAAGCTCTTCCTCCACAACTTCTTGTGAAAGCAGTCCACCTGCTGAGACCAAATTAATCAGCCGTGCCACGGCAGCAGAGTATGGATCTTCTCCTGCTAGTCCATCTTTTCTCATTGTCCAAAAAAATAATCTTCTTAATACAACTAGCAGCCCCAGCGGTGGTTCTGTGGATTCGTTGTCTGTATCTTCTGCTGCTGACAAAGTCATCCGTAGCAGTGATGAGGCAGACTTGGACAAAGTTGCCCTGGCAGAAAAATTTTCAGAGACCAGGAAGCTCTTCGAGCGAAATATAAAACAGCGGAGCTCAGTGGACAGATACTCCCCCAGCAAGTGTGAAAGAAGTGAAGATAGGAGAAGACCTGGTTTAGCTTCTGATTGCAGCAATGTTGTGGTGGACCAATTCAGTTTTAATACAGAAGCAAGTCCTCCAGTGGCTTTGGAGAAAGTTGAAAATCAAAGTAATGAGGAGCTGAAGCAGCAGCATGCTAATAGTGGTTCCAAATCTTCCTTCCTGAATGCAGGGCCCATTTCTAGGAGGCTGGAAAGCTTTCTGTGTGACAGTGATACTGAAGAGTCCAGAGAAGCTTCCAAAAATGATAGTTCTCCAAATCAGGACCCTTTGAGAGGCCAGCAGAGTTTGAATTCATCTGCTGCTGCTGAAGGATGTCTGGAGAAGGGTGCATCCCCCAAAGTGCCTGAGATCTGCAGAGATGAGCCGAGCAAGGCACTTGGAAAAGACAGAAGAGAGCAACTGGTACTTGAGAGAAGCCCGTGGAATATGGGCAGTGTGGCTGCTCAGGAGGCTCAGCAGACATCAGATAGTGTTTGCTCCTGGGTTTCTCCCACAGAGGGGACTTGCACAGAGCTGGTTGCACAAGGTGAAACCTCAGGTTTGGAGAAGGATCACGTTGATCAAGAGAATCAGAATCTCGTACGTGACGTACAGGAAGGGAAGAGAAGCAACTGTGCCTTGGAAGTGGTAGAAGAGCTTACAGATGGCAGCAAGATCAATTGGGAAGAAGGAGATGGGATGTCTGTAAGAGATGGTCCCGTTGCACAAGCACAGGATGTTCTAGAGCAGGAAGAGGATACTGAAGAAGAGGAGCAAGAAAAGCAAAGTGAGGACTTCAGTGATTTTGGAATAGAGAATGCAGCTTTTGATGATGACAGGGACGCAGAGCCAGAAAACCAAGAGCCTGAAGGTGAAGTAATTTTGGAGAGAGAGGAGGACTATATGTATGACAGTGAATATGAGGAGTTTCCTGGGCTTTCTGAAGAGGAAGATCCAGCACCAGACCGAAAAGTCAAGTTCTCAACAGCTCCTATCAAAGTAAGTGCATTTGAGTTTTCTTTTTTTTTTTTTAAGTTGTTTTGCAGTCAAAAATACTCGGCAAAAAAAAATTTTTTTTTGTTTGTTTCTTTTTAAGTTGTAAAAACTGTTTAAGAAGTGTCAGTTTACAGCTTTTATTCAACACTAAGTATGAGAGAAGTAACCACTTCAGAAAATTTATTAATTATTCAAATGATTTCTTAATTATAGCTGCTTCATAAGATAGTGTAGTGAAGCACATGAGATTTTGCTTGCTGGAATTTTTCAGAAGCACAAATCTTTTAGGAGTGGATACAAACACCTGACCTTTAATACTTGCCTTCGTTTGTTTAAAATTGAGGCATTGCATTAGGAATGGTTATTTTCAGTTTTCCTTTTGGCACAAAAGTTTTTAAAAAAAACCCCAAAACAACAACCCCCCCCGTAGAAAAATTCATATTCAATTTCAGACTTTATGGAATTAACTGTAAGAAAATATCAGATGACTGATTCTTGTATTTTAAGATTGTAGAATTCTCTCCAATAATAAACATATATCTGTTGTTTGGTTCTAATACTGATTGGTGAATAAGCCCTAGGAGTTTTAACATGTTTATTTTGAAGTTACGGCGGTGCAGAAGTAAAAATTAGAGGACAGACTGGATAATGAGGAGTAGTGTGAGTTGTAACTTTAGCAAATTAAAGATTTATGTGTCTGATCTTCCCCCACCAGAAATACCCACAAAGTAAGTTGTTCCACAGCTCAAACTATGTTTACTCATAGTCTCTTGCAGACTTGAATTATTCTAGTCTTTCTTAAACTTTGGAAGGAGAATTGGGAGACACGGATGAGGATGGAATGGGAGTCTGTACAGACTTTACTCAGCATACTTCTCTTCTATCACAGGAATGATAGATATCATCTTTAATAAACAGCTTTTACACTGTGTTCATAGAGAGTCAGGACTCACTTTTACTGATCAGAGGGATGTAAAAATTCCGTTGACTCTTGAACTTCCCACAGCAAAGAGCTGTAATTTTCCAGTTTGCTAACACACAGCAGTGCTGCACCCCAGCAGATATTTTGATTGTGGCAAAAAAATTTGGCAAAATGTGAGTTTTGTTGTGTGGGGGTTTTTTTATAGTCTCTAGTCTCCCTAGACAGACTGACTTTATATGGCTTTCTTCTAGTTGATGTTGCTTTAGTGGTGACCTGGAGCAGTGGAGGGGAGAGTGCTGCTATTGAAAACTGTGTAATGAGTCTGGTGAGGGCTGGGAGAGAGCCGGAGGGGCATCAGTCCATTTCTACATGCATTTGTGCACTCAGTATCTGAGTGAAGTGCCGTGTAGGGTCTACTGTAAATGTGTTGAGTGACTTCCTGCTGTAGGCAGGGTTTTACTGATCATTGCTGATATCCTGCTGAAGCAGTGGCTGTTAACAGACTTTTGCCTTCTCTGCTATGTCCGTGCCAGACATGTTTGAAAGCACTACTAGAAATCTCAGTGCCAGCTGTGATGGAAGCTCTTGTGTACGCAAAACTTGGGTTTTGGTAACAAGCACTATTCAATTATAGCTACTTCTCTGAAAGCCATAGGAGACAACCTGTCTCAGATTATCATTTACACAACTGAGAGATGAACTGTTAGAAGCAACTGTTAGCAGTTTCCTATGAAAAATAACATAGTTCTTGCCATGATGCCCCACTTGGAGTGGCAGAACAAACTGTATTTAATAGCAGTAGGGTCATTGAAATATGTTTTAAGGCTCTTAAATTGAAACTTATGAGACTTGCCTTCCTTTATCACCTTTCAGTGAAACTTTACTGTATCTTTCCTACATTGCGTATAGGGGTCTCTTTCTGCATGTAATTTTCAATAGGTTTTCCTCCTTTGTTCCTTTTGCCTAAGCAATGATTTCTGTTCCCGTGTCTGCCTTTTTGCTTCATGTTTTCTATGGTACTTAGTGGGAAGAAGTCCTGGTTCTATGGTTTTTGGGATTTGTGCTCTGTAAAATAAAGAATTCCAATCTTTTTATGCTTACCCAGAATTTTCTTTAGTTGTGTATTTTTAATATCTCAATAACCGTTTAGAAAATCCCAGTTTTACCTAACAGAAGGAAATCTCTGTTCATAGATTTTGGTGCATCTTAAATTGGAAGAGAAAAAAACCTAACTGGTAGCTAAAATATTGTTCCTGGTCCCACCACAGTTTAGAGCAGTGCCATAGTGAGAAGTGTATCCTAATAGCTTCTTTTTTCACCTTTTTTAGACCAAAAAGTTTGACTAAAATGTGAGTGGCAGTTTGACATTCATAGCCACTAGAGAAGGTATGTGATTTCTTCTCCCCATAGATGCTCCAGAGAGAGGCGAGGCTGCCCTTGCATTCTTGTTGTTTTCATTCTGCACCTCTCTTGTGATTGCAAAGAAACCATCTGTGTTTCTTGCAGTATGCTGTTTAGCAGGTGTCTGGTAGAGTTGAGGAATTCAAAATGTTCAGAATGTACCGGGGAAGAAAAAGCACACTCTCAGATCTTCAGTTCTGTGTTCTTGCATTCTGTGGTGATGGAGCTTTGACCACTGTATTTGAAATACGCAAAAGGGAAGTTGGGTATGTCTGTAGGTAATGGAGAGAACTTAAAGGCACCTGAAAAATAGCACTTACACTGCTGCAACAAAGAGAAATTGATTAATATTTCTATTTCAGAGCTTCTAGCTGGTTGTAAATTGGCAAGGCCTTCCAGTAAAAGAAGGAGACAGTGGAGCTCCCAGGGGATGTATAAGGTAGCTAACACTCTTAGCACTGCATCTGACCTGTGATGGAGGTTCATAATTACTGACATCTGTAGCAGGGCTTGAGAACATAATTTGATCTGATAATTTCAGGAGAAATGGAACATAATTACACAAATACTCTGTTATTTTGTGCTGCACTGTGTCTGTGACAGCCGTCACAGATGAGACTTTTAAAAAGAAATGTTTAAATTCTGTAGAAGCTGTTGATAAATGACATATGGGATTTCTTACTTGCCATGAGTGACTAGACTCTCTAAGTCCTGCTGCTGTTTGGTCTTTCCAGACCCTAGGGAACATTTTATCTAGGTTCTTGTTTCTCCTGGAGTAGTTTAGAGAGTGTTACAGTGCAGTTATTAGCAGAACTTTGCATCCTGGATTTGTTTTATGGCAGATGGGCAATTTTTAGTTTCTTGTTGCCACGTACGAAGCCAGTAAGGATTGTAAAGCACACTCAGCTCTCCAAGGTGTTTGCAAGGGAACTGAATTTGCCTTTGTCTTTAAGTTCTCTGAGTAAGCTGTGTAAACAATCAGCATTACACACAATGCAAATAACATCAGGTAGTTCTGCTGTCATCCCTTTATATTTCATTTTGCCTTTGTAATGTAGACATTAACTTGCTTTCTGTTATGGCATTACCTTGAAAGGCTTTAATTAACATAAATGTAATGAGTGAATTTGACATTTGTAATTTTGAAATTTTTTGTTGGGAAAACAAATGCTTGTTTTCAAATTGATTTCTTGAGATGTTTCCACCTCTGACTGTGTCAGACTTTGTCCTCAAAACCTTTAATAGCACAATTACTAACTTCTGCAATGATTTATGACCCTTAGAAATTCTGTAGCTCAGGTAAGCTGAAAAGATAATACAGCTGCTGCTGTTTGCTTCTGCTTACTTATCAGTGTTATCTAGTTTATGTTGAATGGGAGTGTCTATTCCCAGCTTTTTGTGAATACTAATAAATTTTAAGATGTTTTAGTCAAGAACACAGTTTAAAAAAGTAGACAGAACAAACCCCAAACCTTCATAAAGGTGTTGCTTTTATATTTGTCATGCATAAATGTCACAGCTGAGCATAAATTTATTTCATAAGGAAACTTAAATTTCATAAGAAAACAGTTTCATAGTTTGTGTGCCATCCCAACCAGTCAAGGAGTTTCAGCTACTTCTAAGAGAATATGGAAATCCTTCATAATATTGCCATTTGTCTTGCACATCACAATAAAGTTGTTTTATGTATAGCTAGGCACAAATGGTAGTGTTATTCAGCCTGTCACACTCTTCAATGTTTTTAGTACAAAACTGCTTACTGTGGAAGTTAATGAAGAACTAAATGAAGATAACCATTGAATTAGATTTCCTGTATGACAGCATACCTGCAAATGCTTTTAGGAGATGCACAAATTTTCTAGATCAATGTGTAGACTCTGGAATACTGTTTTAACACAATGTTGTAGCGTAGAGCTTCAGCTTTTAACATCCTCTGATTTTGAACTGTTCACTTGGGTACTTACAATGTCATACACAGAAAGGGATACCAAATACACTAACTGGTTGAAGATCCAAAGAAACTCCCGGATTTGGGTTAATGAGAGAATTGATGGCTGATCAATTGTTTGTCAGCCATTGCTCAAGCACTTCAGTAAAGTACTTCTGGAGTATTAAGAAACAGGTATGTGATGTGGGTGAGGGTTGATGAAAGAAAATAGAGATTTGATTTGAGAGTAAATTTAAACAGAATTGACTTATGTGGGAATTCATATTTTTTTCTTGACACAAATAATGTGGTTTTCCATTTTACTTTGTTTGGGATCTTTTCCAATGACCGTTTGCTTGTTTAAAGTAATATATTTTAATTGTTTTGAAGCTCTGTTTATCAACATTACATCATTTGTAACTTAACATCAAAACAACTTTTCTTCATATTTTCATCTCAATCTCTCCATGGTGACTTTTCACAAAAAATAATCCTGTTTTGTTCTGCCTGCATCTGAGAGTGTGGCATTCCCGCAACTTAACAGTATGAAATGTTAAAAACATGGATAATAATTGGAGGAAGAGGGTATTTGTTTTCACACACATGTAAAATTTTTTGGTTGTTTTGGGGTTTTTTTGAGAAAAGAAAATCTTTAAACCCTTATTGAAAGTTCAGTTTTCATATAAGTAAAATGTTTCTGAAGTTAAATGTTTATTAAGCCTAAATGCATTTAATTCTGTGTATAGGTTTACCTGTGTTTCAGAGTTCTCTGTCGAATATTTCTGATGCCTTTATAGTCCCTGTTTTTTTGATTTTGTCTGTGATAGTTGTTCAGCTCTCTGGAAAGAAGATCTTTCAACTCAAGCTGTCTTTGGCTTTTTTATTTCTTTTTTTTATCATATGTATTCTGGTTTGATTTTTAGGAAATGTTTGATATGTAAGTTGTACAATAGTAGATTGATTTGGCATTCCAAGAGTCTTTGGATGTGAGTCTAGTGCCAGGACATGGGTCTGTAGAGCAGAAATCTAAATTGAAACAGAAAAAGTAAAGAATTTATTTTATATCCTGGCTCACTGCTGGAGCAGCTTGAGTCTTTACATTAATATCTGTGTATTTCTAACGGAATTATTCTGTAGATGCAGTTAGATAACATACCAACTGACCTGTTTAATGTATTTGATTATGATATAAAACTATAGAAAAATAAGAGAATGTTGAGGCTATGGAGATCAGGTGAGGTTATCACCTGCCTGTCCTTACTCTCTTTTCAGTCCCTCCAGCTTCTAACTTCCTAGCAATTTCACCTGGATTTGGTAGGAAGGAGAGAGGGATTTTAAAAGGTATTTTTAAGTACTGATTGGTTTGTGGAAAATTAGCACTTGTATCAGAGTTGCATATTCATGGCCTCACTGATGACAGGGCTGGCTGCAGCTTTAGTTTAAGCTACTTGTTCTTTTTGGCTTAATGTTAGTTGATCACTGTGTATGCCCAGCCTGTGCTGTGTTCTGCTCTGAGAGTAGCTGTGGGCAGCAGGAGGGAGAAAAGGAGGTGAATATGAGGCACTTGAGGGTTTCATGGGAGATGCTCAGAAGAAACACTGAGGAGGTGGTGGTCAACAAAGATAAGCAAATTTATAGGAGACAAGTTCAGTAGCTCAACAGTTAAAGTGCTGAAAGATTCAGTGTCTTTTTGATGATGATTACTGTTGTTAGCATGTGAGAATACATAACCTAACCGGGTAAAGAATGAACCAGTAGTAACTGAAACCTTTTTGTAGTTTACCTTTGAAGAGATGGAAAAATAAATTATCCTTTTCCATATAATTCTAAAAAAAAGGAAGGTGAACACTAAGAATGACATCAGTAAAAAGATGCTTACCTGTATTATCTGAGTGCATATTTTGTAATCTTGAGATCATGAGGACTGTGCAGAGTTTTTTACAGGATTCTTATATTTTTATTTAGTAGGAAAGTATTATGCAATATGGCAAATTCTTTATTTTTCAGACATTTTCTTTCATCACCCTGTGATGTGACTTGGCATAGTGAATTGACCCTTCTTTTTAGACCTGGGGTATTGATCATTGCTAATGACAGTATTAATGATTAGTTAATTGAGTTGATGTGGTATCCCCTGGTGGTGGGGTTATTTTGTTTCTTCTTAAGGTCTTCAGAAAACAGGTGGACTATTTTTGTGTTCACTGTTACTCTTCTGAACTTCCCCATAGCGATTTCCTGGCTGTTTAGATTTGGTCAGGCCAAGATTTTTGTTTTGGTGAATAGTAAATAAATACATGTGTATCTGTATGGATCACCAGGCGTAAACTGTTGGTACCAGGACACCTGTGAAGTTTACAGAGGTTTGTAATTGAATCACTCTCTTTACCTACATATATAGCTTTCCGGAGCTAAGATTGTTGTTCATGCCCCCTCTTATGTGGTATTTTGAGTAGTTTTTCCTCTTCTGGTCATATGCTACTTATTCTGGAGCCTTTCAGTCTTTGTCAGTCAGAGAGCAATGCCACCTCAACTTGAGTTCCTGGAGGAGTACAGTGAGGTCACGGCAGAGCTCTTCCACAGACAGAGATCATGGATTGTATCTGAAATGAAATAAAATCAGTGTTCTGAATCTGAATGGATACTTTTCTTTGTCTTCAGTTTTTCTACCACTGGGATTTAAAAGTTGAATACCTGAAAGTGAATGTTTCTCCTTCCCAAGTAGGTAGCATAACCTGACTGAAGTAGGTATTGTCTTGTCTGTCTTATTCTTTAGCAGGCTACAGTGTTTTAGGTCCCGCAGTGAAAAACAAAACTAAAGAATAAATTTTCTGGTTTTATTAAGTAGAGAATGATGAGACTGGTAAAAAAAACTGGTTTATTTTTGATTACATCATCTATATGAAGTTTGTCTGTATTGTACATCTGAAGCAAGATTGTACTTTTGTCTTCATGTAAACTGACTTGGTTGGGGTTTTTGGTTAAGTCATACAGAGCTGCAAGATCAAGGACATAAGTGTGCACAGCTTGCCCACTTGTGTCCAGCTGCTTAGTAACAGAAATTGCTACCTTGAGTGTAATGGTTTATAATATCAACCTTTAGCAGTTGCCAACCACACTGAAAAATTTTTGAAGAGTAAAGGTGTGAGTATTTAAAAAATAAAATTAAGTAAGGTGTTTCTCTTTGCTGCCTCTGTGATTATATAGCATGAATTGAGTTAAATCAAATATAGGCAATTTTTACTTAAAATATAGAAAGTAATGCTAATGAAATACCACGTAGCTTTTGGAAGTAGAGGGAAGAATGGGGTAGCAGTAGCGAGATGTGTACTGGAAAGGAAGAGGGAGATTGTAAGAGTAAACTCTCTAAGGTGGACATTATGCTTCAGTCCTACCTCAGTGCTACTGTTTCAGATGATTATTCATGGGCACTTCACATTTTGTCAGGCATCACAAGGGCCTCAATTTGGAAAGCTGAAACTGTTTGCTGTTGGATAATTTTCCCTGAGCTTTCACTTGTGTTTTGAATGTTTGGCTTTATGGGGTGTCAGTAAAGTGGCAGGTTCAAAGTGAGCGCTGTGTTTCCGAAGCAGGTGAACCAAGGGGTGTGGTCCTGGCTGGGTGTGCTCCAGGCAGGGCGTCACTGACACTCCAGGCCTCTCCCAGATCTGCAGTGTTGCTTTAACTACCTGTGCAGGTGTTGTGAGGCTTTCCAGCAAATACTGCAGGATTACATGAGAACTTTAAAGTGATGTTGATGTTGCTTCCATTCTAATTAGTTGGAAGCCCTTCTGGGCAGTTCCTGATTTCCTAATCTTACTGTTTAATTACTTTTGTAATGTTCTGCTTTTCAATAGGCACAAACAAATCTATGTACTAGAAATGAATGTTGGAGTGGAGGTCCTTGGACTGTGTTTTATTACTCTGTAGCACTTCCATGCAAGCACATGGTAAATTAGTGTTTGCCCTCTAACTAATTAATATTGTTCTAAAACTAACATCATACTTAAGTATACATTCTTCTGTGCTGTGAAGAGTTTGAAGTATGTGAAGGTCATTGTTGTTTTTCTGTGGTAATGCTATTTTCTGTGTTAGCACTAAGGTGATATAAGAAATTTTTAGTTCTGTAGTAGTTATAGGAACTGAATAGTAAAATCTTTTATACAGTGGGCTGTGTTGGTGTTTTTTGAGTGCTGGTCTTGAGGATTGTCTAGTTTACCATCTTCATGGAAGATGAAAAACCAAATTTTGCATTCAAAAAGTGATTAATTTTTCTGGTGTGAAGAATGTAGCTAGTTTTCTTTACAGATAAATATATATGCTGTTCAAGCACTAAGTCTATTTGAAAATTTACTGCTATGTGTCTTAACAATTTAATTCAAATAATTCTTAAAAAATTCAGCCCTCGAACTTTTTTTGATTCAAATTAATTGTATCCATTCTGAAGGAAAAAGGTCCTAAGTGAGACAAAACAGTTTTTCAGATAGCATTTTGCCATTTGTTAACCTGAGAGGATCCAAAATTTATTAATGTTAGGGCAACCTCCTGGATATATAACAAGCTATGGTAAAAGGCTTGTGAAATTTATGATTTCCAAGTAAAATTCATCTGTTTCCCCTGTGTTGAGCCAATAACTTTTGTTAGCTGAAGTATATCTTTTAAAAATACCAGTTGCAATACTAATAATTTTACAATCTCTAGCTAGCAGTGGCTTCTGAATAGTGAGATTAGAATTTCTTTTGTCTGTAATGCATTTGGTTCAGTGACTAAACCCTGCCAGACACAGTGTGGGGATGAACATATTTAGCTTTCTCATCAGTCTTCTAAACTGTGAACTTATATTATTTATTATCCACATTTTAACTGTGTTTAAATGTTACTTTTGCTACTTGGCAAGAACAAATTGCTGACCAGTTCTGTATTTTCTATATTTATATCAACATTTTTACTCTTTTGCTTTCATAAAAGATGAACACAATGTTATGATTCCACATATACACAATAAAAATTTCTGTCATCTACCCTTGACTCTTCAGTCACAATTTTTGTAGTGTGCTTTTGCTTTTCTTTCTGTTATTGTAGTGTTCGGCTTTGGGTTATAAGTTTTGCTTTTCTTTTGTTCTTTGTAAATTGATGTTTTTCCTCAAAATTATTTTTCTGAAGTTTGGAGAGGGGTGTGTTGTACTTACTATTTTGAAATGGGGCTATCTTCTTTTCATTGCGATGTTATGGTTTTTAGAGTATTGCCCAAATGTTCTTATACACTTGTCATCTGTCACTTTAAGACAAAAATATGAATTCTTTCTCTAAGTGGATTACTCAGAATTGATTTCAGATAGGCTTTTCTTAGAAAGCTTCTATGCATAACTATTAGTAGTCTTCATTTGCATAGATATGTTTGTCCTATTATTTTATTAATAACAATTATAAACATCACTGGAATGTAAGGGACCACTAGTTTTAAATTCTATTATGCCACTCTTGGCAGATGAACAATTCCTATGATCAGTTTTGTATAAAAATGAGCAAATTCCATGGGACTCCCAAGTACAATTCTGTTACTTTTAAGCTGGAAAAATAATAAATCATTTTCAGAAGTTCCAGAGCAATTTTAATGATGGTGGCCCAAGACTTGCAGCGTACATAATGCTGTTGTTACGGTGCAACTCTGCTTCCCCAAATTTCCAGCACTTTCTAAGTTGTTCTGCAAGGAACTTGTCATCCCTGTGGTAATGTAATTCTTCGGTAGATGGTAATTACTTGCATAATCTGCTCTGTTAGGCCAGTGAGTTGTAAAGAACTAAGAAAATAGAATTGTCACTGTGTCCAAAATGGACTACTACCATTCTCCACATTTTGCATATTCAACTATTTGATAGTTAAGAGATCTTTTTAACATTTTAGTCATAGAGTTAATACTGGATTATATGTATATGAACTTACACTTTTTTTCCTGCCCTGGTATTTGATTTGCCCTTCAGAACTCAAATATTCTCACTAACAAGTTATCAGTTGTCCACTCATGAGCTTCCTTTTTATTATTAGTTTAAAATTCATCATATTATAACTTGACTATGTTTTTGAAGATGCTGCTTGTTCTGTTGGGATGAAAAGTAAACAAACTAGACTGGTCTTGTTCCAAGGGGAGAATAATGCTTCATGAAATGCTTGTGCTGCATATCCTATTTAGTGATTTGGGAGCTGTGGAGGGTGATTAAGTTAAAGAACTTGGCCATCTTTTTTCTGATAGTGATAGAATAAGACCATTTAGATGGTTTTCGTTGTCTGTTTTGCAGATCTTTTCTGTAAAGTTCATGGAAGACATCCTGTAAGTGTGACCCTTGTTGTCTTTCTGTATCCAGTTGTTGCCTTCTGTTGTCTGTATGGCAGTCACAAGGAGTTTGAATATTAACCTTTCTGCAAGACTTAGGAAGAACAGCTTTTAAGGAAGGTTCTTTTATTGTGGGAGACATAAGACTTCTGAGAGTGGATCTCTTCTTTCCCTTTCAGCCAAGTGGATCTAATCTTGCTTTCTTACTGGACTCACTATCTGGCCATGCCACATTTCTGGAGTAGATGTTTTACAGGGTTTGGGAAGAGTTTGTGAAACTGATCTCCATTTGTAATCTGAAGTGAAGCAGTAGGCTCCTCATGGAAAATACTGACTTATATTGGTTGCTTTTTGATAATCTGTTTCAGTGACCATTTTTGTGTGTCTGAGGCTACTGCTCTGCAGAGCTAAAGCTAGATACTAGCGAATGTAAATTCACAGGGAGAATGTTAATTACAGTTAACTCTGTAGTGTTTACATTATTGCAGTTACCTGTCTAGGCAGTCTTAGCGGAAAATACAACAGTTGCAAAAATGTAGTAAGCCAGTGTCTTCATGTCAGTGCTGCATGTTCTTGATTAGGGAGATGGCTGCTGCAGCTGCAATCTGTGTTTTTTGTCTTACAATTATGTTGAGTAAAACACTCAGTGCCTGCAAAACATTTAGCAGATAAACCTAATTTTTTAAGATAAATGGGGGTGTGATATTTTTCCTTTTTTTTCCCTAACTTATTAATTTAAATACAATTAATGAACATACTGATATGTAAGATTAACCTGGTTACATGTAGTTTATTCTTCCTTTCTAGATTTCTGTCTTCATTTGTGTTGTTTGCTTATCTTTTCTTTTTAACAATTCAGAAACTCAGCTGGAGTGATTACTAAAAATAGTAATGTATGTAGCAAGGCATTTCCTTTTCCTGGGAAACTGCGTGATTCCCTTGCAAAATCAGAAAACTACATCTGTTTGAAACACTGCAATTGGCAGATGGTGTGGGGGGAGGGAAGAAGAGAGGAAGGATTTGGTGGAATGTATTCCTAAAAAAAAAGTCACACGATATCAAAGAGGAGCTGACTGATTTCTTTTAACTATTTGGTGCATTTGCAAGATAAAATCTGTTTAAGTAATTGTTTTGAAACTTTTAAAATGTTTCTTCTGTGAGAGCTGGAAACTCTCTGACAGCAGCAGTATTTATTAAATTTATGATTGTGTAGAAAATGAGATCTCTGAAAACACTACTTTAATTTCCTTGCTGATTGTCTTTAAATTATATGATGTTTGAAAGGAGGTGAGAAGACATTAAAAAAAGTTTTCTGTTACATTTCTTAGGTTTTCAGTACTTATTCAAATGAAGACTATGATAGACGTAATGAAGAAGTTGACCCTGTGGCAGCCTCAGCTGAGTATGAACTTGAGAAAAGGGTGGAAAAAATGGAAGTGTTTCCTGTGGAAATTGAAAAAGGTGCAAATCAAACCTTGAACATTTGCAAGAGATACTATGAGAACAAAAGATAAAACCATTTTCAGCTGTATATTCCCTGAATTTAAGTCTTGAATTTTTTAAACTGTGTCTAGGGTAAGGTGGCTAGTTCTGGTGGATTTAGTGAGTGTTAAATGGACAGGCCTCTACTAGATGCAGGTTGTCATACTGGATTGAAGTTAGGGAGGCTACAGGGCAAAAAGGCTTTAAGTAGTATCTACATATAAAATATGTTCTAATTTTTTTTCTCTTTTTTGAGTGAATTTCTATTGTCTTTTGTGTGGAAGGACTTGGAATGCTTTGAAACAAATCAGTACTGCTAATTGTTACATCATGTGTCATGCAGCTAATGTTAGATTTTTGAATCCCTTAGGTGACAGGGGTCTGGGCATCAGTATCATTGGAATGGGAGTTGGTGCTGATCAGGGACTGGAAAAACTAGGTATTTTTGTAAAAACAATAACAGATGGTGGAGCTGCTCAGAGGGATGGACGGTGAGTTTTTGTTGAATCGATTATTCATTTTACAAATTTCCAACTGAGCCCAGTTGCTTTCATTAGATATGCTGAATACTGTGAATAAAAGTACAAAAGGTGAATGCAGCTGAGTGAATATTACATTCCTGCTTTATGTTAAATTTTAAAAACAAGTTATTTATTATAGGACATTTTTGCTAAGTAACTGTAGATCTGCTTACAGCACATATGAGAAATGTTCAAAATAAGCCCATGTGTAGAAGTGCCACAAAATCATGTTGACACCCCAGAACACCAATCACTGTGTAAATAGTATAAAAAAAAAAAATCAAGTCAAATACTGTGTAAATTTTAATTGTTAGTTTTCATAGTAACAGAGGATGAGGAGACTATTTTTAAGCAATTAATTTCAGTGAACTCAGAATTTGTCATTGTCAATACTAGTAAAAACTAGAGTTTGAAGTGATATTTGTCATGTCAAAAATGTTTTAAGGCAAAATACTATGTTTAACTGATAGCTAAGCATTTATTTATTTTGCAGAATTCAAGTAAATGATCAGATTGTTGAGGTTGATGGCATAAGTCTAGTGGGAGTTACTCAGTTCTTTGCAGCAACTGTACTAAAGAACACCAAAGGCACAGTGAGGTACGTATGTTTTCTCTGAAATAACAGTTTCTTTTTGTTATTTTTCATTCATGGAGAATACAAAACCATAGTATGAAAATTTTACCGGGATGTGGAAGGCAACAGTATGGCAAACTCATTTCTTAAGTATGTGTCAAGATGTTTTGCTGCAGGATAATTCTTTTTTTCCTGTAGGTTTCTGATTGGGCGAGAGAAGCCGGGGGCTGAGAGTGAAGTAGCCCGTCTCATTAGTGAGACCTTAGAGCAGGAGAGATGTCTGTACGAGCAGCACTATGCTCATGATGATACAGAGCAGGTAAAACATTGTTCATGCTCTGCTAGTGGAATAAATGGGGAGGTTTAATCAAACGGAAGCAAAAAAAATACAACACAGGCAACTTGTTAAAAACAGGAAAATACGCACTTCATACACTACTGTTATCAAGGCACGTGATTATTGCTTTATCAGTAATCCAAAATATACTTTAAACTGTGAGCTGTATGTGATAGTTTTGTGCATGTCTTTCTTGGCTCTCTTTTTCTGTAACTTTGATGGAGGTGTTTGTAAGTCATCTTTAACGCTTATCATAGGTATAAGACATTAAAAAGGAATAGTAATTAGTCAATAAAAGTTTTGCAGCTTGTTGGATTCCTTGATTGTGTGCTTTGGTTATTGCTACTACCATAATGCAAAAGTGTGTGTGTGTGTGTGTG
>VZTR01013706.1:120534-244397 GCA_013400775.1 Chaetops frenatus | reverse complement strand
GTTTGTTAGATACACCTGTGGGGGGACCTCCAGCACTGTTGTTATGCAGTATTGACTAATTGTTCAACAGTCTTCCCTCTTAGCTAAACA
Source organism: Chaetops frenatus (assembly GCA_013400775.1). Lineage (NCBI taxonomy): Eukaryota > Metazoa > Chordata > Aves > Passeriformes > Picathartidae > Chaetops > Chaetops frenatus. The sequence continues at coordinate 244,307 of VZTR01013706.1, read as the reverse complement.
AGAGGTAATTGCAAAATATTTGTAGGTGTGTCCTGATAATACAGAACACAACTCTTGCTTTTGATAGTTGCTGTGAGCATATAAAACTCTTGTTCCTAATTTCTCCACTTGCTACTTACTTTTAAAGGCAATTTATTATGATCTTTTGCTCTGTAGTCCACATCTAGAAATGTTACTTTTCACAGTACATTTTTGTGCTGTTTGGTGAGCTTTTTAAAGGTCTCCTTTCCCCTCTCCCTCCAAGCTTATCCGCATGGAAGTTCAAAAGTACGTGAAGATGACTGCTAACATGCTACTTTCCATTCCCTCACTGTTTAGCAAATTCCCATTACTCATTTGATTGTCCCTGAAGCTTTTGCATCTGTTGTAGATGTTTTATGCTTATTTTCTGGTTTTGTATGTTATTCCATGTGGCACAGGCAAAAGCGGCTTTTATTTTTGTTTCCTTCTTGTAGTCATTGTTTCTTTTTTGTAAAACCCAGCCGTTGCAATTGCTGTAGGATGAACCAACTAGAAATTTGAAATGTAATTTATTTTCCTACAAAGAACTTTGCTATAGCTTTTGGAAGGAAAATATACTGTGTGTGCATGTATCTTTGTGGAAGAAAGTAAGATGTAACGATTGGAGTCATGCATGTATTTCAGGCTTAAATGCATATGCAACTTGCCACTTTCAAAATGAGAGATGGTTGTAACCTTGCAGAAAAAGTGTTGCTACACATCCTTTTTCTGCCCAGAGTAAATTACAGTCATCTGTATTTTCTTTTGAAGACTGTAGAAGCATACAAATAAATACGTCACTTTATGACATAAGGTTAATGAATCAGTTATACCTTACAGACTGATTGTTGTCACCATTCACTAATGGAATGCTTTTTAGTAAATGCAATTGTGCATTTTTTATTTAACATATTTTTCAACAATTCTGTATATTACTATTTCATAGACATGTATATATTTCTTTCACCAGAGAAATAGAATTTATGAAGAAAGAAGAAGATCATTCAAAGCTACTTGAAGAGAGAGAGCAGAAATATGCAGAACAACTGAAAATATATCAGGAAAAAGTAAAGCTGTATTATATTTTGAAATAAACTTCTGCGTTCTTGGAGAGTTGTATCTCACTTCTGCATTTTAATTCTTGCAGATTTCAGAGCTTGAAAATAAATTAAAAGCATATGAGAAAATGCCTTATGTGTTTGAAGGTAGCAGTTTATTGGAAGATGGTTGTCAAAGTCCAGGCCAATCTAACGAACAGGCCAAGATAAAAGAAGACAATGAAAAAGAAGCCAAGTCAATAGAAGAAAGAATAAATTCTTTAGATATGCTGATTTCTGGTAAGTAGATTGTAGTATTTTTTACTTTCACTTAAGGAAAATTTGGAGATATATGTGTAGTGGTTTTTTGGTTGTTAAGAGAAGTGAAGTGTTTGCTGTTTCATACTGACTGGGTAAATGTTTTACCTGAGTCAGTGTGGGTACTTGAGTTTAGGTTCCCCCAACATTTTCAGTATTGTTGTAATGTATTTCTTAAATGTTGTGGGAAAGAGGAGTTGGATGGAGAGACAGCTATTTTAACTGTTTTCAGATTCTCTGTTAGTGAAACTCATAGTGGGACTAAAACACTGAGATATGCGAGTTAAAAATCCCATTGATTTCAAGCTCCAATTTATTGCAAACTTGCTACAATTTTTTTGTCTTGTAGTTATATGGCGAGAATATTATGAAATATCAGCTGGAGGGTCAAATGAGAACTAAATTTTTAAAATATTTGGTAAATTATTACTTTGTAAAGAGTTTCTATCCTAAAGAATGAAGCTAGGAAAGCACGTTCAGGGCACAAATTTTTATCTGTTTGAAAAAANACAATTTTTTATTGTTTTAAAAAATAAAAATTAATTTTTAAAGCCATAAGACAATTATATTCTCTTGGATTTTATTACTTTTAATGGAAGAAGTCGGATAAAAGTATATTTCAAATTAAATAGAAATTGCTATTGCAATGTGTAAAATAGTGTAGTATAATACAAAAATTATTTTCATATAGTAATGGCTAACAGGTAGAATAATTCTAACTTAAATTTTGAATATTTTTCTGTACAGTGGGTTGGTGAACTTGCCTATCAGTTTTTGCTGGGTTTTTTGTTTACTTTTTAAAAAAGTATATATTTGTTGCAGATTTTGATGCTTTTGTTGGGGATACTCCCAGATTAGACACCAGTGCCCACAAAGCAAAAGNGGGGTTCATACCATGTATGTGAACTCTGGCATGTTTTTGTGGTACAGTTAATTTGAAGTTAGCAAAGAACTGTGCAAGCTTGTTCTGTGCTACTTTTGCTTACGGAAAGATTTTGATACAATGATACGTTGTGAAATATGTTCATTTAGCTTGTTATTCCTTCACCTGGAACAAGTTAGTTACTGAATTTCTTCAAAAACTAAACAACTCTGAAATGCTTCATTATCCTGTAAGTCATCATTTAAGTTCACAAGAAATGTACCAGTAAAATGTTCTCGTGTTTCTGGAAAACAACTGAAGAACTGAGGTATAGATAGTCAGAATATGAGAGAGCCTGTCATAGAAGGAGAACACTGAACTCATTCAGTTAGACTGAAAACTGGCTGCATTGAATTGGAATGGCCAAGGTGTACCGGAGCATTTCTGATTTGGCTAGAGAAAGATTATTTGGGATGTGCAGAAAGATCTGTATAGAGGTGGATAACAGCCTATAAAATCAGCTTCATGTGATTCAGATGGTATCCACAAGTATGTAAGTTCAGAAAATTTCCTGAACTGAGGAAATTCGCTTAGCACATCCTAAAGAACAGACAGTAAATGAATATGTCATGTTTATCATAAAATAACTTTCAAATTTATTGAAGGATGAGGATTCAGAAGACAGTGTTCTCAACAGAGAATCTTCCACTATGTACCTAACTAAGACCTTAGAAACAAGTGAGAGATTACCTCTCCCACGCCTGGATGACACAGATCAAAAGAGTGAAAAGCCTGAGAAAAGAGAAAGCACAGAAAGTCCTCTAGAGTCAAGTCCTTCTGCTTCCACACACTCTTCTCCAGTACACAAACCAAACAGTGAAAATAGCACAACCACCACTCATTCACCTCCTCTTGAAGGGATGACTCCAAATTCTCCTCAAGGGTATCTCAAGAATGTTAAGCAAAGAGAAGCCAAAGGGAAAGGGAAAGAAGCCAAGGGTAAGACTTAAGTGTTTATTATTATTTTAATTCTTCAGGATTGAAGTTTTACAAATTTTAGATGTAATCAGTAAAGGTCCTGATAAATTTTTGAAAAACACTAACCTCATAAGTGGCAATGTTTGGAGAGTAAGTTTCATGGATTTCCTGATTCCTAGAAAAATTCATTGTTGGCTTTGTGCTTCCAGATATTATCCAAGTGTTTAAACAAGGTACAGACTCGGAGTATTGTGGGAATTACTGCATTATTTGTCATGCCCTCTTAGGATATTTGTCACTAGAAGAAAGTTAAATGTATTACCATCAGCCTAGTCACTATTAATCATTATTTGATAGGAATAGTTGGCATTTGTCTTATGAGTAATTGAAGGAGGGATCTAACATAATCGTTCAAATGTTTGATATTTTCTGTAATCAGCTAGTACTAATGTATAAAGGCAGATGACTTGCTGTCTTTGCTATACAGCTCAGACAAAACCACTCCTTTAATACCCTGGGATTTGTTTTATACTCTCCCTATTTTGTATGTTTCTATAAAGTCTCAAACAAAAATAATCTGAAAGAAACTCCACTTATTAAGACACATATCTAATACATACATGATTTTGCTTTCTTTTCTACAGTTTTTTGTGATGGCAGAAGCATTGAAAACTTTTTTTTCTAAATTGGCCCCGGGAATTGCTCATTAATGCAGTACATCAAAGATGAGGATTAGGAATGAAAGCTTGCCTTTGTGAGCAAAATGACACTAAATGCTGTTTCTGCTGGACTGTTGCTTTCTAACTGTATTTAAATGTCTGCCTATTACTTTATTGAATTAATCCTTTCTATTACCTTTTCATCCATTTATGTATCAGTCTGCATTTTAACCTACTATACCATGTTTTAGAAATTACCTCTTTTCTTAAAATGCTACCTCTGGAAATGAAGGTGGAAACAAACATCAGTATTAGAAGTAATTCTTCTGGTTTTGTATTCAAGTTGACAGGAAAAATAACCAGTTTAACTGTAGTTATAATTTATTGGATGTTATATATTTAGAAAGAGGGGTAACTAGCTAAAATTTTAATGTTGGTCAGAAACTACTGATTAGAAAAAAAAGGGGAAAACTCAAAACTCTTGACTATCCTGACTGGTGGGTATCTAAGCTTTGAGATAATCCTTCCTGAAATATATAATGGTTATTTCCTGATTGAGTGATGGGGAGTTGACGTCAGTTTTGTGTACTAAACAGGATTTTTGGTTTTTATGGTCCTTGAAGGAGTATATGTATATCCTGTCAGGATAGTCAGGAGTTGTTTCAAAAGTAGAGCTTAAAATCTACTTTGTCTCCCAAAAAGCAAACTGCATCTCTTTCACAGGTAGCTCAGTTAGGAAACACCTGATTTGCAATATAAAATGTATTTCAATTATTTTTAAAAGATGTAGTAGCCTGAGAATTTACAAGTACATTCAGGACTTGCAGTAATCTGTCACAATCCACTGAGAGAGGTTGTGTGGTGCTTGTCACTTAATTTTGCATAATAATTGAAAAGTTGATATTGAACATGCTTCCTTTGGCAAAAAATTAGGTCCTAGGAGGTTGTATTCCAGTTTTGAACATAAGAGTCTTGAAGGAGCTGCAAAGTCCCAGTTGTTTCTTTAGAATAGTCACAGTTTATGTGCCATTCCCATTAAGCTCAGCTTGTCAGGAGCTGTCTGCTCTCCAGGTACTGATCACCATGTTGGTTAGGGAGCTTCTGGAGCTGACAGCTTTTGTATGTAGGCCATGTTCGCAGCAGCTGGCTTGGACTAGCTACTGAACCAAAAATAATACTGAAGGAGCATCTTTAAAAAGAAAGAAAGAAATACTAAATGCTATATTTGCTCAACTGTTACTTTAAAAATTAATTTCTTTCATGCATCTTATGTAGTTGTGTGTTTTGAAGTTGACATTTTGCAAAAGAAGGAGGTACTTTTTGCTAAATATATCATAAAACTTTGTTTGTAATTCATTAGAGAAAAATACTGTGGTAAATTTTCCCTTTCTGTAGACAGCATAGAATTACTGTTTATCAAAAGCAATATTTCTGAACAGTCATCAGCAACTCTTGTGTTGCCATTTTTCAGTGGCCTGGTACAGCCAGAATGATGGGAAGATGCCACAGATAATAACTTAGGCTAATATGGCTGTAGTATTTTTGGGTATTTATTATCTGTAGGAATATATGTTGGGTATGTGTGCAGGAATGGGACTTTTAACTCTGTCACCCAGGTCTTAGTATCTGATTTACAAGCATCATCATTTGTAGCTGAAAATTGCAGGTATTTTTACAACAACATTTTTATTTTTCACCTCTCTATGAAAAACAGAAGAAAGGAAAAATGAAGACAGGGGAGTAGAAACAAATGAAGGAATACTGCCAGGGAAATCCAAAAGGAGATTTCCAGATTTTGGGTAAGATTTTATTGTGTCTTTGGAAATAAGTGGTGTTCTGTGTTATTTTTGAGAAAATTATGTTCTCTAAATAAAACAGTGTTGTGGAGTCCAGTAATGTTACTTCATAACACCTTTGAAGACAGGGTTAAAGCTTGTTGAAGCCAGCTAACATTAAAGAGTTTGAGTGGTGCTGCAATAAATGCATTATAATGTATAACATAAAAATCTACTGATTTCACACACTGGTAAATGTAGTTAGTGACTTTGCTCAAGTCACTGTGCATTGCTTTAGGAGCATTAATGTAGCAGTAAAACTGTGGTTTTCCTCTTGGTTGTATCCACTATATGCTAGGCTTCTTTAGGTGTTTCGTGTATTTATTTTCATTATCTGTGACCTTTGAAAGGGTACTGTCATGGCTCTTAAATAACATATGAATGCCAGAACTTTTTTAATTGCATGCCTGATCTGCCAAATTATGCTTTGTGTAACAATATAAATGTGGCTTTTCTTTACTCTTGGAGTCAATGTAAAAACTAACTTGCTGATTTAAAAAAAATGTTGCACCAGGTAAATGTAATGCTTTATGAAATTTGTGTTTTTTCACTTCAGTGGATTGCGGAAATCTGGGGGCAAGGGTAAGAAGCAAGAAAAAGACAATCTGAGAGGTTCTCTGGATAGCAGGTAGTTGGTTTTTTTGTTTAATACATGCATGCTGTATCCCTAAAATTTGTAACCTAAGGATTCCTTTAAAACTGTCATTAATGTTTGATCTTAAAGTACATTCTTGTATAACAGTGGCAAAATTACGTGAAGATTTAATGATACAAAGATGAGCTTCTAATCTCACAGAAGAGTGTAAAGGAGACAACATTAAAATTGTATTTTGCTTAGGAAGATGAATGTTGAGTCAATTAAGTAATCAATTACTTGAAATTGTTAAATTGTGTGAAATACTGGCAAAGTTTTAAAATTTGTATTGTTAAATAACTCATTATTTTCCATGGATATTTAAAGGCAAGTATCAGTTTTCATTTCAAGTATCAGTTGTGCTGTGAAACTGGTAAAAATAAATGGTGTGTTTTGAGTTTGTTCTTGTTTTTAAGAGGGTTGTTGTGTATTTGCAGGGTGGGGGGTGGCATTTTTTGCTGTTGTTGTTTAAAAAGAATTTAATCTGCTTTTCTCAGAGGTTCCCGAGAACTTTTGGATGACTCTGGCAACAATCTATCTGCATCAGATTCAGATTCCCCTGTTCCTACTTGCATGCCTTTCTCTTGGTTTGGAGACAGCCACAAAGAGCCTCAGATTTCAAGTAGCAGTCTGCATGTTACTCAGAGTGGGCAGGATGGTTGTGAGCACAGTCAAGAGAAGAGCAGAAGCAAGGTAAAGATGACTAATTTGTGCTTTGAATATTTAAATGCTGCATTTTGATAAAGTAATAACATCAGTTGTTTGACTGTCGAAGCCTAATGACAGTCTTTGACCACATCACCTCTTACAAACATTGCTGCAGAAGTTGGAGGTATTACAGCTCTTACCAGCAGGAATTGTGGGAGCGTTCCTGTTCCCTCCTCTTCAGTTGAAGAGTCAGGCATATAAGGAAAAATCACAGGACACGCGTTTTCACTGGTTGGTATTGCTAAAAGTAATGCTAGTTTCAGGAAAGTGTAGTTTTAAAAGTCAGATCTGTTTCCCAGACTAGTTTGTGGAGGAATTATACATAAATAGAGGTCATCTGTCCAAAGAGTTGGCCAGCCAGTTCTTACCGTACTGGAATGTAGGGTTGGAGTACAGGTGGAGGAAGATAGCATACTAGTTTTCATTAACAAATACGGTATAAAAAGAAACAGATCTATAGAACACTTTCTTCCAGTGTAACTGAATAACTTCCAGTGTACTGAGTAACTAATAATCTAATAATTTAAAGCCTTTTAACCAAATCTTGAGAGTGAGCCTACACAGTTCAGTCTATACCCACAGTTACCATCTTTATGGTTTAAACTGTTTGAAGGAAACAACTTTAGAAGCTAAAAGGTGTAATGTGTGATAGTTGGTAAAACCTTTTTCAGTTTAAGACGTTCCTAGCAATTTTACTGACTTCATTCTCATTTCCTTTGGATTTTGTCAAATTGAAAATTATTTGAGTAAGGTCATAAGCTGGGTTTATTCTTGACTTTCACACTTTTTCTTCACTTGGATGGCTAAAATACCCTTTCATGTTTTGCTTTTCTTCTGTGTTATTAGAGAGACATGAATTGTATATCTGGAAGAGAAACTTGCCTGGTTGTAGGCCATGAAGTCACTGATACTTTGCAGAGATTGCAGATAACAAGTTTGCTTTCCATGTTTCCAGATTGCACTGATGCTGTTGTAATACCTTTTTTAAATACTTTGTTTCCCTAGTGTAACTCTGCAGTCCTTGTGATAGTAGTAAATTGTCTGCATACATAGTTTTTAAAAATTATAGAAAGTGGTTTTAGAACCATCCAATCTTTATAACACAGCAACTTAATAAGTGTAGGAATTTTTTAATCTCTGAAATGGAACAGAACTTTACAAAACGCTGCCCAGTGTGCGTCAGCCTTGTGTATTTACAGCTTCTGCATTGGTTGCTTCTGTTGAAGCGTGCAGTGGCCAAATGTTTCTGTAAATAACCCAAGGATTTGAAAGGTATATACATACACTTCAGTACAACGTTTGATTAAATAGGAGTACATGGTTGGTCTCTAAGGCTGTAGCAAAGCTGTCAAGAGGTGTTTTGTATATAGATAAGCATTCAGTGAGTTTGTCTTTCAAAGTCATTGATTCAGAAGAGCCCGTTGGTCCCCTCTTTATTGCTCCTTTATACATGCTTTGAATAATTTTTGTAAGCATAATAAAAGTCCCACTGCTGCATTTCTACTATAAGAACCTATAATGTGCTTAAGCAGCTCTCAAAGTTTTCATATACCTACCATATACATCTACTTTTGGGCAATCAAAAAGTTACAGATTTTACCAGATTGAATGCTCTCTTCCTTTCTACATTGTCTTTAAATAATAGTCTTTTCTTCTAACTGGACTATACTTACCCAAGTTGATTACCACTTCAACCTTCCAGCTGGTTTCTTGCCTACTGGTTTGGGGTTTTTTTGTTTCCTTCTCATGCTCCAGTATGTAATGGCTACTTGCTGCTCTTTTCCTTTGTGACAGTTGCAAACCAGCAGCTGGAAGATTATGCAAGTCTCCAGCTATATTCCTACTTTGTAAAATGGTAGAAAGCTGATCTCATTGAAGAACAGATTCTTGTACATTAATTTATCATAAAATCATAGATTTCCTCTCCAAAGTCAGGCTGTTTTCACTTTGCCGTGTTTGGAGTCTTCTGTGAAGATGGTAATGTGACAGTGGCCGCTGCTTCAAATGAATGACTAATTGTTATAGATCTGAACTTAGGCTTGATAATTACATTTGCACAGTAACAAGGCTTTGACTGGTTTTGCTATGAAAAGACATTAAAACTGACAAAGAAATGTGCTTGACCACTCAGAAGTAGTCTTGTTACTAAAACCATATAAAAGCAAGGAACAAAGTCATCTTCCCATAATTCAAGGAAATAATACTGCTTTTTTTTGGTCTTAACTCAAAATTTATAAATAAAAAAATATATAATAAACACAGCAATGGCACTTACTCCTTTTATGTGTGCAGTATTCCATATGATTATGTGACAGCATTTCTTAAAGAGGAGATAAAAGTAGAAAGCCTAAAATAAGAACTTTGTCATGTAAAAAATCTGTGTGAAGCAGTGTCTTTTACATTGTGTATTAATTTTGTAGTTGTGTTTTAGCATTGATGATGTAAAGAGTATAATTACATTCCTTATTACTTGGTTTCTGGTTTTGCAAAATTTGCCTCTTAAAGTTACTGCACTTAAAAGGTTTTTATTTTCTTAAAATGGTTCTGAAGTTAGTTTTACAATTACAGTTTGACAAAGTAGTGAGTCAGCTTCTTGATCCTTGTGAAAACAAGAAAACACAGGAACTAAAATCCTGTGTGCTTGCAGACAGTTCTTAAATTAGTCCCTTGAGATAAATCTGTCCCATTCTCTCATACAATACACACACATTCATAGTATTTATACTCATTGTTTTTCCAGAATGGTACTTAGGTTCTGGAAGCCTGTATGCAGTGTTTCATTTTCAATGCAAGGAAGAGCAGTGTGGTATATATATCCTAGTACCTTAAATGATAGAAAGCATCCCTATAAACCTCTTCTATCCGAATTCTATGCTATTGAAGAGTCAAAAATCTTTGCAACTGGTTCTAAATGCTTAAAAGGAAATTACTCCAATAAACTGATTGGGAGTGGGGGGAGGAAAAAACATTACAACTGGTGCTCAGATGCTTTACTTTTGCCTATGTTTTTTCTCTGGCTTTTGCTTGAATATTATTGTGTCTTTTTAGTTTTGTCTGACTTGTTCTTGATTTTCTCTGTAAAGGTAGAAGGAGTGAACTGAGTGTGGCTAAAGAAAAAGCTCCTAAATAGAATCTCAGTTTGGGTTGAAGTTAATTTGAGAATAAGGACAAAGTATTCTGTTGTTTCTGATAATAAGTTTTACATCTAAAAGACTGAACAAAACCCTAAAATTTAATGTAATTATTAAAATAATCTACATGGTAAGTAGAACACCATTTCTCAGTCAAGAAAAGTACTACAGAGAGGTAGCAGGAAAACTCAAGCTGTGGTTTGGGGGTTTTTTGTTTGTCGTGTTGCGGTAGTGATGGCTTTTTTCTTGAGCTTTGAGGTAGTGTTTTTAAGGCTGAAAATGTGTATCAGTAATTAAGAGTATAAGGGAGTACACTTACAAAACAAAAATAGAACAATCCAGAAAACTGAGAGTTCAGGTTAAATTGAAATCAGAACACAAATACAGAAGTGCTAAGTGAAGATAACTGCAAAAATATAGTTCTGTTATCGGAGCATATCTTAGTGAAGAAAAAGATGTTTAAGATCAGCTTAATTTAGGATCTCAGGTTATTTATGCACATAGGGATGTGGTATGGCATCCTTACAAAGTGTAATTAGTTAATTAGAGACTTAGAGAACATACTGGTAAATAATGTCTTACTGTTTGTAAGCAGCAAAGAGTAGTGCTGAGAAATAAATTTTAGAAAGGCAAAAGTAGGAGGCATATTTTTGGCAGAATTATTTTTCACTCACAAAAGAAAAATATTTTCGAGGTCACAATCAAAGTTGGAAATAGAGGGAATCAACAGAACAGCACCTTCTGAAACACATTCATAGTGTTTCTGGAGGTTTCCGTTAAATTCATCATGAGTAAGTCCAACAAATGCATTTTAAATTACTTCTCCCATAGTGTGGTATGCCTGCTGAAAAGGTAACTGATGCATTTCCTTCAGTATTTTGACACTGTTTCAGATTATGTTTGATTCTCTGCACAAGTTGCTCTTACTGGGGATATTGCTTTAAATTTGTTACTGTGTTTCCGAATTCAGAAATTTAACAAAAACAAGTCAGATGCTTGGTGTAGTTAGTACATTTCATATGTGTTCTAAAGGTAACTGAGTCATACTATTTTTTTTAAACCAAAAATCAAAGCTACTAGAATGTCACCTAATGACCTGCTTTTCCAAGAAGTGAGTTAATAAAACATTATTTCCACTTGTTTGCAGAGTAGAATTGTCATAGATGATACATACCATAGCAAGCCAAGTTGTGAACTTTCAGGGTTAGTGACAGAACCAAATCTCTCAGGTCGTTCACACACTTTAACCTTCTCTTCAAATGAGGTGAGTTTCGAAGTGTGTATATGTGTGTTGTTGATGTTGTTGTTCACACTACAGCATGTTTAACAGAAACAGATGTGTGTGATGTGAAACTAGATGGCTGTTCTGTGTTTGAATGTTGAAGAGCACTGTAAAGAAGCCATTAATGAACGAAGGACATGCCCCTAGTGGATGACACATCAGCCTGTATGTTCTGATCCTAGCTATATCGTAAAATTCGGAATGAACTCTCTGATCAAATCACAGTTTTTAATTTTAAATATAACACCATTCTGTTCCACTAATTTAAAGCAACTTCCTGGGTGAATGAAAACTGCAATGTTTTTGATCTCACCTTCATGTCTGTGCAGGTTTGTTTTATGATAAAATTTCATCTCCATAAAAACAAAAGAAAAAGGAAAGGAAAAAAGTCAGAATATTGCGGTTCTAGTATATAGGTAGAAATTAGATACCTGAAGGTGTGTTCATTCCCATGGAGAACTAATTCCTTTGGCTGCAGCTGAAACCTGAAGTCCACATTTCGGTAGCATTCTGACATACTGTCTTATTTGGTGTTTGACTAATGAATATCTTAATAAATTAAATCCTTTAGTTTAGGAAAACTCATTAAAAACTGAACATAGTTATCTTAGATAAGTTGAATTAGATGACTTGCCAGACTGGTGGTTCATGAATGTGACGGATTTTTATTAGCTGTCTTATGTCAGTCTCGGGTGAAAATCTTAAAATATCCCAATAATATGTAGAAAGAGCAGTCTTAAAAACAATAATATAAATTCACTCACACAAAAGTCCGAGGTGTCAAAAATCATATACTACAGGTTGTAGTAGTGGATTCAGTTTTTGCAGATTTTTATTGGCGATAACAGTCTTAGATCTAATTAAAACCAGAGGAACATTAGTTAGTAATCTCTCTGCAAGTACTCCCTGCAGTTGTTTGAATGGAATGGTTCATGGACGTAATATGTGTTTCTAAAACTTCCAAACAGTATAAAATGTAATACTTTATTAAAGATGTCTTATTGAATATTGTTCTTTGATCAGTATTAGAAACTTTCAGTAAACTTCGGGTTCTAAAACTAAAATGAAAGCTGTCTATTACTAATTGTCCATGTGTAAAGTGATTATTTAAGCTTCTTTTTGTTATAGATGAGTTCCAGTGTTTTGTCTAGTTCATATGTTGCTTATTGTCCTGGTTTTGCATGACCAGTGAAAGCTGTTTGTACCTTTTCAGTAATTACGTTGAGTATCGAGGGTCTGCTCTGAGGAAAACAAGGAACAAACTCTGAACTGTTTTCTTATTTGGAAAGCAGTATGTATGGAGAAAAATAGTTCTCTTCTTGGGGTCTTTTTTAAGTTTGTAGTCTAGGTATAGGAAAAAATAAGTAATCAATCTTACAGCAGTTTGGGGTATTTCGAATCACAGAGTAAATCGGGTTGGAAAATACCTCTGAGATCATCAAGTCCAACCTGTGACTGATCACCATCTTGTCAACTAGACTGTGGCACTGGGTGCCACGTTCAGTTTTTCCCTGAACACCTTCAGGGACAGTGACTCCACCACCTCCCTGGGCAGTCCACTCCAATGTTTAATCATCCTTTCTGTAAAAAAATTCTTCCTAATGTCCAACCTGAATCTTGCCTGGCCAGCTGAAGACTATGTTCTCTTGTCACTGGGTGCCTGGAAGAAAAGGCTGACACCCCGCCAGCTACATCCTCCTTCCAGGGAGCTGTAGAGAGCAAAAAAGTCCCCCTGAGATTCTTCTTCCCCAGGCTAAACACCCTCAGCTGCTCCTCACAGGACTTGTGCTCCACACCCTTCACCAGCTTCATTGCCCTTGTCTATTCCAGCACCTCAAGGTCCTTCCTGAACTGAGGGGCCCAGAACTGGAAACAGCACTTGTGGTGTGACCTCATCAGTGTTGAGTACAGGGGGACAACCACTGCCCTGGTCCTGCTGGTCACACTGTTTCTGATACAGGCCAGGGTGCCACTGGCTTTCTTGGCCACCTGGACACATTGGCTCGTGTTCAGCTGCTGTCAACCAGCACTGCCAGGTCCTTTCCCACTGGGCCACTTTCCAGCCACTCTGCCCCCAGCTTGTGGCACTGCATGGGGCTGTTGCGGCCAGTGTGCAGGACCCAGCACTTGGTCATGTTGAACCTCATGCTGTTGGTCTGGCCCATTGATCCAGCCTGTCCAGGTCCCTCTACTGGGCCTTCCTACCCTCCAGCAGATAAGCATCCCCACCCAACTTGGTGTTGTCCATGGATTTACTGAGGGTACACTCAATCCCCTCATTCAAATCCAGTAAAGATACTGAACAGGATCCTTAACTTAAGCTCTTAATGAGTATAATTTCTACATGATGGTGGTTGTCCAGATGGATTCATAAGCATGCAGCAGGAGTCATGCTAGCCAGTGTAACTCTGCCTTTCAGAAGAGTGGGCCATCACACACTGCCTTACAGATCCTGGGTTTGTTAGGAAACTGGAGATGGGAGCACGTCTTAGAGATGTAGATAGGGGCAGCACTGAGGAGTCGGCCTCTCTGCTGGACAGGTGCTCACAGGCAGGCTGGGGACATGACTGCCTGGTAAGAGTTCACTTGTTAGCAGCCAGCTAGTCAGAGCAGGGGCACTTCACTCACAGATGGTTAGCAAGCTAGCTGGGTAATCCTTCTAATGTTCTTAGTATGCTAAATGGTGTGATGGCAGTGGTGTTTTCATGGGCTTTATATTTTTATCTCCAGAGCTTCTACTTGCTTTCTGAATCACATGTGTTTTTATGCAGGAGCACATTGCCTTCTTATGCTTCCATACCTTAAAAGAAGTTTAAGTTCTGCTTTCTGAATTTGTGGCTGACCTCCTGTGTGTATAGTGGCTGTTTTGGGGACTCTAACTTTGGTGTACAGCTTGGCATGTTCCTTCTGCCTCTGAGTGGACATTTGAGCAAAAAAAATTATGTAGAGGTATTATTTAATGACCAATAAGCCTTACTGAAAAGTTGGTGTTCTTCACCTTATCCTTCTACAGTTTTCACTTCCCTATATTCTGAAAAATAGTTAGAAATGTGCCTTCACTTATGTGCTAGTGAAAAATTCGAATTATACAGTATTAAATATGTGTTAGGAAATTATGTCTGTGTGTTTGAACACAGATTCAGGTGTTGCTACAACTTCTGGTTTGAGGGTTCTGTCTTTACCAATATGAAGTAGAGGGAGTTTGTTAGCAACTGATGATGCTGAAACCATAAGCTGCAATTCATAGCTAAGCCTGAAGGACTCCTCCATAGTGCAGTCTGTTAGCTGCTCTAATCTGCGCTGCTTGGACAAACTGGTTCAGAGAGCCCCCAGAATTCTGTCAGGGACTGCAATTCTCTGATGAAATGAAAGAATCTGGGTTTCTTTCTTTTTTTGACAAGAATACATCTTCAGGTACTTACACTCTGAAATTACAGAAGTGAAGTTTTTGCACAGCTTTAGTATATCTAGAATGAGTTCCAACTGCAGTAAAACACTTTACACATTTTTTCATATAAGGAAGATCTATAGATACACACACCCAATGATAAAAGTACATAGTTATATTAAAAAATACATATGTGTCAGTATATATTTTAGTATTTCTTGTGGCTGAGATACAGGTCCAACTTAAAATGCAAAGTGTTTCCCCTTTTTAATGTATTATTCATAAACACTTGCTAGTATGAGACAAAGTTATCAATATATATTCTGTATTGCAATATCAGGTTGAGAGTACTGTTATCTAAAATTATTTAAAATAAATGTGCATTTTAAATTCCCTTAGTAATTTATCCAGCTAATCTTCTCTGTATGAAGCATGTCAAGCTTGATAGCTTGGATAGAAGACTCAGTGCTCCAGTTGTCTTGATACAGGTGCTGTATAGAGCACTTCAAGCCAAACCTCTTCTAGAGCCCTTTGCTGTTATTTTATGCAAATTCCTGTTCTTCTTTTGCACATCAGGAAGGCGGATGTGTTCGCACTTGTTATATCTACATAAGCATTTTGATTTGGATAAGGAGTTCATTTTTTAAATAAATATTCTGATTGTTCCCACTTGCCTTACTTTGATTTATCTCAGAAATCAAATCAGATGTGCTCCTACAGTGGTCCTGCTACGTTCCAGCTGCTAGTGGCAGAGTCTTTGTGATCAGACTAGGGCTATTGGAAGTGAAAATCCTTAGAAATGCTTTTAGTGTGGATTTTAGGACCTCAGCACAAGGAGCAACTTTGTGTTTAGGACCAACTGTTTGGCTCTACAAACTCTTTCCTATTTATCTGCATTGCCTCCTAATGTAGCCACTGTCCCTTGTTTCACAGACCATGGAAAGCAAAGCTATTTCGAATTACGTGTAGTCCTTCACTACTTCGGAAATTTGAAAATTTTATGTTTCCCCTCATACGTGTCTTCCATATTGCACGTTCAGATCCATTGTGTTGTGTGATCAGGTCACGTGACAGGCCTTCATCTCACTATCTTTGACTTATAATCACCAGATTTGTTACATCAATCAACTCTCCCAAATATTCCATCAAATAAGCTGGATTTTGTGAGATCCCTGCAGCTAGCAGCTGTAGTTGTTCCACCTGCAACTTAACAGGGCCATCTCTCAAATCTGTAAATAGAAAAATGCTTTTTTCCCATGTTTTCTGTTTACAAATGCATGTAAGGCTTGCTGGAAAAGGGGAGCATAGTTTCTGCTGTTTGTGAATATCTGAGTAGTGGAAGCTGCCCAGTGGAGCAGTCTGCAAGTCTAATGCAGCTTGTACTCAGTCATGAGCTAGTGAGAGATGATTCTGGATAGTTAATAAAACCTCAATTAACTGATGTTACTGATTCAAGTACCACACTTGCATTTCTTCTCTACAGACACTGAGCTCTGTTGTGTAGCTTTTCTTTTGTGATTACGTAATAGTGCTTCAGGGCAAACAGCAGTACCTTTTCCCCTCAAAAGCAAAATGAAATTGCAGCAGAGTGCCTCAAAAGCTCTGTGAGCTGGCAAAGTGTATTTTCAGTGGAAGTCTACAAGTTGCTATGTTTCTGAAATGGTCATCTTCTATTTGGGCAGACCTTTAAAAATGTTGATGTAATAGCATTAGTTCAAAGAATGAACAGTCCTCTCTTTACAAAATGTAATAAAACTGTACCTAGAACACTCACCAGATTTACTGGCTACTAGAATTGCTTTTATTCTGGATTTCCATCACTTAACAATAATAATAGAGTTGAATTCTTAATAATTCTTCATTCTGTGTAAGGTAGCATCTAACCTGAAGATAGAGCTACCTTAACCAACTAACTGAGGAACTGTGTTCATGTTTGGATAGGTCCAATTTACCATTTCTGTTCTCTGTTTCTGAATTAGTTTATGTTGAATGTTGTAGTGTTTATAGGAAACTTCGCAAACTAATCTCAAGAACTTGACTTTTGGAGTAGAGCATGTTTAAAAATGCACTTTGTTAATCAAACTCAACTGGCACCTGGAATTCAACATCCAGTCAAGTAAAATATTGTTTATGGTGACTTTTTTCAATTGGTTAGGCATTGGATGATGAATCTACAACAACAGGAAAGCAAAATCAATGGCACAGTAGACCTATTTCTGAATGGACCACCCAGCAAGTATGCCACTGGTTAATGGGAATGAACATGGAGCAGTATATTACAGAGTTCACAGCTATGAACGTAGATGGCCAGCAGTTAATGCAGCTCGACAGTGAGAAGTTAAAGGTATGTGAATATCCTGGGTAGATTTGTAACTGTGTAGGTTTCACTGCTTATTCAGACACATTTTTAACCTACAAAGTCCAGTTTCCTGGTTTTGTGGCTTTTTAAGGGATAGAGTAATTTGCTCTTATTACTTATTTTATTTTAGTTGCTTTTGAAACACTGGGAGACTGTATAGTTAGATGTTAATTAGTAATTGACTGTAGAATTAGACAGGCTGTTTATAACCAGAAAAATAAAAAAATACTGCTTCTTTGTTTGTTTCTTGAGGAAATGAAAGTAAGCATAATTGTCCAAGGAGTCTTTATATATCTGTCACCAATCTCAGCATAAGGCCATATCAAAACAAGTTCCAGCCAATTCAAATAGAATTGCAGGATCCAGTTTTAGAAATCTGTTTCTTTCACATTTCTTTTTCAAATGGGAAGGCTAAAATCCTATCTGGTGACATTTTAAATGCTTCAGGTTTTTTATTCCTGCTGAAAATACATATTCTGAACCTTTCAAGCCTTTTCTTGCAATTTTACATCTGGAAGCTACAGCATGTATGTATCCCTTATAATGCTGGTGAATTCCTGCAGTTTTTCTTTCTTGTTAGATTATGAGACTGCATTGTGGGCAGGCAAGATGTGCAGCTAAAAGGGGTTCATAAGGCAAATTATTAGTGATTAACAGTAGAATTTGAGGGACTTAGGGGGAGAAACGGTGTCTAAATTCAGTCTCCAAATACGCCTGAATTTTAAATAGACATGCAACACGAAATGTCCTGTATTTTATAAAATTTCATGGGCACAGAGGAAATGCCAGTGACTGGCCTGTCAAATGTCTGTCTCCAGCTGTGGAACCTTGCATGTTGGTGCCTAAAGCTCAGTGTGCACCTGGTGCTGTTCGGGCTGACGCAGTGCGAGTGCGGTCCGGCACTTGGAATCGCGTGCTGCCACCTGCCGATCGCAAATCGGAATGTACCTGAGCTGCTTCTCAGTAACACATTTTAAAGTCCTTAAAATTAAAGAGTAGTTGCTGAACAAAAATTCCTCTTGTGTAAAAAGAGCTGAAAAAACATTTTGAGACTACTGCTTATGATGTTATTTTCTTGATATTATGAGGGGTTTACATGTCTGTAAAATGCAGCATAAAACTGTTACTTCACAACTGAAGAGTTGGTCTTGGTTTCCATACTTACCTTGTTACACAGATGATTATTTACAGTGTTTTTAAGGNAAATAAACAGACTGTCTTATCGAAAAGTGAATAACACTTTCTTATATTGTTAACGCACAAGCACTGTTGACAATGCTGTTGAAAAAATTACTGATGAGGTTTTGTTTTGTTTTCCCCCCTCCAAAGGCTTTGGGAGTTTCCAGTCAAAATGACCGATCAACAATAAAGAAAAAAATTAAGGATATTAGAAAAACACAGGAAAAACTGGAAAAGCAGAAGGAAAAGGTTCAAAAGAAAGAAAAAGAAGTTCGCAAGACTGGCAGAGTGGTGGCCACTCTTGAATCAAGCTGCTAAAATGACCGTTTTATTTTAGTGCAGATTTGCCTAATCTAGAGGAAGTTCAGCAGATTTGTATATAATTGTACAATTGAGGGAGGAGGGAAAGTGCAACAGTTCTACGTGGTAGGTGGTTTTTTACTTTTTAATTGTGGTCCCTCCCCATTACAGCCCAATAAAACTGAAATAATGTTTTCAGTATTTTTATGTCTAGTTGACTCTGCCTGTACTAATAGACAATAATTTAACTTTCTGCCTTAAGTAACATTTCTGCTTCTAAGGTATCATATGCCCTTTTCATTGAAATTGATGTTGGTGAAAAGTAGAATACTGTATTAAAAATCATTCCAGTATTATTCAACTAGCATTTGATAGAGTTGAATCTGATAGAGGGACAATGGAAAAATCCTGCCAATGAATTCAGTCTGTGAAAGTCTGTTTATCTGTTGCCACTAAAGATGTATAGTAAAAATTAAGTTTAAGAAAATGGTAATGTCAAATTAATTTAAAAAGAAAGCATGTATTTCAAATGTATGGATTATTTTAATTCTTGTACTTCTGGAACTTCATTCAAAGTTCACTTTAGTAGCACATTGTTTTTGAATTCTATGTGTTGCAATTTACTGAGAAAATAACAAGAAATACTAAGTAGTTTTCACAAACTACATATCCTAAGCATAATATTAAGTTTCTGTACACTACCAGTATGGTGTTGGGACTAGGTTTAAGCCTATAAATAAGATCCTTTTTAACCTATTTTTCCTAAATAATACATAGTTTTATAGATTTATGCTATGAATAAGATCAATTTGCAATACATGTATTTCTCTTTTCTACGTGGTACAAGATTTTTTGCGGACCAAATTTATATATTTGCTAATTTTAAACAATACTGTTTTTCAGACTTAAAATACTGAGGGAAGAATTGTAGGAAAAATTATCACTGATGCACTGGGTTTCTGCCTTGTATTTAAATGTTCAGTTGTAGACTACAGATTATTTCTCTTTAAAGGAGGATTTGAGTCTTGACATAGCTTAGAACATGACTTGGTGTTTTGTATGTTTACCTGCTATTTTCTAGAGATACTACAAGAGCACTTCCTTAATTTAGATTATTCCAGAAACAGACTAGATTAAATATCTGTTCCACCCTAGAATGGACTAGAACATAACTTACATAGTTCATTAATGTGGACCAAGTTCTCCTTTAAATCTATGGACTGTCTTTCATTTTAATTAAATGAATGAACTTCACTGTTGTTGTTTCACATTTATTTTTTTGTATAAATGTCTTAAGAATTTCACCAAAAGGACTGTGTGGAAATGCTTCTGCACGCTAGGCATTTCCAAAATAAAGTTTGAAAATCTTGGTACTAATTACTTTTTTTAAGAGATTATATTTCAGTTTTATGCATTCTTTGGTCAAGATTTGACTCATTTACTTTGTTCACAGTAGCTTTGAGTTGTATACCAAACTTAGACTTTGAACCAAAGAGGAATGCTGCCCTCTTGATAAAAGAGAAAGGAATTAGAAGTATGGGATCATCCTACACTCAGGATCTCCCACATAAAACCACCCTTTAATTAATTTGGTCAAGAAAGTTGAATGTTTTCACAGCTAGAACACAGAATATTGCTAGAACCCATACTACCTTTTTTCTTGAAGTCTTCTGTTGCACCCTGGAAAGAGTTTTCTCATGAAGAAGACTAGTGGAAATAATGGTATCAGAGGTTTCCCTGTGTGCAGAGCTGTTACAGGTAAGGAGAGGGCATAGCAGGGATAATAAACTCCCCTGGCACCTGAGCATGAGAACACTGATTATCACAGCCCACAGCATTTAACATCTGGCGGATGTGGAAGGAGAAGGCCGAGCTCAGTACCAAGCTACACAATCACCCAACGAAGTTTCATTTTTACAGTAGTTTTAATGAATAAATGCAGCGATTCTTTCAAAAAATTAACACAAACCAAGATGATTTTACAGTTCAAGACTGAGCTAATTTGCATACAAAACTATTAATCTCAGCATTTTGATAGTATACTACTTTTCTGTAGTGATTCACTTCAGCTTAACCAGTGTGCTCACAATGACTTCAGTATACTAATGAAAAAAAAGTTGTCTTCTGCACTTCTATTTAAACCAAAAGTTAACAAAAATAAAATTTTAAACTAGGATTAAATATTGTAAATCAAAACATTACGCATTTGTATTTTTACCACAACCATTTGGGGTGGCAGGTGAAGAGATAGATACAAATATAATTATACAGCAAGTTCTTCTAATAATCAGAATTGAATTGGTAGTTAGCTGAGAACATGAAAGAGACTTCATTGCAGTAATATCTAAAATACTTAATGGGCTTTGCAGAAAACAAACTGTTAGCTTTTCTTCAGAAATACTGCTTGTAGTTGTCCAATGTTACTAAAATCAATTGAGTTAGTTAAAAGATGTAAAGGCTAGAATGCTTGACTTCAAACCTGAGTTTTTACAAAAGCCCTTGCTGTAACTTTCAGTTCTAGTTATGCAAAAGCAATAGCTGCAAGTTATTGTCCCTTCCAGCCCTGGTACAGGTCCCATTTTACAATATGTAGCATTTCTCACATCCTCTTGCAGGGCCAAAGAAGAGAACAGCTCTCAGTTCTCCTCACTTGTACCCATGCAGATTGAAAGGTGTGCCAGTTATCGCCTCGCATCCCTGTCAGGAAGAAAAATAGGGGCCTCAAGGTGCCCACAAGCTTGAACGAATAGGTAACCCCTGTTCTGGTGGCAATTAAGCTAGAATAATCCTCCCTCAGACTGTCAGTTTTACTGTGTATACAGCCCAGTCTATAATGCACTTCTATTAATGTTATCTACATTAGCTTAACCAAGGTATAAAGCCATTTCATTGTTTTGCAGAACTTGACTAGGGAGGTAGCAGGTGATAAATCTTGAATCTGGCTCAGCTACAACTAGAGTTGCATGACTTCAATTTTCAACATCCCAGCTATCCCCTTCACTTGTGGTATCTCACCTTCTGCTCTGTGCAGAGATAGTAAACTAGCAAAAGCTAAGCTTATTGTTTCTGAGAGGGATTATGCATGTCTTTTAATTAACTGAGAAAAGGATTAATTCTCAATGTCTTTAACTGCATCACTCCAAAATGTTCAGGAATGACCAGGATCAAGGTGCAACACAGGTGTGTATGATTTGAACAAAGCTCATACAGTAGGCATTAAGTTGAATACTTTATTAAAAGGAGTTTGTATCTGAAATGTAATCTTCATTCCCCTATATGTTTTGATTTGTCTTTGACTGATTAACATATTCTGGTTATCATGTTTATGTTATAGTGTGACTTCCAGTTACTACAAAAGCGAGGCCAGAAGCGTATCACAAATGGAAAGGTATTTTCAAAAACTATTAATTCCACTTATTCTTAATTACTCCTGAGAAGATAGTTTACACTGCCAAAGTAATAGAGATGCCCTATTACAGACAAACTTTAAAAATCTGTTTATTAAAATAGTTTCCATTTACAGCTGTACCTGACATACCCAAGTCTGAGATCTTACAAAGACTAGAATGTTGATACTGCATTTTGGTATGACCTACAGAAATACAGGCAAATGCAAGACATCTCTCTACTGTACACAAGCCAATGCTGTTTTTTAATTCACAATGATCAGGGCAAGATAAGTTTTTCACATCTATTATATATTCACATTACAACCAAAGAAATACAACCGATGCCACATACCTGAGATACATTATACCAGTAGTAGCAGTTAAAAATGCTTTTTAATATTTTTTTATCCCTACAGAGATGTGTGATTTCTACAGCTGAGAAAACCCCCTTGATGTAGGCAATGTATGTAGGCAACATATGTAACTTCACAAAATTAAGCTTCAGCATGCTTAAGATAAAAGAACAGAAAGTGACATACAGTCACAAAGGTATAGCAATGAGCTCGATATTTGTTACACGAGTTTTTCATTAATGGGTGGTATTGTATAATGGAAAAATGTTCCAGTGAGCTTTTTCAATAATTTTTCTAATAAAATTTTTTTGTGATAATACAAATTAATACCAATGATAGATGTTGCATTGATCCCTATAAAAATCAAAATATTGCTCCTTTAACTTAGCTCTGAAAGCAGTCATAAATAGAAAGTGAAACAGTGAAGTTTGATCTCACTTTATAAGTAAGTTGCAGGTTTAGGGGTTTTGATGGCTGTTGGTTTTTTAATTTCAGAAAAGCCCAATTACACTAAACTTTCTGTTAGACCATTTAAAACTACTTTCACATATGAAAAGTGGCTCAACATTTTGGTATAAATCAGGTCTTTTAAATTCCCTTTACAGACAAATCTACTTCTTATGAGCTGCTGAGGGAAAAGCTACATACTGCGAAAAGTGGTCATGTCCTTTGGCTCACTGCTTGGAACACACCAATCATCAGCTTCGTGGTTTGCTTTATAATGTTTCCACGCTGCTTTGTTGTATACAGGGAGTCTTTCAATTGATTCTGTTGATAAGGCCTGTAAGGAGAAAAGGCTGTAGCTGATGATTCTTTTTAATTGAAGTTATCATAACAGAACAAGGAGTTCCATTAGCAGTTCAGATTAGTGTTGCTGATAAATGTAAAATGGTAGAGTGTTACATCATACCTTGATGTAAATAACTGCATCTGTACCATAGCCTTCTAAGGAATACAGTTTCAGGTCTCCTTGGAAGTACTGTGCATACAGGCGTGATATGGGTAAACCATAACCAAATCCAGCCTGATCAGAAGGAAAAGTATACTTCCATTAATTGCATCAATCAATGTCATTTTCTGTTTTAACATAACAGGTAAAATAGACACCCTAAGCATGATGTTTGACAGTAACAGGAGTTCAGGTGTTAACTATTATGCCCTTCCACCCCTCCTCCCAAGCTATTATATACCCCAAAACCAGAAGAATGCATGAATGATTGTGATAATGAGAAAACTGTTTGATTCCTTTGCCAGGCAGGGCTGGTAGATAACACTTGTATTATGGTAGCTTCCTGAAGAGATGCCATTAGAGAAAACTGTGCTGTGTCTGTGTCACACCTCACGGAGCTACTAATCTTAAGTACTCGGTGTTCTTAAATCAGATACATTTCATCATCAGTATATATAAAAAAGGTTCAAGACACAATGTCTATGAATTTGCAACTTATACTAAAAGTCTACCAAGCCCTGGCTGCAGTAGCAGGACACAGCCCTGAAGTGTTAAGCATAATTTTTTGTTTAAATACTGAATTTTAAAGGTCATCTCTCAATCAGCATACACAACACTTCTCTGTAAAGATCTAGTGTTTAGTGAGTTGGAGAGTCATCTACATGCAGAACTATATATATTTTTTTAAGTGATGCAATGTGGGAGAATAAATACAGGAAAGCTGTTCAGAGATTCTGATTTCTGAGAGCTTAGGCTTTATTTCTTGTTGCATTTATTACATTCACATGAGACCAAAGCAGATTCTTCATATCCCCTGTCACATCTTTGTACTTCATCCTTGCTGGGGCTTGGTACAAGTGACGACTACACAATACAAATGAACTATGGCCTTGATCCAAAGTCACTGCTGTAATTATTCTTCCTTTCATTCACTGACTACAAAAATCATTCCAAATCCTGCTCTCACTGGAGTATGTGCAGCATAGCTAAGTGTTCTGCTTGAGGTGACTGATCTTTAGATTTAGTAGAAAAAAAGAGAATCTTCAACAAATTTAAATAATTTGTGGTACTTTATACCATTTTCCAGTTATTTTTTGAAAAACACTTGAATTAAGTAAAATTCAAATATTACTCAATGTAGTATGTATAAAATCAGTATTTCATAGCTTTGCCTAAATGGTTTTTGTGACAATTAGACAATCCACGATGCCAAGGTATAAAAGACTTGCATACCAAAGGTGTAGCTCGTGATGTCTCAACACGAGGACGTGGTGCTGTTGAATACATATAGTTGAACAGTCTGTCAATTTTCCTCATAGGAACACCACCACCACGATCACTCATCTGGAACAAGAAGGAGCATTTAGCTTTATATCCCTGAATACATTTTTATAAAAGACAGCTTCTCTCAAACAATAAGCCAGAGAAAGTTCAGGTAAAATATTATTTGAAGCTGTCTCTACTACATTCCAGATTTTCTTTAATTCTCATCTTCAACAAGGACCAAAGAGAGATGAATCTTTCCCTGCCATCCCTTATCCAAACCATTCAATAAAATACTGCCATAAGAAGTATTCATAATCTCTTGGAGGAAAGGAAATTCTGCTTAAATTGTGCATTGCTTTTATCTTGTTCATAACACACTTTTGTCTGAAGTCACTACCTATACCTTTAGCAAATGCAAGGTTCTCTGTGTATTTTATCATTATTCCTCAAGAATACTGCCATTTAAATATAATATACTAAAACCTATTACTGAAGGAGTAAGTCAAAGGAGTTGTTTTATTACAGTTTAGTTAGACCTATGAAAAACCCAGTGCTTGCAGCTGGTCTTTGAAATCCAGCATGGATGTTTTACAGAAAAAGAAGAAACTGCAAACTGTATTTCAGGAGGTTTGTTTTGTGTGGACTATACAATATATGTATCCCTTTCTTTCAGTTGTTTCACACCTGTATAGCTCTATCACTGTCACTTAGAAAATGCTGATGTTACAACTGTGTAAAGATGCTACTTGGTTTTTAGTCATGGTTGCTTCTAAGCTAGGCAGGACACCAGCAAGTACAGGATGCTATTGCAGAGCCCTCAGTGTGACAGCAGCCTCTTCATGAGGCAGTATGTGAAATTCCATAAGGGTTTTTTTACTCACATACATCATCACATACAATCTACTGATGGAACCAGATCACCAGCTCAAAACCCTAATCAAAATAACCTTCAGAATAGTAAAAAAAAAAAAAGAGTACCTTCACAGTTAAATCCTCATTTCCCAATGTGATGTGTACATGAATTGCAGGATAAATGCATCGATCAGCATTATGTTCCATGGTGGCTCGCATTGCATTCTGTAATTTTCAAGTACAACTTAAATCCTATTCACTTTGTATATTATCTTAAAATACCAATTTAGCAGTTATTTTCATCATGTATTTAAGAATCCCAACAGGTTTTTTAATATTCCTGGTTCACTCAGTATCAGTATATATTTAGTTTATTAGAATACAGAGACTTCAAATATTTAATTCTTTTAAAGGAAACATGAATAGTTTAATGTAGAAAGTTTGTGTTCTAGAATTCTTTATAATGCACATAGTGCATGCAATATGACACAAAGTCCAAGAAAAGTCTAGGACTAAACTGCTTGAGGAAAGCTCTGTAGGACCTGTTACATGTTCTACCAGATTTGAAGATACACAATTTTTGGGATATCTTATTGTCACTTGCTTTACTAACCAATGTCTTCATATACTTTAAGCTGTCTATTCAGAAGGTATTCAGTGCTAGGTAAAAGAGATACATCTTCTAAAGCTGTTCATTTCCTATGCAATTATTGTTTCTCTGAGTACAGTGTAGCTGTGTTGCTGCAGTCAAATGGCAAGAAGTTTGCCCTTGCAAAAACACACTGTTACCCAGAATCAGTTTGAAAAGTCAAAGTAATACAATCTCAGTAAACAAAGATGCATGAAAGAATTATGTAATTAATGGTAAGTGCACAGACCTTGAAAAGTTCAAAAACCATGTGATAGAGATGTGATGGCACATATACCACTTGCATGGGCTGTCCTGGTGATTTAGCTGGAGAGAAGAGAGTCTAAATAACTAAATAGCAAATGACAAGTCTTTTATTTATTCCCACAGTAATTCAAAATGTGAATTTGTATTGTTGAATTTAAAGAAGGAAAATTTGAACAGAAATCCTTTGAAAAGTTGTATGTTAATCAAAAGTCATAATCAAGATTTTCAGATGTTGCTTGCTGCTTTAAAAATTAATCTTAAAACCTACTATAGGATCACTGGCTAAGCCATATCATCGTAGCTTTCAAATAACCTCATAGGTATCACAAAGATGGAATGGAATGTCTTACATAAATCTTTAAAGTGTTGTAAGAAATGCAGACAGTGAGATGCAGTAATGTCAGGTAAAGACACAGGAAAACTTAGGGAGGGAAAGAGTCTGCTAAAATTTGTTGTATCAACAGCTGTAGTATCAAAAACTTAAGTCAATTTTCTGATTAAAGGGAGGAACGGGGAAAGCATTCAGCCAGATTTAAAAAAACCCAATTTATGACAGTAGATACAGAGAACACATGAACTACATGAAAAGCAGAAGAACCAGCTCCTTTAGAAGAAGTCATCGTGATGTTCAAGAGGATGCCTGTCCACATTCACTTACCATTCAGCTCTTCAAGGATAAGTTCTGGAGAGCTCATGTAATATAAATCACAAAGTCTCTTGGCATTTTCATAGCCATCTATAATAAAAAACATAGGAAGTTACATTTCCCCCTCCCACTTTTTTTTTTCTCCTTTAGAATCTGCCAAAACCACAGAATTTTAAAGTACTGTGCACTGTCAGGGTGATGTGTGTTTTTTCAGAAAAACCACATTTATAGGAAAAAGAAACAAAACTGTATTACACATTTCAAATAAAACTCCTGCTCCAGGTAGGAAAGAACAAAACCATATAAGAATATCAGGATGTGTATTTGTTCTTAGTATAGACATTCATGTAAGTTTTAAGAATTCTTGTTCTTGGCATCTGAATTTACCTCTAATAACTTCAACAACATTGCAGTTAGGATCGATGCTTCCAATGTGTTTTGGATGAGCTGGATTAATTTTCCCACCAAACAGTAAAGCTGCCAAAGGAAAACATCATTTAATATCCAGTGTAATTTTATAATTTTAGTTTGTGTCTTCAGTTTTGCTAAATAAAAAAATTTATAGGCTATCTATAACATCAGTCCTCACCATACTTGAAAGCCTACTTTTAATAAATACTTTAGAAACTGTATTAAGAATGAGTTAGAAATGGCAAGACAAATAGTATACTCCTAATTGGCACTTTAGTACATATTAAGCACAAACATTAAAGGAAGATACAGTTGACATGGTACAGGTATCATTTTCCCTCCTTTCAACACTGGCACTTACAGTGTTGATTAAGGAGCATTCTGATTGAAATGCGACTCATGTAGAAGCGGTCTAAAAAATACTGCACATTCTGTGAGGTCACTGGATCAATGCCAAAGCTTTCCTTGTATTCTATTACTCCTTGAGCCATCGTAGGAATTACATCATTGTGTCGATTCCGGATTTTTATCACAGTATCTGTAAAACTAAAGTGAATTACATTGTTAGTATTTCACTTTCAAGGGAATTTAATGCTCTGGCAAACAGAGTGCCTGTCTACAAAAATGAAGACTTACATACAAAAATATCACGTCTGCCTACTGCTGTGAGAAGGCAGGTCAGTCTTTACAGCTTATTTCAGGTGACTAGCATTGAAACAACCAGTAATCCACTACTTTGACTATTTATAGAATTATTATTCATTTATTATCTTGATTCTACCAAGAGAAAATCATGCCAGCTGTTTTCATGCAGAAAACCCATGCCTGTCAAATGGTACTTATGGTCAGCCAGCACTGACCAGGGCATTCTATAGAATGACATTATGCTAAAGTGCTTCATTTCCTATTTTAATGTACCCTCGTTTTAGGGACGGGGATGACATTGCTGCGATTCTTCCGTGAAGATTTAAGATAGGAAATTTTTTTAAGCTATTGTTTTCTTGCCAGTTCTTCCATACAATTTTAACAAGATATTAAAATACATGACAGCAAAGCCTTACCTGTGAATAGCCCCTGAATCTTCTGAGCTTTTGTCCTTAAAGTCAAGAATCTCCTGAAGACTTTGGACATACCTTTCAATGAAACAAACAGGATAAAGACCAACTCTAATATGCCTCCACAGACCTCCCTAGTTAGCAGTTTGTGGTCTTCCAATGTTGTGTGTTTCCAAATCATTATACCTGTCTCCCTGTGATTTTTATTAGATTTCTTTGAATCTATTTATGATTATTTCTTCCAAAATTTCCAGAGCAATGAATTCCACAATTTAATTAGAATGCATAAAGTATCATCTTCGAGTTTTAAACCCAGCAGGTGATCACTTATTTGCAGCCTCAGAGAGTTTCTGTTAGTAGAAAAATCTTTCTATTTGTTCTTGATTTAAGTATTTCTGCCATCTCTTTCCTTAGATACGTATTTTCCAAGCTGAAGAATTCTATTTGGTTTCTCCTCACGTAGAAATTGTTCCAACCCTCTGATTATCCTTCTTGGTCTTTTCTGTTCAGGATGGAACTGCATGCCATTCAGGGGAATAATGGGCTAACACAGTGGTACAATTATATTCCTCCCCATTTTTTATTAGTTCCTACCATTATTTTCCTTCTTGCCATAAACTGACATATCCAGAAAAATATTCACAGTAGCATCAAAATTTCTTTTTCCATTATTAGGAAGCTAGCACACAGGGAGAGGAGGTTCTTCCCCGTGTTATATACTGTGTTATATTTGGGCAAATACCTGCAATTTATTTCCCATTTGATCAGTGTCATCTAGTATCATGAGAATGTAAGCATTTGTGTTTCATTAAGAGCCTTTATCTTCACTGATAGCTCTTTTCATATTCAGTCATCTAGTCAATCCTACTTACTTGATTTTGTGTTCTCTTAACTTTAAAAGCCTTTACAGAAATCCTTATGCCTTTAGCAGTTGCCAGGCAATCTCTTTGTTTTGCTTTCATCTTAAAAAAGTTTATGCCTGAGTTCCTTACTTGGAAACAGACTTTACATTTCAAATAATGTCTTTTTCACTTTAATACCTTCATGTTCTCTCTGTTGCTTTATGTTTTGGCTTTGGGAACTTCCTATTGCTTTTTCTTCATATTTTCTATACCTTTACTCTCAATCTGCAATAACCCATCTTGTGAATGGTTTCTACTACGTTTACAAACATTTTGTGCCTTTTGTTGTTTTCTTCAAGTGGCTTCTTCACTTTTAGGTAAGTTCTCTATTAAACACTATTCTGGTGGATTTTTGAAAAAAAAAAAAATTAAATTTTTTGTATCCTCATAATGAATGTGTGCAATAATTAATACTTTTAATTCCCTGGTGGGTTCTGTAATTGCTCCTAAATTTTTTTTCCCACATCTGTAAATTTAGTTTCTGATCACACTGGTATATTTAATAACTAAGTATAAATAAGTAATGTTTATGTAACAAGCCTATGAGTGTTCTTTCAGTAGAAGAGAGCGAGTTCCTCCAACCCGTGTATGGTTGCAGAAGCAGAAGGTCACCCTTCAAGGAATGGAATGTCACTGTTCTTACCAGCTCTGCACCAGCTGAACTGAAGGTGTTCTTAGGAGGTTGTCTGGAAGCAAGCTTATTTCCTTCATTATGTTTGCCAATCTCACAGGCAGCTCTTGTCGCAGAAACATAAATGAAGTCTTTTCACAAGCATTTTCAGATCCTAAGACCAATATGATATCAGAATGAAGTCAATACTTACAGTAGAGAGAACTACACAGAATCTTACGTCCTTGCATAAGAGGCCATACCTTGGTTTCAAAGCTGACTTAACCAGGCTGGTAAGCCAGTGTTTCTTTCATGGCAGCAACCCACTTGCATTTTAAAATTTATCACATACTGAAACCTTCCTGTTGTGATAATGAGAATCTTCAATATGTAAACAAACTAATGCAACAGTTGCAGACACACTTTTCAACTTTAAATATGGATTCTATCCATGTATATTGTTCATTTTATTTGCAGCAAACATTGACTCTAACCAGCACTGATGAAACAATATGTCATTCTGAGCATGTCAGAAAAGCAGATGAAACCAGCCCAAAAAACTGTTTATGAGAAAGATGCTTGAGAAAGTATCCTAGTCCCATACACCTTGCTTGTGATCACTGATCTTAGTGAATTACCATAACTCATCCTCAAACACTTTCAGAAAATAAATTCAGTAATATTGATCTCATTTTCAGCTAAATCTGTTGTAGTTTAAATTCAGTCTTATAGGAACAGAAGTCAGGTGAATGAATTCACATGAACAGTGAGAAAGAAATCAAAGTAGGACAGCTACTCTGCTTAGCAATTAGGATACAAATATATTTAATTTTTTAGATTTTTAAAAGCTAGAAGTGAAAATACTGCCTCTGTTGATAACTGACCTGTCCTTTTGTAAGAACAAATGTCATCTATGGGGGTGGAAATTAAATGTGGTTATTAAAATCAAGACCTGCATTTACTCCCACAAAGCTTGTTTTCCTAGGTGAGAAGGGAGAGTGCAGTGTGGGGAACAGACTAAGAAATGCTGTACTTTATTCTCAGCCAGACTTCTTTCTAGACTTCAAGACTGTTACATAAGCAGCACCTGAACTTCCTAACCTGCCCATCTGCTGCAATGAAGTGCATACTTCAGGTCTGGTGTTTCACAACAGGTTATCTACTAAAAAGTAAGTCCTATGTTACTGCTCAGTTCACCTCTTCCATTTGGCAAGGAGAAGTTGGGGAAGAAGATTAAAGGAAGGGATGAGGAAAGAAAAAAAGAAGCTGGAGTGCCTTAAACATGAAAAATCTTCACCAAATTTAAATACAGCAGTCCACTTTAAAGCATGCAGACTCAGACATGTAATAAACTACACTGATTAAAGAATGTTAATTAATTAAAAAGTGAATAATTTACAAGAAATTCCTGCATAATGGCACTTACCAGCATTATCCACTGTCTACATATGACCTCTGCCTAGAAACATTACATTCTTCTCCCTGGTCAGATTGTATTTCAGGCATGACTGTTACTGGCCTTTCCCTTTTCTTGGGTAAAATTCCAAGAACAAATCAGATTGGATGTATTAGAATGTAAATATAATCTTATACTCAATAAATTACATTTCACAAAATAGCTTCTGTATCTGAAGGCCTTATCTTTGCAATCCTGGGTCAAATATGGAAGGCAGTATAGGGCAGGCAAATGACTCTCTTTCTCAGTTACTGTCTGTATCTAGGCAAAGAATAGCTAAGACTCCTACAGAAAATACTGTGGTCTTATAACCCAAGACCAGACCTAAATGTCCCTATAGAATATTTATTTTTTTTTAAGTTAGCTTTACCAGATTTTATTATTTCCTCCTGACTGCTCTCACTCTTGCAAAAGGAGCACAAAACATAATCCCTAATGAAAACACCATCAGATTGTAATGGCTACAGAATGTCTGATAGACAAAAACTGTCTCTGTCTTGCAGTCTTTTTTGTTATTAGTTTTTACTCTCTGTGATTAAATCCTTAAGCAAAAGAGAAAAAAAATATTGTAGAAGTTTTCAAGATTATTTTTTACCTTATGTTCAGGTACTAAGAGCAAAAAAGCAGCCTATCTTTTCACACAAGGAAATAGTGTGCCTTGAAAATAAACACTGATTTTACAGTAAACATTGTTCTATCAGTAGTGGTAAAATAATACAGGTCAAAGCAAACTCTGAATTGCAAGATTCTGTCCTTAAAAGTACGGTAGCAGCAGGACATATGGTGGGGCTCCTGTAGGAAAGATATTTCATTGCCACAAGCGAGACGTTGAATAGATGGATGAAGGGACAACAGATAATTATGAGAAAGTCTTCTTTGTAAGTCTTCCTGCTTATACAAAGCTTGGGGTTCTAGGATTAGTTCTCTACAAAACTATAAAAAGCCATTAAACTATTAACTAGTTAAATATATAACACATAAACACGTATGCCCACCAAAGTGCCTTGGGTACAGAAACAGAACATGTTACGGAATAGCTCCAACATCAGGTTTTGAAAAGGTGTCTCAGTGTGACTTCCACAACCTTTTTTCTATGTGGTCTTTGCTTTGAAATAGAATAGAACAATTCCTGTGATCCCTTTTGTTTCCAAGCTGACAGTCAAACCTGGAAGCATTAGGAGTGGTTTTGGCACAGAGTATAAGACTGAGTATCCTGTTACTGATTTACTCATTTTCAAGTATACATTTCAAATCCTCCAGGATAGCTCTTGGTGCCTGCATCCTGTTCCTTCTCTCACACACCTTCTAAAACAGCAACATTTGGGTAGGATATTTCTGTAGGGCACAGACAAGTGACTGAGAAGTGATGACTGCTTCAGCCCCTCGGTGCCAGCTGAGGCTAAACGCTTCATGTGTTTGGAAGATGCCTTTAAAAGGCCGCATGCTGCTTTGCAAAAGGCTTAACCAGACTCACCTGTCTGAGTCACTGCTCTAACGCTACCAGTTGTCACAGCTGTTCCCACCCTCTCCCCAACACTGCGGGTTCTGCAGAAAAACATCCAACTACCCTAGTGCTGCCAAAACCTGGAGTTTCCAGCTAAATTTCAACCTTGTCATAGTTGCAGTACCCAGGGATGAGCCAACTGGGCTCCGCTGCCCCAGAAGGAAGCAGAGCCGTTTTCTGGCAGAAAGCACAGCATTAAGAGAGATAAGCAACAGCCGGGCCGCGCTGACGACGTGACGGGTCGCGGCCGTCCCATTCCTCACAGGCACCCGTGGAAGAAGGGGCAGCGGTCGAGGACGGCTCGGCGGGGACTCACCGAAGTCCAGAAACTGCTTCATGGAGAGCGGCGAGGGGGAGAAGCGTGAGTAGAAGTCCACCTGCTGCGGGATGTTGCCCGGGGAGGCGCTGCCCTGGGCGGCGCCGCGCAGAAGAGCGCGCAGCAGCCTCATGGTGCAGCTCCGTCCCCTCAGCTCAGCCCGGCCCGGCCGCCATTTCCCGGCGCGCCGCTCCCCCAGCCCCGGCCCCTGCCCAGGCCGCGGCCGCCTCCGCCGGGAGGAGGTGCCCACGGGGGGGATGGGTGTCTCCGCCCGGCCCAGCCCCGCAGCGGCGCGGGGCGGGGG
Source organism: Chaetops frenatus (assembly GCA_013400775.1). Classification (NCBI taxonomy): domain Eukaryota; kingdom Metazoa; phylum Chordata; class Aves; order Passeriformes; family Picathartidae; genus Chaetops; species Chaetops frenatus. The sequence continues at coordinate 210,729 of VZTR01013706.1, read as the reverse complement.
AGAGGGCGGCTCTGAGGGAGCGGGGCGGGGACGCCCGTAGCCGCCCGGCAGTGCCCGAGGCTGACGCTCCGCTGTCCCCGGCGGCTTGAGGGCCCGACGGGAGAAGGCGACTCTCTCTTCGTGGAGAAGCCCGGCCACGGGCAGGTACGTGGCGTTACGGGGGCCGATGCCGCCGCCTGCCCGGCGAAGGGCTGCGGGTGTGCCCTCCCGGCAGGCGGGGAGCCGTGAGGGGGCCGGAGGGGCTGTGGCTGCGGGAGCCGGGACCGCAGGGGCCGCGGCGAGGCCGAGAGATGCCCGTGCACCAGCGTCGTTCGCCTGGCATTGGGGTGTACGGGGGCTCGGCCGTGCGGGCTCAGCGCCCCCGGGGCTCCCCCTCGCCCTGGGATGGAGCCGTGGCGGGCGGCGGCGACTCGGCTCCCGGCGTGGGTGACCCGCGGGCTGGAACGGGACGCTGCAGGAATTCACGGAAGCGCCGGCGTTGTCCGTAGGGCCGGCGGGAGGGCAGAGCCTCACCCGAGGGAATTGGCCGGGTTTAAACAGCCGTGTGTCTTCTCACTGTCGCACCTGTGTCTGCCCAGTGCGGAGTGGGCTGGGCTTTCTTTCAGTTACCAGAAAAAGAGAATCAAGCAAACAAAAAAAAAAAAGACACCCCACAGAGGAAGAACAGGGCTTCTGCCGTTACAGATGCGCTCCTGGTCAGTCAGCAACGAGCACAATACGTGTCTGTATTGGTAGAAAAGCACTTGGACCGTCTGGCAAAGTAAATCGCTTTACTGCCTGTTCTGTTTCTGTGGTGGTTTCAGTCACTTCTGTAGTCCATGTCATAATGTGGTTGCTCCAGCTATTAATTCTCGAGTAATATTTAAATTACAGTTTTGTCTGTTCTAACTATTAATAATGTTTAGGCTGTTAGTTCCAGGTTTCACTGTGATCTATCTTTGACTTACACAATACAGCCAATATTGCTCAGCTTGGTATAATTCTAGCTACTTAAGCAAGCACTTAGCTCCTTTCAAATAATATGATTTTTTCAATAATTCCTAACTTTGTTCTGGTAAGCATACCTGCTTTAATAATTTAGTATTTGATATGAGTAACCTTGTGCCTTAGCAGAGTTTGAAGGCAAGGTTCACTCTGTTAGTTACTACATAGGCCATAATTCACATGCAGGCACAGAGGTGTGTGCATCTGTACCTGTGTACAAAGTTACTATGGAAAGTTCCCTTTGAGTTCAGTGGAATACATAAAATCCATTTACATTTCTCAGCAGGCAAGAGCTGCTCCTTGAGGGCTGTAGGGGGATGGTCTTTCCAGTCTGGCAGACTTGAGGGTTCATGAGCTCCAGGTGGTGTCCCAGGTGGAGAGGTGCTGGTCACAGCCCGCTGGGGTGTGGGAGAGTTCAAGGGGCCTCTGTTGGTACTGCTCTCTATTGAGTCAGGAGATGCTTGGCCTTAGTCATCAATATGTTTCCATCCTAGCCATAAACCAACTTTATAAGTACCAGAAATTTTGGGGGAGAAAAGTCCAGTAACAATGGTGCCTTTCATTTGCACTGCAGCTGAGGGAGGTAACTCCTGAAATCATAGAGCAGGCCTGAGGTGTGGGAGGGGAATGCACCATCACAATTCCCCCATGTCTGAAGTCACTTCATGGTTCTCCACAGAATGACAGTCTGGTCACCTCTTGCTTCTCTGCCTATAAACAGGTTAATGCTATGTTCCAGTTGTAATTTGAGGGAAATTTTTGGTTACCTAATTATTATGATTTTGTTAAATGTTAATAATGTGTATCAAGAAGGCCTCTGCAACAGTGCCATCCGTCAAGTTATTTTCCACACTACACCATACAGAAATACTGTTCTATGAGAAGCCTTATCGCAATTTACTCTTTGCATTTCAGTGGGCAATGTGCCCTCATGACCTTCCCTTATAATTACTGTTAACAGTAGATTGTACCCACAGTGAAGAAAAATATATAGTGTGTAATGTACTGTAGTTACCATATTGATTAAAATAAAGAAGAGAACTGTGGGTCTCCAGCCTGTGGGGAGCTTGTTGATGTGTGAACCAAATTTGGTTCATGCTGGCAGTGGTTGCTTTTGCGAGAAGGATAAGCAATCCTTTGATGGCTAACCTAATTTCCAGTGGAGATGTGCTGGCATCTTTCCCAGTGCCATTCCTGAAAAGAGAAAACAGTATCAGCAGTGGACTATGCCCTGCATTCATTTGCTTTTTTTGTTGTGTATACTTGTATTTGCCCCATAAATGTATTAAATCAACTTTTCAATATTGTTTGATTTCCTTTAAACAACCCTTGTACCTGTGACTGATGTGAGACATGATAGTGGGGATGAATATCCTGTGGCATTCACTAGAGTGGGAATAGTTTTGATACAGCAATCACATTCATCCGTTCATTGCTTCGTTGGATTGCCCCCATTTAAGGGTGCCTTATTTCTTTTTAATGTTGCATTGAAATACAGAAAACATTTGATTCAGTCAGCCTCCAGATACAGTTTCCCGAGCAGTAACTGCACCAATAGTATGGGAGAATGAAGCAGGATTAGACTGCTTTTCTAATCTGCTCTGTAATCCAACCATACTGTAATCTTTATGCTGAAAACATATGAACATATGAATGGTTTGTTCTGCTCTGGCCGGGGAGTGGTGGCTAATGGAGCAAACAGACAGCTTGTCTGTCTCTGCAAGACTTCTACAAATACAGCCTATTGGCAGGTTTTGCTTACTGCTGCTTGTAGGCCACTCCAGGAACACAAGGAGTAGCTCATGTTGCTCGAGTTTGTAATAGTTTGGGACTTGTACTTGAGAATTGCTGTGCTGAAGACCATTTTATTTTATAATGGTCTCTCAGCTGTGAGCCAGCAGTAGTTTAAAGCAGTGCCTACAAGCAGTACATCGAGTCTTTGTAAACTGTTTCAATTTCTTATGATGGCTCTGGATTGGCTTTATCTTTCAGATGTATATATTACTCTTTCGTTGTTTTGTGTTTCAACTTTACAGACATGCCTTAAAGACTGGCCTTCTGCCTAAAGTTATCTTTGGACAGCAGTCCCCAGCCACAAGACATAGCAAAGGCTGCCAGAGTTTAAATAAATCTTTGTGCGTTGTAAGCTAAATACCATACACAGTCACATGAACAGTGAGCAATTTTCTCAGGAAAAGTTGTGCAGGATGAGCAGTCACAGAAGTAACTGCAGATAAAAGAATGGTGCGTAATTGTTTAGATGCTGTGTTCAGAGGAGAACCTCTCTATTTACCTTAATGGTGGTTTCTTGGTCTTGTTTAAACAATTGATCAGATCCTGATCCATGTAAACGTGTTCTGTTAGAATATAGGCAAAGATGTTGAATACTCTTTCTCCCCTAAAACCTTTTTCTCTTACTGATTATTTTCTAGGGGCTTGCTCCGATGTGATCCAGCGTGACACTGGCCCGAGCTCTAATGTACTAATTTCTGTAAATTCTTATACAAACCAAAAAGGAGAAATGTATTATTTTTGTTATTTATCATTTTTCATATTCATGCTTATTGGTGTTATTAAAACTCTAATACATCTGGATCCATAATTTAAATAGGACAGAACAATTCAGACTTCAAAAGAACTGAAAACACATCATTTAATTGAACTTCAATTTATTTATTTATTTAAGTTTTAATATTACAGGGTATATTCCATAGAAAGACTTTCTTGTTTGTTAAGGTGACACTGGAGGTCATCAGTTCTGGGGTGCTGCATGTACTAGTGCTTTTTTCCTTGTCTTTAATGTCCTCCAAAGTAGGTCCAGCTCAGATTAAGAAAAAAGCTTAACCTGCCAGGTATGAATATCCTTAGAATATCTGTCTTTCTTTAAGTGGTTTATATCTTTGGCTGCAATGCCTGCACAATCACCTGGCCCATCTAGCCATGTCTCTTTTCAGCTTGTGTACTTAACCTGCACAAATTGTTTGTTGTTAGGTTTTTGTTGGTAAGTGGAGCTTTTGCTATGCTAGACAAATTCTTAGGGTTACATTGGTTTATGTGGCTTTAGTCTCTTTTTTGCAGAGGTAGAAATAAAAATATATTAAAATGGCAATAAAAGTGTTCAAAAATGTGGACTTATCAAACTAAAGCAGATTTAAGAACAGATGGGTTTATTTTTATCCGGTGTATAATTAAACTGTGGAGTTTGTGAATTTTTGCCATGTACAGTTTTGTGATTTAAGATCAGGAGGCAGCTGGAGAAGTTTTGTGATTATCATGGGTGCTCTTAGTCATGCAGATTAGTTTTAGGTAGTCCTGTGAGGAGCTATGATCCTTATGGGTTCCAATTTGAGACACTCTTAGGATTTTGTGGACGTCTTTTGGATACAGGAAAAATATACTGCGCAGCTACTGAAGTTAAGCATTACCGGTTTTGGAGAACAAGAACAGCAAAGTATCACCATTGTGGACAACTCTTAGCAGTTGTCAAAGGTGGGATGCTGGTGTGGGTGAATCTGTGGGCAGGTCTAGGATGGCTGTTTTCATGTTGTTCCTCCTCACTAAGCTGCAATCGGTCAGTGTGCTGTGTAAGCTGGCTGGCAGGGATGTACTTCTCAGCTCTGTACTGGGTACTGTTGGACCCCTCCACTTCAAGGAACCAAGCAGTATCCTGAAAACATTTCTTTTAATCAATTTACCAGTTGCATTATTTCATATGTTCCTAACAAAAGTATTTGAGTTTTCTGTCCCTTCCTTCCCTCTCCCCTCGCAAGACACTGGGATTGAGGGATCAAATACATAGCCTTGTGTATCAGTGACTAGGGGGATTTATCTTGGTCTGCAGGAGCAAGGATACCTCCTCCTGCAAAAATCTCTTCTCTGTGTTTTCTAAATTATTTGAGGCAGGTATGGCCCTGAAAAGGTGCTGCTTGCAAACAACTGTTTTGCAAAGTTAGAAAAGGAAGAAAGGGGTCTTCTTTGCAATATGAAAGATGGTAACTGCAGGTCCCCAACGCCTTAACAGTGACAATGTCACACCTTGGCTGGAGTTTATGGCCCATTTCAGCAGCAGTCTTTCGGGATAAGGAGTTTTGCTGTGTTTTTCTCACAAGGCTAGGACTCAGCAAGGTTTATGAGCCTGTAAAAGGTTTATAGTATGAATTATGACTCTGGGGCCTGGAAAGAGAGACATTGAAAGATGTCTGAGGACTGGGATAAAAAACTGAAGCAACTGGTTACACAATCCCTACAGGGAAATACAGTGCTCCCCTTTCTTGTGCCACACAGCTGTGCTGTCTGGTGAGGCAGCTGAAGCACGTCCAAGCACATCCACAGGCCTCTGCTGGCTCAGAGCACTGGCTGCAGTTGCCTGGTTCTTTCGACACAGTTTGGTCTTCAGGCCTTTGCGAACCAACTGCTGCCACACTTGCCTGCCTGTGCTGGGAGAAGTTACTGCAGCTGTTGGAACATGAGCAGATCTCTGGTTCTGTGAGGTCTATTGAGACACGCTGCAGCCATGACGATTAGCATTGCAACAAGGGTGCTTTGTGGGGATTGGTGGATCAGTGCCCCTTTCAGAAGTTTCTTCTTGCCTCATTTGCTGATTCCTGATTTGTGTCCAGCTGAGCACCCTGTTCTGTCTCTTTTTCTACCTGTAACTTATGGATAGGTGGCTACTGAAACTGTGCTGTGGTGGTGCCTTGAATTGAAAGGTATATTCTCTCATAAGGTATGTCTGCTGTGCTGTAACAGTTAAATGTATGGGAAAGTATTGCAGTTTACCAACATTCTGTTTATGTACCTTGGACTATAAAGAGTTTATGTATTTTTATATAGATATAAAACACACATTAAATATAGCAAACATTAAGTTTTATATATCACATACATGCATACATACACAATACACTAATATAGTGTTATACCACTGTATATACTACATATAGTACTAGTATGTGCATGGAATATATGAGGGTATATATAAAGCCAAATAGAAGAGATTTGTACAAAACTTACTATGATCAGCTACTTAACTGTTCTGCCAGTCAATATTTTGTCTTCTTGTAGGCAAATGTTTGCGGGCAGCATGTAAAGGAGAGTAATGCTTAATAAGAGCAGGTTGAGTCTTTGAGATGCTCTGAAGGGTCTAGCGGCATTTTCTGGTTCTAGTTCTGGAACCTTCTTGGCCTCAAAAGTGGCCTAGCATATTTCCAGCTTACCTTTATCTTCGGGCTTTTTTGCATCAAAGGGCTTTTCAGCAACAAGCAAAGCATCCAGGGAGGGCTGACATCTTAGAGGTGGAGATCAGTCACGTTTTCTCTCGTGTTTGGTGGGGTTTTTTTCCCTGCATGTTTTTGGCTTTTCCATAGGGGTTTTTTTGTGGACTCAAAACTGTACCCTGCAATTGTGTTACTGACTGTCAATATCAAACTTCCACTGCTAAATACAAATAGGTATGCAAAGTCCTTGACTAATTTTGGGGGATGTATCCATCTCCACTACTTACTCAAATACTTGTCTGGCAGTATTTAAGAAAAGGTTTAGGAGGTTGCTTGCATAGAATGTCCCTGGGGCAGCAGGAGTGCAAACATGGAGTGAGGAGAGGGGAGCCACGTCCTGGTGGAAGCTGGCACGTGGTGCTCTGACTCTTACCAGTGCTGGCACCTGCAGCAAGCAGCAGAGCCTGTGAGTGTGAGATTGTCCCTTTATCTCCTGCAGCTCCTTATCAGCCCCTGGCATGGAGCAGGGCAGTGAGCGCTCCAGCAATGCTAAGAGAGAGAAAACTTGTTCAAGCCTGTGACTTTCAGCCTGTTCTACTGAATGTAGCTATGGCCACCTCAGTTAAGTATGATAAAATCACTATTACCAAGACCATCCTTAATTTTAAAAACATTTATTTCACACTTCTATACAAATATCCACAGGTAATTTCTAATAGTGGGATGATGTAGCATTCTTAGCTGGTATAATAAAGGTTTGAGATAAAAATATACCAGTGACATGACTTATTTTTCAAGAACTTTAACACTGCTAAGACATTCATGTTCTTAGGTGAGGGCACAATCTGATTTTATATTCAGGGGTCTTTCTCAAGCTTCTTAGCCCCTGGCTTCTCATGCTGCTGAGCCTTTAAGCAAATAAGCTAGGATTCTAGAAGCTCAAAAATTGGGTAACATCTGAATTAATATGTGAAGTGTTCATAAAGTCAGGGTTATGACATACTGAGATTATGTCATTTACTAGACTCATCTCTGTTAGCACTAAAGGTAACTTTTTAGGTGACCACACCTTCCAAGCAGGTACATTCAATGCTAGCAGTAAAGATACTTGGTAACTGCCCTCCTAGTGATGCCTTGAGAGGCTACCTAGAACAGAGACTAGACAGAGTAAAGAATAAAGTAGGTATTTATTTAAAGGGCCTTCAAAGGATACACCCTGGGCAGTACAAGAGCCTGGCCGAAGCTACACCCAAGATGGACGATGGGTCACGAGTTTTACACTTTTACAAGTTTGGTCCATTTGCATATTGGGGTTAATTGTCCAATTACAGCTTCAGGTAATGAAGTTACATTCTCCCCGTTTTGCTCCTCACAACTTCCAATAAAACTTTTGTTTATACTTTTTGGGGCCTGAAGCTGCAACAGTGACCTTGGTTCTCAGGCTGCAAAAGGATTGTTTTGTCTAACCAAACCAGGAAGAGAACTTGCTAACACTCTATATGAAGTTCAGAGTTATATACCAGTGCAGTACAGAATCTGAAAAATAAGCTAAAACTTAAGGCTTCACTAGCAGGTTTTTACCCTTTGAGGGGAAAAATACCAAAAGGTTTTTGCATAGTTTATATTACAAGCAATTAACATGCATACTTTTTGAGAAGAATTTTATTTCACATGGAATACACAACTGTGAGCTAAATCTTTGTCCTTAAATAGTACCAAGACTTTAGAACGTGGGTAAAAAAGTAAACTCTTTAAATCATTTTCTCAGTTATGTTACAATAACCTGATTACTAATAACATAATGGTTCAAATTCTGTCAACATTCAGGTATTCAAGATGATTCAGTAGTCTCAATATGGATCAGCTCAGATCCTGACAGTTAAGGTAAATTAGGCATCTCTAACCTCCTTCAAGTGCTATACAAGAGTTGCAGTAGTCAAGGCCTTTCACCAACCAGGAAGTCCTTATGAAGCTGGAAAGTGGTTTCCAAAGGACTTTCCACTTTCTTGCAGCAAGTATAAAATGGTATTAAAACACTACTTCAGCTTGGTGTCCAAATTGTTAAACAGTCCACAGTAATATACAAATCATGTTACAGGACCTGATGTTACAAGTATCATGAAAAGAAAGCACCCATACACATCATTTGCATAAATATTTACATTTTAAAAAGCATTGGCACCTTCAGTGATTTATTAAAATGCAGTGAAAGCCTCAGGTCTCATAATTTGAAGTTCAAAAACAGAAGCACAAAAACCAGAACAGTGGATTTAAAAATTCAGTAGTCTTTGGCCTACGAGTTAGTCAAAGACAATGATTTATAATAAAAATAAATACAAAAATGACTAAAATATATATACAGAAAGTACATCTAATATTCAAGCCTCTCTTAAAAAAAAAAACCTGTGTAAATTTTTTTTGTGAGCAAGAATCACACAATCTGATCTTAAAAAAAAACCAAAACAAAACAAAATCAAGCAACACGACCCATTGCACATATAATTCAAGATGATGCTTTTTGTTAATCCCTAACTATTGCAGCAGGCAAAGATTATGACTAAAGCAGACTTGCAGGTCTTCAGTTATACTTGAACAAAGTGTGATAAGGCCACTGTGTGTTTATAAAGCACTGTGCATTGAGGGAACAATGGAGAACTCATCTTGACCTTAATCATGCATTTCTTATAACTAGGAAGAAAGTCAGGATCACAGGAGGATCAAAAAGTCTACTGTAGTGGTTTTGGTTATTTTGCAGAAGCAACCCCAAGTCAGCATAGTATTTTCTAAAGTGTGGGTTAGATTTAAGAGGGATGAAGAGGCAGTGTGTAAATTAAATAATGCAAATAAGGTCAGCTGAAGCCATTTTAACTGTGCAAATCAAAGCCTCAGTATAAGTAGTAATAGCTACAGTCAAGTGGTGAATGTCTGTAGTGTTCACAGGTCTAACTCCATTGGTATTCCATGAATGAAAACCGTAACACCTCTATCTGAACTTTGTGGATAAACAACATTTTTGCCTAAGAATAACTTTCATTTTCATTCCATTTGGTGAGCCACTGTTTTGTCTCAAGGTCTTGGCTTTTCCCATCTTTGATCTGTCGCTCCTCTTTCCGAATTCTTACAGCGTGATAGCGGGGGACACTGTCTTCGTACCTGGACCGCCGGAAGAACCCGCACTGCGCAGAGAAGGAAAAGAACAGTTCAGGTGTAAGGTGCTGCCGAAGTACTACATCTGTAGAGGCAGTAAATTCTTCCTTCACACAAATAGGCAGGTAAGAAAATTGAAAACAGAAGTATGTAGGCCAAAAATGTAGCATAGGTAGCTGTAAAAATGTGAGCCAAAAGCTCTGCGTTAGCTGTTCAGCAGCAGTTAAAGGGCATGCTCTGACTATCCATGGTAGTCAAATACCTTAAAAAGATTCCCTCCAGTACAAAGCTGTTCATTCATGTAATGAGGACATTTATTGCTGCCACACAGGAAAGCTGCTTCTCCTGAATCAAGGGAAGGTATGTACTCCGGTGTCTTCCTGCATGGTGACATGATTTACTCTTAAGAACTTAGAGAAAGATTTCCAGAAAACTCAAGAAATGTTACCCTAAGGCCCTTGGTTTTCAAAGCACCATTTTAACTTCAGTCACTTGAACTAATTACACATGTGCTGTATTAGAAACATGAGTCTTGCTTAGTTTGCTCTGGATGAAATCTGTAACAGCTTATTCGTGCTCTGCAATTTTTTATTCAAAGCTGCTGTAAAAACTGATTTTGAATGTTGAGGAATGGACTAAAATTTATTTCCAAAAGGGAGCTATGGCCACTTCTTCCTCTTCACTGAAAGTTCAACTAAGGCAAACCCAGGACAGCCACAATATTACAAAGATGATGACTGGTACACACTCAGCTTTACATCCTTATGGATCACTGAGGCCAAGATTCAGGTTAAGAGACATTGTGCCATCCAGCTGTAATTAGATACTGCTGGGGGTAAGAACATGTTAAAGTCAGCAAAGTTTTGTTCACAGTATTTAGGGTGCTGGATTTTTTTGTACTGTTTGGTCAATCATTTGGGGTTTTTCTAGTATTAGAACTTACATGGAACTGAGTTGAATTACGCTGAATTACAGTGAACAAAGAGTGAATCTTTCAGCCATCACATAGCTTCATTAAACACTGTTTTGAAATAATTGATAAGAACACCCCCTCATCCCAAGCACACTTACACAGTGTACATGCATGTAATGTCTTAAGTGGAATGAAGGTTGCTGGAAGCATAAATCATCATGCATCTTGTAGCTTCAGCACAGTGTGTTGCTAGACAAGTACACCTTAAAACTCAAGTAAAAAAGATGTTTCCACAGCAATAAATTCTCATTATGAAAACCCTTCTCCGATGTAAACAACAATATACCCTTCAGCATGCACTAAAGGTTAGTAAAGCAAATTTATGTATTGTCCATGTAGTCTTATCTTTACACCTTAACTCTATCGTGTTGATTCCCATCTTGCAAACTTAAAGACTTGCTTGTGTTAAAGCATAAATATAAAAAAATACTAAGCCTCATTTGCAACAGATCACCATGTTTTTAAAGAAATAAATAGGAAGCATTTTAGGCCAGAGGGTAAACCTCTGTCTGTTCACATGCACCAAAAGCTGAAAATCTACTGACAGAAGGAGCAAGCAAGTATGATAGCTTGAAATCCAAAAGTTAATAGAACTTATGCAGAAAAAGCTTCACAGTTAGCCACTGCAACCATAGCATGTGCCACAGCTAGAAATTAAAAAATATCATCAGTTACCAATTACAGAAGTAGATCAGTACTATGCATCAGAAGTAAGCCTCTCTTTATCAGATGGCTGAGCATGGATCTCAGCCTTGTGATATGTGGCATCATAATGATCTTTCTTATTTCTCTTGAAGAAACCACACTACAAGGAAGCAAGGTGTTTAGTCAATTTTTGTGGACTGGAAGAAGTCAAACCTATTAAAACTGACTTAACTCTGTCAACTGTCTTCCCATTATACCTTCACAGGCCAAAAAAAGAAAAAAAAAAAAAAGTCACCACAAGAACTCAGCTGTTTCTAGATCTGAGAGCTTCTTGGGCTAACTTGATATATACAGTAACAGAATAAAATAACCTGAGTTATTAACAGAGAAACCTGAGAATATTATTTTAGAAGCATTTTGATAAATTTGTAGAGAATCCGTTTAGGATTTTTTTAAGAAAAGCTAGAATAAAGTACGTCCATGGCAAGTGAAGGTGGCTGTGAAGAGCAGAAAGAAGCCTATACAGAAACCTGTTTGTGGACTAGTGCACAGGACGGACAAAAACCACAGGGTGTAGAACAAAACCAGTTACTTCAATATAGGCTTTTGTCTTAAACCAATGATGTATCTGTCTTTTCAGTACAATGTTTGCCCTTCATAGAACAGCACAGTCTGTGTCATCAAAACCAGCATTTTACACTATGTGTGCATGTGAAAAATGTTTGTATTTTCATGCACAGTAAAACATTAGTAGTTAAAACCTAACAGCCCACCCAGTATTCATTCATCAGGAATATTTGCAGGACTAGCTGGGCATTTTTCAGAAAATAACTATCCTGTGGGAAGTGACCTGCAGCAAATAGTTCCTCAAAGTTAACTGCTGCAGTTTCACTGGAAAAAAAGTGGCAAATAGGATATTCTTCACCTCCTCTTCCTTCTGCTATCCCGTAAGAGCAAATGCTAACTGCCTGTAAAAACTAAGAATAAAAGGACTGCTCCGTTATACTTGGGACCACAAATAATTGGCATTTTTACAAGGGTCATTAGAAAAACAGGTATATGATTTTTTCTTTTCATGTGTTATACCTCTTTATTTATTCCCTTAAGGTTTCTAAGATACAAAAGCAGTAATATAGAAATTCACCAGCACACTTGGCTATGTATTATTACTGTGTTTTGGTTATTTCCATCTACTATCAGTTCAATGGTATTTCTGATGTTATGAGAACAGAGCCCTACTAAAACTTTTGTAAACAGCTCACATGAAGTTTTACACTTAACTGCAGAGGTTCTCAATAGCTGAATCCATCTGTATCAAACTATGGCCTCTGAACATTTGTCTGAAGTTTTGTTTGGAGCTCAAAATACTTCCTTTTGAGGATGTGAAAACAGAAAAATTACATAACAATTCTGCCCATATAACCATTTTCATTCCAAATGCTGCAAAACTGATAATGTATGGTTTGAGCAGTTTCGCCCTATTTTGAGTCCCAAATACTTCATCAGTTACTTAGTTTGCTATCTTGTCAGTTACAGATGAGAAAATAAAAAATAATTAGATGAATAAAAGCTCACCTTCCATAGCAAGAATACCAACAGTGCAAGCATGAGCATTCCAGCAAGGACAGCCACCGCGATGATCCACCACGGAACTCCTGTATAAAGAGCTACTGATTTTGCAGGAAATACAGTAACACGCACCTAAGGGACAGAAAATGTGCAGGTGGAAAGTATTTCAGAGGGTACATGTTGAAGTAGAAAGCTGCAATTTATATAGTCTGATCTCTTCTCTAACTAGATGTCTTCTATGAAATGCTTTTGAAGAAAAAGTTCCGACTGGTATCATTTCAATATGAGCTTTCCAACCCCATTAAAAGGTAAAAATTATCAGTAATTCAAAACTCAGTTTAAAAGCGAAACTTTTAGCTAGTTTTGTTTTAATTTTGTTTTGTTCCTGGTCTTTGGAGATAAGCTAGAACAACCACAACCATAACACGTAGTTAGCATTAAACACTGAACCTACCTGAGCAACTTCATTTGTGAGTTTAACATTCTTAGCTGCAGCAGGAACACTGATAGAAGCCCTAACAAGAATGTCAAGGTAATTCATTTTTGAGTATTCCTGTTCCAAAATAAAACATGAATATTAGACAGAGAACAGGAAAGAACTCTGACCTTTCAAAACAGCAGGTAAGAGGGCTTACCTCTAAGAAGGTACTGTTCCACAGCCTGGAACGCAGCACGATAGAGGCCTTGCTGTCTAAACCCTTCAGGGGACACTTTATGTCCACACAGCGTGCATTCACATTGCAGCTCTGCAATTACAGATTTCTACATGTAAATAAGATCACATCTTCACAGTTTGTTTAAACCTCACCCCGAGATTAGAAATTGGATTGTAAGTATGCATCATACTTACATGGAAGAACCACTATCTGTTTGTACTCACAGCAATGGGAAAATACAATGAAGATGTTATTATTTGCTTATTTTAATGTAAGTAACTATGCAGATATTCTTTCCTAGTTCTTTCTCACAGTAGATAATCTAAATGCTCAAATTTTAAAAGCATTGATACTTGGATATAAGATCAAAAAAGGCAAAGAGAATTTCTTTCACTCTGCCATACTTGGAAAAGCCCTCTTTCAAGTGCAGAGGGGGATATCTGACAAGAATATACATGGTGCAATATCCTTACCAATGTCTTGTATTTTCTTTCTGAGAATAAAGAAAATGCCTGGCTGTCTGTAATCTGCTTCTCTGCAACCTCACGCTTCCTTCTTGAGTTATGGGATTCCTAAAAGAAAAAAAAGTAAAAAACTAAAAAGCAGTTTATTATAAGAAAGAATCTTTTAATTCATACAAGCAGAGAAACCAGAGCTCAGTGTTTTCTTCTTCCAAAATCAGCACAACTGACAGTATTATATATCCCTACTCTACCTACATTTACTGCTAAGAATAAAATTTGAGATTACCTAAAGAAATTTTCCTTTAATAGGGCAAGGGGAGGTTTAGATTTATAAAGCTTTCAATGCTATTTCCATTTTTATTTCTAGATAAAGGGTATTTAGTGGTACTCTGCTAAAAGAGTAAGAATGTGCTAAGCCAGTAGATGCAGGTTTTTTTTAACTGTGTACTAAGTACACTCACTGCAAGTTTTATTAACTAATATAATGATCTCACAAAAACAGGTTTATGTGCATGCAGTTTTAATGGTGGAAGATAAAAACTCCTCCCATATGATCTTAAGATTATATGAAGAAGAAAAAAATGCAGCTCAAGTTTTAGGAAAATTATTTTGCTAGATAGGCACAATCCAGGGCTATTAAAATTGTTTTTTATTATATTTGTTGTAAATAAATAAATTTAAGTTCAAGCCCTTTGTCTTTAAAAAAGTACATGGGATGCCCCCAAGCTGGGAAGACAGCTATTTAGACAGTTATTTATTGGTTTTTTGAGTAAGAACTCAGATGTTTTTATTACTGAGCAGTTTTCAGTAATGCTGATGAAATTTGTTAGAACAATCAGCAGTTTCAACCTGTATAAGAGCCTATGACAGCAGTGTCCATTACAAAAACAGTCATTGTGACACAGCTTCTATCCTTTAGCATATCAGCTTCATTAGCTGTTGTAGTCTCCTAACAGGCTTATTCGCTGATGCATTGGTCATGTATTGTGCCTGTGAGCTGCTTAAGATAAAAAGTAACTCTTTTTAGAGGCAAGCTCTGGTGCCTTACTCTCAACTTGCTGTGGAGTGCTTTCATGTTGTACCAATTCATGAGCAGAAGACAGGGTAACATACCGCAACATGCAAACTGTTGATTTCATTATCGGGTTGACAGGAGACTTTTTCCAAGCCTTTGGAGTCTATTTTCATCAAATAAAGCAGCCATTTGCCATTACTAATTTCTTTCGGCCATTGGATGTCCAGGGAAGCAGTGCCAAATGTTTTCAGTGGTCTGCCCAAGTTAGTTACCTGTTAAAACAAACATTCTTTAAACTGTGAAATACTTTACAGAGGGATTCTCTTCCTGAAGATATTACTGCCTTGGACAAGCTTTAAGCATGCAGCTAACAGGAAATTTAAATCAGATGAAAGGCAGTCAAAATAGTACAAAGACAAAGCACATACTAAAACTAGCATGCTTGGAGAGCAAGTAAATACATAGAAGGATTGGAATTGCCTAACATGAACCTTTCGTTGCTGATTTTTAGAAATTTAACTTTGTGTGAAATGACGACTCAAATTTAGAGTTAACAAATCAGTCAGTTGCATAACTGAGGCAAATTGCAAGTTTCTGAGGAACTCTTAACACAGAGAACAAGCTCTTGCTCTTGTAATCTGAAAGTTTTTTCCCAGCGTCTTTTTACTTAGTGCTACTGATCATGCTAGCAAGTTTTAAATCAGGTATTTTAACTGCTGCTGCTGCTATAATACATGGACCAGGTACAGAAAGAAGTAAAGGACTGACAGAAATTGACTTAAATTTCTCTTAGTCTCCTCCTTGCTTTATTAAGAGGAAGACCAAGACAGTGAAATAGACGCACACATTCAGAGGGGCTCTCGCAGCACCTCCTTGTGCTGGCTCTGTCTTCAGCCCCTTCTTGCTGCCTGTGTGCACCAGCCAACGCCTGGGCAGGTTCTGCTTTAACTTTGTTCCCTCTCTGCAGGGGCTTTTATGCCATACAACTGAATGTGCATGAACTGCTCCAAAAAACAATCTTCAAGCCACTTTTCCTCAGAATATGATCATAAAACATCAAGGCCTAAAGAAGCTCTAGTCCACATAAAAACTGCATGTTCTGATCAGGAAGTCGGGATTTTGGGACAAAGAAAGCCAGTTTCAATATAGCAACTTTTCTAAGTATTCATATGCATAAAGCAAGAAGCTGTGTTGATTAAAAGCAATTGTTGGCATTAATCTAAATTACTCACTCTGAATTCATACTCTATGAGGTTTCCAATATCATCTTCAGATTTCATGGCACTCTCACCAATGATGTTACCTCCAAAATATACCTGAGAAGGCTTAGCAACTCTGTTCAGGTGGGGGAGGGAAAGGAGAATAATCAGATTTTAATGAGTCTGAAGCAAAACTGTCCCCAGACCCCCCAATTTGTCATGCTATCAACACTTACCCAGTGAGTGATAAAAGCAATTCAAGAACCACTTTAGCACGGGCTGGAATTGGAGTCAAATTAACTTGAGTGCTTGTTCTACAATTAAAAGGAAACAATAGTGTTTATTTTACAAATTTAGTGGGTTTCTCTTTACTATTAAATTACTACTGTGAATCAAACAAATGAATTCAAAATGTTTACAACTGTATATCAAAGTACAGGCGCATGCACATGAAGAAAACTTACGTTTCCAGCTTCAGGTTAATGTCTAAGTCTGTTGTATCAACATTAACTTTAGTGGTACTTAAGATGAGATAAAAAGTTACCTAAACAAGAAAGAAGATAAAAAAATACACGAGCTCTTTGTAAGATATATAGATACATGAAATTTTACAGAAATGCAGTATTAAGTTCTAAAGACAGATCCAAATTTAATTTCCAGTTGCAACACACAGAAACTTTGGACGAATGCAGTCAGGAATGAGATTTTACAACTTGAGTAAGGTAAGTGCAACTCACATTAGAATTTCTTTTGAAAGGATTTCCAAGTTCACACTCTGCTTGAGAACCATTTTGGTTAGCACCACACGTTAGCTGTTTTTCCTGATTAAACAGAATACATTTACAAGTAAAAATATGCTGAAAATATTTAAAATTTTTCAGTATTTTTTCTCTTAAAAATACTTACAGGATAACCCCTCATCTCTCTGAATGCAGAGTATGTCAGACTGTCTGGAAAGGTTGCAATTAGTTTAGCTTCATATGCATCTTCACCATCTTTTTGTGGATTTTTTACATCAGATGGATTATTTGTCACTGTTATTTCCAGGGCAATATCCTTCTGGTCTTTCAGAACAAGTACTGGCATGCCATTTTCACTACAGAAACAGAGCGTACAGTGTTCTGTGCATTAGGAAAACAAATGTGTATGCAAGTTTGCTTCTTCTTATGGTTTATCCAAATAGAATTTCCTCTTATTAGGGGAGAATTGTGGTAAAACTATGCACATGAATAGTCATAGGTTTTTCGTCACACCAATAATTTATCTGACAGTGGCCAGCAGTTAAGGAGGCCAGAACAGGCAGATAAATCCCTCAAGTAATCAGGAGTTTACAGTATTTCTGAACCAGCATTTGCATCTGACTCATGCAGTGATTAATTTTTTCCAAATCAATCTACTGACCTGCTTTTTTCTTGTAAAGTATACATGGGTTTGGCTTCCAAATGTGGCACTCACTGCTAAAAAAATGTCTGACTGCTGGCAGTAAGTAAATGTACTCCTTCTGTTTGTTTTACCCCTGTTCTAACTTCACTGGCCCTCCAGGAAGGAGGAATGCAGCAGGGTGCTGGGGTATGTGTTAAAATGAAATCATTACTCCATTTTTCTGTAACTAATTCTCTTGGGCTATTGGATTATATCGAGTTCTCATACTCACAGTCAAATTTCATCTGCAAAATAATTAACAGTGTCACACAATAAGCTACTGCAAGGCTGGTTTAGAATCTCATTTCTCAAGGTGTCAATTTTTTTTTTACTTTGAGTCCACCACGGCACTATTGTGGCCAGTTTGTATCCATTCAACTCGGAACCACTTTTCTTCTCAAGCTCATTCCCTCTCCCCCCCATTCCTCACCCTGGAATCAATACTACTACTAAGGGCTGTGTTTGCCAGACACAGAACAAAGCTGCTTTCTTTGCCAAAATCCTCTCCCAAAAAGTTCTTTTAAGCACTTGTTAATAGCTTGAATTTTAGAAATGCATTAATCAAGACTTACAGTGGTAAATAAGTAAACCTGTCTTCATTTCCCTCTCTTGTACAAAACCGGTACTGAAGCTTAAGATTGCTGTGACATTCATTGTCTTCTCCACATCCTTCTTTTAAGAACTCCACCTAAATAAAACCAAAGCAATTTTACTGCCTGACACACAACAGTAGCATAAAATGAGATTTCTGAAGCACATTGAATAGAACATCTACATGGAACTCACATGGCACTTTCCTGGACAGAGTTCAGATTTTAGCCTGACTTTTAATTCTTAGCTCTTGAGCTTTTCTTTGTGGGATACAGCCCATGATGCTGGTAACTTAGAACTTTAAATGTGACTAAAAGAAGAGCTGAGTAACTCTAAGTGAGAGGTACACTTCTAATGAGGAAATATATCTTTAAGTCTGATTCTTCAATAAGCATTGAGGAAATGAGAAGTTTTAACTGAGATATTCCCTCCCTTTTATGTCACTGCTGCAGTTATAGCTCAAATGCTGTTACAGCATCCTAAAAGTGAAACAATTAAGAGTGTACATTATCTTGTTATGTGGGACAAGTGTTCCCAGCAGGAGTCAACGAATTACCATTTTTAATCAAAAGTAAATTTCCTCCTAAACTTACTGGGGAGAGGGAAGAAACTGAGGAGCTATATCATCTTCACTTCTGTTGCAAAAGAAACACTGCAAATACTTCATAACATGTTGTAACAAGTTCAGAACGAAATATAAAATAATAATCCAATAGTTAGACATCCAGTGCCACCCCAGTTATGTCCTTTGGACATAAATTAGTTTTCTACAGTCTTTAAAATTCAGTTATTTGTAGAAATGCAGGTTTATGTGACTATGTGATATCAAAGGCTTACTTTTGTGGTCTCTGTTTCAGATTCATTTGAATTTAGAATTGGTGTAAGATCTGGAAGTGCATTCTCTTTTCTCTTGGATGGTGATTCCAGGCCAGCAATCTTAACACTGACTGATATTGGAATGGGACGTAGCTTATCTTTAATTTTTTCCTGTTAAAGTATTTTAAGTTGCATAGTTAGTGTACAGTGCAGAGAAGAAAAAACAACACAAAGATGAGCTTTTGATACTATATATAAATTCAGCATTTTCTAAACATGCATGAACACAAAGAATCCAGCCCTACTGTCTTTTTTTTCCCACTGGCTTCCCAATCTGATGATTTCTCTCACCATTAAAAATTTCTAGGAACCACAGATGGTAATTCAGGCAGGTGAAATTTACACAGCTACAGTAAAATAACACACTGGAACAGGTTTGAGTAACATGGTCTAGTAAAAGGTGTCCCAGCCCATGGCACAGGAGTTGGAATTAGATGATCCTCAGGGTCCCTTTCAATCCAAACCATTCTATGATTCTGTTTTATTCATAAATTAAAGTTCTTTAATCTGCTGTGGTCAAAAGCAACCTTGGAGACTGACTCATTCCTGCAGAGCCACCGAGAGGGAATCTGTTCAGCCTCTGCAGCAATACCACCTTTAAGCACCACTACAGCAGTCAAGTCAAGACAGCACTTACCAAGCTTTCTTGCCCTGCCCATTCATCCCCTCCAAAACCCATTGGTTAAAACTCTTTTCCTAAACAGTCTCACTATAAAATTCTGTAACAATTATTTCTGTTGGAAACAACTCTCCATTTTTGGCACTTCATCCCTCTCTATTGTTCTAGATTAGTTCAGCTCTATTGACCTCCAGAGTGTGCTGCAGTGGATGCAGTTTTTATCCATACTTTACAAGAAAGACAATAGGAGGAAGCAGCATGTGTGCAGGGAGTAGTAAACTATGGTGGGTTTCTGTTTTTGAAGCTTTATATTGCATATGACTTTGAAAATATATAGAAAGTTGTATACAAAGGTTCCTTCCATGAGGCTGCAAAAAAAAGCATTCTTTTTTTTAAGTGGATCTAAATGAAAAAAAAAAAATACTTTCCCTTACCTGCAGTATAAGCTTTGTAGCCACACACTCCCATGAGTTCTGTCCCCTCAGGGTTGTACTTGCAGTGAACTGGTCAGACGAGTGGTCAATGAAACGCACCCTGGAGGGCAGGCCCAGCTGCCGCCTCTCGTTCTCCACTTCAAACGTATAGTTGATCTCTATGTGAAAAAATAAAGTAGATCACTATAAAAAAAATTCATTGCCATATTAAGAAGCACTTTAATTTCACTTAAGGGCTGACCAGAAGACTGTTCCAGCCCATGCCAGGCTTCATAAACTGTTTTCAGTCATTTAAAAAACTTTCTCTTCAGTTTTGTCCTGCCACACTTGAGGGCGAGGTACCCCGTGTGTGAATCTGAAGTAAATTTCTAAACCGAATCCTGTTATTCCCTAAGTAAACCGTTCCCTTTTGGGCATGCGGGGCTGGCTGGGGGAGCTGTAATGACTGTGCGGAGCCAGCAGAGGGCTGAGGTACCCACTGTGAATACCCGGACTGCGCTGTCGGGAATTCCTGTTGGGTCCCAAATGGCACTCGAGAGCCAGCAGGATTCTGAGGTCCAGGTACCCTGTTAATTTTCACACGGAAAGCAAAAGTGGGACTAGAGCTGTCTAGTTGTGTGCTGAGGCACATTTTGCTAGATCTGAACTTGGTGCATCTTTTAATGATCTCTTCACTGAGCTATTTCAGTGCTGCAGAGATGGAAACAGCACTGAGCGTACCAAGGCACTGAGAGCAGCAAGCACCTCACCTACTGAAGGACCAGGACCTCATTCAGGCACATCCTTTGGATTTTAAAAGTATATCAGAAACTCAAGACAATACAGGAGAAAAAGGGGCATTGGGCTTAAAATTCTTCTCATTTCCTCTCAAAATTCCTACACAGTTCTCCAAGACAAGAGCAGTATTGTAACAAGTGCTTTACGTCTTCCAGAGTCTTCTCCTATTAATGCAGATTCTTTTATTTCAGTTAATAAATAGATTTCCACAAAACCATTTTCATGAATAGAGAACAGGTTCATAGGGTAAGCCTCCAGTAAGAAAGAATGCTCACTAAGGATACAGTAGGCTTTTAAAATTATTCTCTAAAGCAGCACTAACCTAGAGAGGCAAAATGGTTTGGGTCTGTATAGCAGCCATTTGCTCACTGGCAGTTGTAATACTTAGAAAGCTTTAGTCTGTCATCCACAGAACAGCTTAACACACCAGCATGATTCTAAATACATACTGTGCAACAGCTGAGCTTAGCACTGAGTCACATTTTAAATTTGTCAGTCACTGTCTGAGATGAGTCACTATAATTTGAGTAATATCTTTCCATGATAAGCTCTAACAAATCATGTGACAGATCAAAAATATTTATCTTCAGAACTTACTTATTCTTGGATTTAAATGTCTGGGATTTGCAGTATATTTAAAACATGCTTTCACATCCATCCTGTAAAAAGTGCAAAGAAATTAGTATTAACTTTAATAAGGCATGGTCCAACAGAATGCGAAGTTTTAAGTGATCAATCTTATGACTGTGGTACTTGCTGCTTACTGGACTGAATTACAACACAAGAAAAAGTTGTTAATAAGCAATGAAAATTTTTCTAGCATTTGCTCTTGTCTCTACTCAAGAGAGAGCTGTTCAAGCCAAGATACTTGTTTAAAAGTCTGAAGAGGCAAGGTGACATCCATTTTCAAAAACGGACATTATGAAAAGGACATATTTCCACACCTTGTCTTTAGCATAGCAGCCTGAAGAATCTCAGGAAATCAAAATTATCATATGCAGATACATTTGCCTAACCTGCATGACCTTCCATATCGCTTCACTTTATGTGATCACTGAATGAATTCTGACAGCAGAAAACTAAATACACCAAGGCTTCTGAAAGAGTAATTTTTTTTTCATTTACCTTATTTCACCATGGTCCTCAGGGTTCTTTTTCTTTAGATCAATTCTGTCTGGCTGTACTGTAATGTTTCTTTTAATGCTTATCACAGGCCGAGATCTTCATTTGGGGGAAAAATGGGGAATAAAAAGAAGAGGTAAAAAAGGAGTTGTTTCTGTGAAGATTAATGAAATAATTCATGTGAGTATTGGATTGCCTCCACATCTGCATTGACTGACAACAAAGACACTCCAAGAAACACAGAGTTTGGCTTTAATACTGATTAGAAAAAAACCTGAAAACTATTAAAAGCTAAGCAAAGCAAAAGTCACCGAGAACAACTACAGATCCTGAGGGGGAAGCAGGCTACACTAATGTGATCTTCTTGTTGTCATTCTGTACACTTATGAAAAACAGAAAATTCAGTGATGGTTTCTACCACCAGTAGTAATTCAGCCACAGTTGACTCAGGTTCATGCTCACAAAAGCTTTAATATGGAGCCTGGTGGCTGTGGGAAATTGTTTTTATTTCCTGCTTCCTCTGCATGTAGGCTGTAACCATCCTTCTGCCTGACAACTGGTCCTTTCTCTTCTTTTCTTGGAAGGGAGAAGACATTTGACATGAACAAATGAATGAGCTTATCCTGTTCTCATCAAAGTATCCAAATGTTGCTTAAAATAGCTGGTAATCCACCTGCTCCATTTAACTGGGCCACTCCTTTCACTGTCACTTTAAGAGATTTTTGTTCTCATCTTGGTAAAAGTTTTTGTCTTGCTTTTATCAGCAAAAGATTAAAACTCCTTTTGAGTAAGCAGAATGCTAAATAATCTGACCAACTCCTCTACCACCTACTCTGTTCTCTTTCACAGCACACGTGAGTTGCTTTTCTTGGGTGCTGTTCCAGTGTATTTAAGAACCTTACAATTACATACACAGATACTGTCCACCTTAGAGATGGGAGCAAAAACTGTAGAAAAGGCTGTTCTGCCTGAAAAGTAGAGTTGTTTGTCCCAGAATTGAGAAAACCAGTTACGGAGTTTCTGCTTCTCCTCCTTTGGGACCTGACAGCAACCACCAAAGACCTGAGCCTGATGCAGCATTCACAGTTCTGATGCTGAGACAGACAGTCCTCTTCCTGCCCATTACTAGTGATTCAGCTTACGTTAAACTGGAAAAAAAGCAGAGGTCTGTAAAAGAGTGTGACTTCATCCCTAATTAAGGCATGTGCTACAGAAATCCCAAAGGATCCTAGTGCAGGGCTTCCTCAATGTTTCATGGACCCCAGTGCAAGCTCAGCAAGGCTGTGTGTGCCTCACTGGCGTGGATCCTCAGCTACAAAAGTGAGGGTTGGTTCTGTTTTGGTCTATCTTCAGTGCAGCACAATCAGCTTATAGAAGGGCAGCAAATGTATCAGTTAACTTCTCCTTAAGGAATAACTTATCAGCCTTAAATTACATTCAAGGACACAGACATCCAAGTTATAATAGGGCAAAACTAGGGTGCAGGTAGAGTGCCCATATCAGCACTCTACAGGAACTGTCCACATCCACCCTCTTACCCTGTACTCATTGTAAGGCAGGTTCTCAACAGGAGGAGTGGGATAAAGGAACAAACCAATTTATGGAATCCCTGCCCTTCCCCCTCCCCCTCTAATTTCCAATTTCACTCGAAGCCAAACCGTTTTTGTTACTTCTAAGCAAATTGTTTTTAAGAAACTAAAACCAAAGCCCTGGTGTAAACAGTTAAGGTTCCATATTATAATACCTGTACACATTTACAGAATCTGATAGAGAACCAACAGCAACATCAGGGTAGGAATTTTTATCCAGGTCCATATTTCCAGCAATAGAGTAACCAAAGAAATTGGTGTTTGTTTTTTCACCATCAAGAATCTAAAAAGCAAACAGATTGAGGAAATTCAGACATTTAAAAGTGATAAAGGTAAAATGAGTAACAAGTGAACATAACTGTCTTATGGCCAGAGAAAAAAACAGGAAAAAGATACAATGAAGTAGGGCCTGTGAAACAGGACCACTGTGTTCAGTTCAGCTAAAAGGATACTGAAGTGCCAAGATTATTTGCTCTTCTTCCAAGAAGTTTCTTGGCAATAGCAGTGAGTACCAGAAATTACTGATCTTGGTACAGAGAGCTTGGTTCATCTTTATTTACAGTATTTATGGACTACAGACACTTGAAATAGAAAAAGTAGTCTATAAAGTATTATAACATATTCAAGCAGTATTCTAGGGAGTACAACCAAGTTCCATTCCCACCTTGCAAGTTGGACACAGTGACCCTCAAAAAAAAACCCCAAAAAACACATAAACATTATTTAAGAAGAAAGTGAAACAGTAGTAATGAAATAGAAACA
The DNA here is from genome assembly GCA_013400775.1 of Chaetops frenatus. Classification (NCBI taxonomy): domain Eukaryota; kingdom Metazoa; phylum Chordata; class Aves; order Passeriformes; family Picathartidae; genus Chaetops; species Chaetops frenatus. The sequence goes on along the minus strand of VZTR01013706.1, from coordinate 186,669 downwards.
AAGAAAGTAATTGTTTTCAAATCACCAGATCTTTTTTTAAACCCAGAATTTATTTATCTACGTATCTTTTTCCTTCTGCACATATTATTGGTGCCAATGGATGGCCCCAGAAATAGAAATATGTATTAATATCAAGAATTCCTAATTTTCCAGTCAGCAGTGCAATCTTTTAAGGGCCCTGTGACTTTCCTGCATACCCACCACCCCAATAATAGCAATGGAAAGGAAGATGGATAGCCTTGTCATTCCTTTTAATTTTGTTCAAGACTAATTATATAGTAAAGGTTATTTCATTACCTGTGCTGGTTTTGTATTTATTCCATTCTCGGATCCATGATAAAGATATACTTTCCCAAAACCATCATATGGAGCCCCTACTGCAATATCTGTTGAGAATAAGTTGCGACATCTAAAATCACTCTTGCTCTTTCTGCAGCATGCAGTCAAAGGGTAAGATGTTGCAAGTCTGGCATTGGCCAAACAAGCTCACAAATTTTTATTGTCATCATTTCCCACTCACCTGGGTATCCGTCCTGATTAATGTCCCCAACATTTTCAACTGCAAGTCCAAACATGGAGTCAGTGGTTCCATTTAAGCGGAGAGGCTTCACCCCTGCCCATTTGCCTTGGCGGTTCATGTAGACGTACACGGCACCCCCGATATCCCCACTCCTGTCAAAGTACTGCGGGGCCCCAACAACAATGTCCTGCCAGCTTAGAATTCAAAGGAGAAAAAAAAGGCAGTGCTTTTATAGAAGAACTGTGAAAAATAACTGCCCAGACTGTGAGCTCAAGATCAGCTGCTGAACAAAGACTAAAACGTGCTTTAAACTGGCTGGGCATCAACAGCCCCACTGACACTACAAGCTAGTTTATTCCCTTGATGGCATAAAGGACCTTCTGTGGCCGCCTTTGGGTATGAGACTGGTTTCTTCTTTCTCTGTTTACTCTAATTGTTTAAATAAAACTCTTTATTAGAATGGTAGACTTTGTCCTGACTGATTCTTAAGATGCTCAGCATTTCCTCCAGGAAAACATGGAAGGTAGGATTTGGCATTCCTTATATTTCTAAGGTGAAAAACCAAAGCGGAAATAAGCGAGATCGCTATCCTTCATTATACAGGCAGCAGGAGGTAACCACAGCCATACCCATCGCTGTTGAGGTCCACAACAGCAACATCATAGCCAAAAGAAGAGGCCAGCCCTTCTCCTTCGAACATGTGCTCCAGGGAAAGTGCTCTCTGATTTTTCTCTTTTTTCAGTAAAACAACTGCTCCACTGTGGTTCGCTCTTGGGGCACCAGACACAAAAGTCATCTCATCTTGGGAGACAATTCCTTTACCAGAGTCCAAAGAGAAACCTTTAATAGAGAAAGAAATAAAATACAAATTAAATAAGTAACAGCTTGTATCTTAATATTTAAAAATAAACATATCCCCTGCTATATTAAAGTGGTGTATGGAATACAAGTTTTGTCTAAAACACAGTGTGCTATGGCTGAGAATTCTCCATTTCTGTTTGCACTGGTGGACATGTATTTGCAAGTCAACACTCCTCTGTACCTTACATTAAAGTATTTCTCCACGAAACACAGTACTTCACTGCTCACTTGGACCTGCTTTTCACGGACACCAAAAGCACGATACACACAGCATAGACACAGCTACAGCTTTACCACTTGAATATAGCTTGAGTACTTCACCCCTGGCAAAATTATCACAAAACCGCCTAAGTAAAGTCAGTATTGTTCTATTACAAACATGCAAATTGTACTGCACGAGCATTCTCATATGAATGATGTATGCAGTATTTGAGAATCAACTTACACAGTAATGGTGAAATGGGCAATTTTAAGTTAATGCAGCCCTAAACATGACATGTTCAAATTAATTTAGTCTTACATATTCTTTATAAAAATCAATACATTTTAAAATATGAAAAACCAACTTGAAAGACTGTACTGCATATACCAATATAGCCAGTAAAGGCCAAAGTGGAAAACTGCTCACTTTGCAAGGAAGGAGGATACTAGCCAGCAGATGGGAGTCTTCCTCTGAAGCACTTCACCACTACTTTGGAAATTCTCAATTACAGCAATTCACAATGAGACAGTTCCAGAAAAAACGGAGGGAGTCCCAGCTGGGGCAGGGATGAGAGGGTTTGGAGAAATGCATGACAAATCAGCATTCCTCTGAAGCCTTCTTACTTTGCCATCTCCCTTTTATCTGAATTCCCTGGTTTTTTCATGCTTTACTTACAATGTATTTGATATGAGAGGGGATATAGGGGAGAGGATCATGACAAAGGTCTGGAGATTATGTCTGACCAGATGCTGCCACCTGAAGTGGTCACAAACCTAAGTAGCTATTCATCATTACATCCACTGACTTGTCCACCTGTATGCTGGGAGGCAATGTTTTGTACACAAACTGATCTGGATGAGTATCAGATACAGCTGTCAAAAACAGAAGACCTATAAACATGAGTGAAAGATCGAAGAGAAAAAAAATAGTAGTTAAGCAAAGCACCTATAACCACATTTGCTTACTGTCTAAAGAGACAGAACAGTAATGCCTGGGATGACCTGGCTTGCCTGGAAGTGGTTCTGATTTTTATAAATCAAGGCAGCATTTACAACTAGGAGATAGATGCATTGGCTAGAAACTGCAAAAAGTTAATATGACTATTCACAGTAAAAGGCACCAGTCTCCACAGCACTCCTCACCTTAGCAATTCTTACTCTACCAGAAAATGCTATCAGCTTGTCTAACAAAGTCTTAGGATGATTTTTCTAGTTACCTTTACACCCAGTAATTAATACTGATATTAAGAGAAGTTTATGCTCTCTTTCTCCTAACATATGTGTAGCTCTGAGTCCGCTCTCTTCTTGACTTGCTTTTTTACTTTTTACATTAGCAATGCCCTTCCCATCTGTTCAGCTTTCCATCACTCACAAAAATTCCAGTCTCAGGTTACCAAAATTATATTTGTTGCATATGCCCAAAGCAGTGGATCAACACACCACAGAAATCTGCACTAGAACAGAAGGATTCTTTACACTTAATGCCTTTCCAAAAATGCAGCATAGCCTTTTCAGTGTATCTCACTGGTGTTCAGAAAAGTCACTGGCCTAAGGACGTATTCCTGCTTTCCCAACTTAATGAAGAGCAAGAGATTCACCTCCTGGAACACACACACAAGTAAAATATAGACAGTATTTATTTTATGGTATTGTAAAGGTCTGTTAAAAGCCAGTGGAGTTTTAAAAACTTGGAGAATAAAAAGAATTGCACTCACCTACCAGGAGAGAAAATCTGAAGTCTTAATAGTTACATCTAGAAACTCAAATTTTGATAAACTTTCTGATACTACATAGCAGAGATTGTGTGACTAAGGACTACAGACCCATTCACTGTACTGGCCCATCACAGTGATTGTAATCACTCCCTGAGATTCCACAGGCCCTCGGCACAGCTCTTGATTCTCACATTACAACAGCAGCTCTTCTAGGTACCTCAGCAGTATCTTACACTTAAAACTGGCCCATAAATGTGGAGGGAGGCTGTGAATTATCCAGAACAGTTAACATGTTACAGGGTCCACAATGAAACATCTGCTCCTATGTCAGATCCTCACACCAGGCTGGGATCACAAATGTTTAAGAGGTCTAAGGAGGTTTACCAGATATACTTAATCCTACCTAAGTAACTGTTAGCTGGAACAGGAACTAGATTCTTATCCTGGCGGCTCTCATCACCAACTTCGTAAGGCCCATCATCAAAGATACCCAGATCATAAAATGTCTGATTCTTTTGTTCTGCACGAACCACCCCTGAAAAAATGAAATGATAAAATAAAAGCAAATGAATGATAAGCAAGAAAAATAATAAATACATGTTCCCAACTTATATTAATTACGATGAATGACATAGTGACTGCTGTTAAAATGGGACAAACACAGAATAATGCACTGGGCTAGTGTTCTCTCTCTGTTCTGTGTGCCAGAGGCTCATGCTGCTCTACTGAGAAGCCATATAATGATCTGGAAAAACATGGGATACTATGGAAATTCTCAAAAAAAAAGAAAAAAATTGAACCAGTATGGTCATAAACCACCCTCATGCCATATTTCTTAGCCTTATAAAGCCTCTCTTAACAAGGAGGTAAGTACACAGGAATTAAAAAAAATTACAGTTCATTATGACAAACACCAGTCATACATTTAGAAAAAGTATTTAAGAAGAAAGCTATTGTTCAATAAAAGCTGTGCTTCTCTTTTATCAACTGGCATAATTAAGGTTTTGGCAAGCACAAACATGTTTTTCCATTATACAGAAGAGTACTCTTAGGACTGTCCTAGCACTTCTCTGCAATTAAAGTAAAATGGTGTCTGCACTCAGTAATGCTGGTTCAGGTCGGTCAGATTTTGTTGACAGATATGTGGAAGATTAAGTTTTCACTAAAGTACACCTTGTGCCAGAGCTTAATGCACCCATTTTGCATGGTTCATACACCAGGCACAGGTGTACGAGGTGGAAAAACGCAGTGCTTGGAGGATCAGATGTTCTCAAGAGGAAAGTATTTACAGCTGTTGGTGTAATGAAGTGTGATGGGAAAAATCACTTCAAGAGACTGAACTGGCCATTTAGATGCTTCTGAATATAAACTCAGAAAGAATATCTAGGTTTTCCCCTTATGTTTTGGAATATCTCCTAGATGACACAGAGTACTTGGCTCTTAGATTACCCATGAAATTTTACATGGACACGCATGGATTTAGATATGAATATATGTAGTACTGCTGTTATCCTCTTGCAACCCTTCAATATTTATTTTGGAAAGTACTGGTTTCCACAAACTTCACAAAGAATAAAGGGGAGAATACTGCAGAATAAACAAAGAGTTCAGCAGCTATCACATTTGCTCAAATGCAGAAAAAGGGCTGGTCAAGTAACTCACACAAATTTAGTAGTTTGTTCCTGTATGGAACTGTCCAAGTAAGCCCTCGATCCCACCGTAACATTAAGACTAATAAGGGGAAAATTTGCTGTACTTATGTCAAAGTTCCATTACCTGTTCATAAAGACACTCAAAGGTATTTAAAGAAACTTCAGTAAATGCTGATACAGAAGCATAGCACTTTGTAAAAACAGGGTAAAATCATCACATCCCTATTACCACCTCTCCCCTTAAAAAAAAAAAAGACGATTAAAACTTTGGATGCAACCTTTGAGAGCAATCTCAGAGGAAAAGGGAAGGGTAGGCAGGAAGGAAGCCAAGTCATACCTTTCCAGTTGTAAGTGCCTGGGGCACCAAACACAATATAATGATAGTCTCTAGTAAAAGTAGCAGCAACACCTTGCTGACAGGAACCAAACTTCTCATGGCCTCTTAAACGGCCATCACAAAAACTCCATACTCCATTATCCATATCATCCTTAATAGTGAGGTCCTGGCTCAGCACATAGCACCTTCCAATGATATCTCGGGTTTCCTGCACAGTGTTCACGTACTGCCTTTTCTCATAGCGATGTGCACATGTCTGCAAGACAGAAGAAATACTCTGTGATGTTTCTGTGTGTACTACACAGGTCACCACAGAAGGCAGGGCTCCTCTAGCACTCCCTCCTGCTGCAACTCACCCTGTAGACACACCTAAGTGCAGAGTCCAATGTTGCCTATGGGCAACATATGGGAAATGTTGGGCACCTACAGATACGAGTCAAAGCAGCCTGCTTCACTGTCAAGGACGGCCCCAGGGTTAAATCCTTAAAGCCCTTCCTGATACAGAATCCCCCTCTTCCAAGAAGTGAGGAGAAAACCACCCTCTCTCTCAAAGAAGGAAGTGGCTGTTTCCCAACAGTGTTCAGAGTTGAAGGACTGACATGCTCATGCAGGACACAAGAAGCTGGTTCAACTACCATCTACCCAAGACTATGCAGAACTTGCCCCTTACAGAAAAGGGCCACTAAGCAGAGGCTGAAAGCTTTTCCAATGAAGCAGAGGGAAGTTGCTCCTCCTTCCTCTGTTGGATGTTCCACTCACAGAGTAACTGTCACTGGGGCAGAGCTGAAGCACTAAACACATGCTCTTCCTTATCCTTTTAGACTATCTCCTGGGAAAAGAATTTGAATCAAATATTTAACACAAACGATGAACAGGCACTGGCTAAGCAGTGTAGCCACCAAACCACTGTAAAAAAATGTGAACAATCAAATGCCTTTGCCAGCAGTGTTTGTAGAAGAACCAGATGTAGCAGGTTGTGTGAAGAGCACAAACAAGTCAAGGTTTCTCAGCTGACAAACCTTTCCTATGGTTCCTATCAAGACCTAAATATTCGATAAATACCCAGCTGCTCCACACTTAGAGCACTGCAGTTCTGTCCTGCAGTGACCTCCAGGCTGCTCACACCTCATCTAGTAAGAGCATTTTCCACTTACCTCTTAAGAAGAAAAGAAAAGACAAGACACCATTAGTTGATGACTAATTATTCAGTGAACAGGACTGTTTCCATGTGCTTCTCCCCACTTGGGGTTCTGAGGCAGACCAAAGTTAGTTATTACTGCCTCGAGATTTTTAAATGACCACATTCACATCCTGCAGTCACCTGCCCCCAGGTTTGGAAGCAGAGACATTAACCTCCTATTAGATGGGGAAACTTCACTGCACACCTATTTTATGATGTATCCTGCAGCACCACAAGAAGTTTATTTAACTGAGAATGTTACTTTTAAACTCCTTCTCTCCTAACTCCCAAAAAATTTTCTCTCTGTTTAGTATAAAATAAAGAGTATCTATATATTGTATAAAATTAAGAATAGCAAGTAATCTTACTGCAGAACAATCTACTGCAGTGCAATGACCACATTAATTCACAGGAGCTACTCAGTGGAAGTCCCTGATACAAGCTAAAGTGAAGTTGATCATCTTGGAAAACAGGCTGGTGATAACCTGCTACTTTCATAGCCTTATACTCTATTCTTCCTTATTTCTGCAGCCAGTGGTATTTAAAAGAAACAGTGTGTATATGACTAAAAAAAAAAGTGTACCCCTTGAAAATTAACTATCCTAGATTGTTACAAGGTTATAAAGACAGGCTAACTCATAGAAAAATAATTTAAAGCTCTTACAAACTCAAATGTTTTATTTTGCTAAGGAGACATTTAAGTCTTTACCTACAAGAAATCAAAGGAGTAAACTTAGGCAAGTTACCATTCAGCAAGCTGCACAGAAACACAGACCATTTAGAACATCTACTGTGGACCCCAGATGTTTTTTTAAGCTAATCCTTTAGCACTTACCACCACATTTCCTCCTGGCCCCTGACTTTGGACAGTTACACCCATCCATTGGTCTTCTTTACTCTCCATCTTCGGGTCAGCTGCAGAATATCATAAAAAAGCTTCAAATATTAACAGTTCACTACCTTTTCTTTTTTCTGGTTGGTTTTTGGGGTTTTTTTGTGGGGGGGATGTTTGTTTTTTTTCTTGAAGCCAATGTCAGGGGAGACTCATCATACAGAACCCCAGATAGTCTGCAGGTGGCAGTGTCTGTACATTTTATCACTAACAGCATCCATTTTATTAATCTACTAGCCTTTTACTTCACATTACATCAATTTACAAAACAGTAAGAATCTATCAAGATTTAAGCATCTCATACTACCTTAGCAATTAAGCTACAACTTACTCTGATACAAGAAGTAGTTATGTATAAATCCCTAGAAGCAACTGTCTGATACACTGCCTCAGGAAAGGACATCAAACAAGAATCAGACAACTGTTTCAATTCAAAACAAAAGCACTGAAGAACTTACTCTCCTCATCAAATTTGACTCGCATGCAATTTGTATTTGGAGATGCAATGTCACAGCTGTAGAGCCCTCCTGTTCTGTTGGCTTGTTGGGCTGGGAAGGCCTTTTCCCGAGGAGCTCCAACAAGCAATCTGCAGGGAAAGCAAAATCATTTAAAGGAATATGTAGAAGGAACATTAAAAAAGAGAAGGGCAACCGAATCAGGAAGTGTTTTTGCCATGTTGCTAGAGGTTTGACATGCCAACATTTAAAGATGGATGAAAAGCTACACCACAGCACTGCTCTTTTAAACACAGAAAAGAAGGGAGGCGGAGGAGAGAAGCTGTGTAGCAGTAACGCAGATTAAAATTATTGGACTTGCAAGCCAGTTCCTGCATTGTTATTTCTGTTATTGTTGTTGCAATATTCACTGAGAGTGGCAGATAAAAAGTAGGTGTCTGGAAGTTTTGGGAAAATCATCTTTCTACCAGGGCATCAAGTGGGCTATTTTTTGCCTTACTAGAAATTGTTGATAAGGGTGGGAAAAGTCACTAAAATGACCAGAAACCCCCACAACAGTAAATACAATTGTTCTCAGGCTGTCTTCTAGTTTTACATCTGTCCTATGCCACTGTTTGCCTGAATTTAAAGGCACCTTAGCATCTCTGACCAAAGCAAGATCCGTCCTGGCCCAAGGAAGCGTTCCGGAACTATTCCAGGCTCTGTGCAAACATGAACTCCCCCTCTCCACTCCTTTGGCAGATACTTCATTTTGAAGCTGAAAATGGTTTTCTCCAACAAAGCTCTTCTCAAGAACAGGCCATTCTAACAAAGGACTTATTTCTGCTATTAAACAGCTACTCTAACAAGCTCTCCTTAGACACTGTTCTGGTAACCAAATGCAAAGGTTCTTATTTTAAGCACTGAGTAAAGCAAATTTCCTTCTGTATCAACTGTACATCCATGAGTATTACCACAAAACCACCAGCAAGTATATTTACTTGCAAAATAAGGCATGTCCAAAAGAGAGAATCTTACATTGTCTGTTTCTCTGCAGCATCACACACACAGAAGCACAGCTGCCTCTCAGGCAGCTGACTGAAATCAGTAGCAACCAGTGTGCATTAGTTTATGGAAGAAACATCATGCTCAGCTGAAACACCGAGGACGAGAGAAAAGTGTGTGGGTAAGTGCAACACAGCAGGCAAGGTGGATGGATGGACAGGTGCTGAACCAAACTGTGCTTCCTGACCCCCAGATATAAAATGCTTGAAAGAAGATATCCCTGGCATTACAGTGTCAAGGACAGCAAAGCTGGGACTACAGCTGGATCCACAAGGCTCGAAGGGGACCACAAACCTTCTTTAATATCCAACTCTAGTTTTGCTTTGTTGTGGCAGTGAGTCAAAGCACACTGCTGTTCCTCAGAATGCTATTTTTACTAAAAAGAATACTTGCTTTTCTTCATGTCCAACAGTGAAGACTGGATCAGTTACAATAATATGTGGTTTTTCTTATTAAGAAAATGTTTATTCACTGTCCCTAAAGTAACAAGACTCAAAATAAAACTGATGTGTTATCAGAAAACATGCTTTATCTGTATTGTGAAACAACCAAATTTTCACTAATTCTCCAGGACTAAATTCTCCCACAATCCATAATTTATCTTCCCCATGAGGTTTCATGCTGAAACCTTCAGGTAAAGTATTGCCTTTGGACCATACACAGGACACAGCATGTGGATGGGGTTTGGTTTAAAATGTTTTCTGCTTTTCCCCTCTATGTACATCTGCCATCTTTTTCAAAGATTTTTTCAGAAACAGCAGTCATCAGAAGAGTTTATAAACAACTATGATTTTAGAAAGACCATCAATAACTGAACTTTCTCATTTTGGCAGCGGTACATTTAACTGTAATCTCTTAGAGTAATTCTTCTACAAAGCACCTACTTCTGAGTTATTCCTAATGGCAGAACAGATATATTTTCTCCTCAGTTCTGTTACTGCCCAGGGAAAAAACAGATTACTTTTTTTTTTTTTTAAACATTAAAAACCATAACTTTAAGGAAGCAGAGATACTGATTTCCTAACTTACAGAAATTTTTATTACTTCTTTTTCATTCAAAGCGTAGGGGGTAAAAGTGATGTACTGAACTTAATTTACAGAAATCAAAAAGCTTTTGTTTCAACATTATGAACAAAACTAAAACCTTCTCAAATTTAAATACCTAATTTGGTTTAATTCATCCACTTGCATACTACTGACAGTGGTGGTGCTGGGTGAAGAAAATTAACTCTGTTCTGTTCTACAAGATAGTGAGACTATTTCCCTCTCTCTAGCTGAACAACCTTTTACAGCGTATCATGATCCTGATGACAAGAGAGGAGCTACTGAAGCACTGAGGGAATAAACAGCATAGCCAACAGAACATACAGTGGAAAGATGTGCCACCTGCCCTAAAATGGCACAAACATTCAATGGCATCTCAGACACTGCTGAGGTCAGTGGATGAAAAATGAAATTGCTCAGCCTTCTTAAAAGATATAAGGCTTCCATTGAACATGATCTCAAAGGAAACTGCAACCTTAGATTCTTCCCAATGCCCATACCCCCCATTCAAATCTTGCCTACATTATTTTTCACTGTAAACAATGAATTTCAAACCATCCAGATTTCAAATAACTGTTATCAGGAATCCTGTCACTAATCTTCAAGGTTCATTAAATACAAAAACTTGAATTCTCTTAGGTACATTACTCAGGTTCTTACAATACAGGCCAACAGAAGCACACACTAAGAGCTCGCAAAGGATTAGATCAGTTCAGGTATAATACTATGAAATGTACTTTCAAGTAGCAACCAAAGATCCATTAAGAAGTGGCACAACTCCTTTGTACTTTTTTACTACTTTTTTGCCCTAAAGATCCCAGCAGAGAAGACTAAACCAATGCCCCTGGGTTCTGCAAGACAGGTTACTGAAGTGATGATTATAAACATTATGAGGATTATCAATGCTATCAGGAATCTGAGTAAGAAAGTCAAATGCACCTAATCTTTGGCTGAATAAATCAAGCAAAACAAAAAATTCTTTACAAACACACTGTGGCTTCTGATCAACAGAGCTGCTGTTCAGCTTGCCTACCATTTAAAAGGTACATGTGAAAAGTCAAAATTCTATTATAAAAGCCAAATTACTTAATTTAAAAATAAAAAGTGTGCACAGAACTATGGAAGTACGATACGAACTATACATCAGTGTGAATTTCAGCATGACTGCAGTAGTATGAATGAATCAGCTCATATACTGAGCCATGCTACATGCTCAACAGAGTCCTTCCAGAGACAGGACACATTCCAGTCATTACTCTGTGGATACTTACTCAGCTGTGATTTAATAAAAGAATTTTAATCAAGTTTGAGCTCATTATGCCAAAACCAGGTTAGCTTTTTCTGCAGCTATGCATGTTCCATTTTAGCTTTCTCACTGGCAAGCAAAACTTCTTTCTGCAGGTCAGAAGTAAGGGCAGAGTGAGGGGATGCTCTTCCAGCTGTCACTATCTCCTTATATTGGCAGATGAAACACAGACACTTAAAACCCAGGAACTTTTCCTCTGCAAATGAAGACTGACAAAAACAAATTCTTAATTTCTCTTCACTTATGACCACAGTATGATTCATTTTACTCACCAAGACTTCTCCCTGAAGGTCTGTGGACATGGTCTACTGTAACTACTTTCAATTAGGTTTGAATGCCCAAAATCATGTTCCAGAATCGGTATTTAGATAACAAATAACGCCCCAATGTCAAGAATGCAGAGTGGGAGATGAAAACCCAAGAGACTCCGACATGCAGACAATTTTGCTGAATTTCTATCCCACAGCAGGTTTGTCTGTTACTCATCTTACAGAAAACAGAAGCTTAGCCATGCAGTATACTGAACATAAACATCTCTAAGCATCAGTTCCTGTCAGACTTTAGCTTTTTATTATTTATGATGACTTAGTATCTAATGTTTACCATGAGTCCAGTGTCACACAAAAGCAGTATTGCTATTGCTCATGTAAATTACAGAAAGAGATGCCTCTAACTACTTGAATCCAGATTTTCCCCATATATCTTGCTTGAATACATACTATAACCTAAGTGAGTTTTCCCTGGGCCAATCAGACTGCACAGGTGTTAATCTACAGATACGTAACATAATAAACTATTAATAGAATTTAATTTAAAAGGAGCGTCTATCAAGTGACAGTGTTGGGGGAAAAAAAAAAAATCTGAGTTCTCTCATACCCTGTCATAAAACTACGATGTTTTTTTAGCTCTAGTTATAATAAAAACATCTGTCTTCCAATTTCAAACTAGAATTCAAATTTTTAACCAAATGAATCAGTCCAGTTGCTCTATTGGTTAGAATTCTTTTAATTATTGATTTCTCTTAATTACTTCTTGAAGAGATGTGATAATAACTGAAGTCCCACTGCCACTTATGAGCACCTGCTGGTTTACAGGGACAGATACACCCCCTTACAGCCTTACTCCCTCATAGCCACACAGCAGATAATCCCCTAAGAGCAGGGCTCCAGGATTGGCGAATAACGCCGTTGTAACTAACAGACCTCACCGAGGCGAAGCTTTGGCTCGGGTGGTGCCTGCCCTGCACAGACACCAGCGAACCCGGCTGTACTTGCCTGTGCAAGGTGCAGCTCCAACACAACAGGGAGAGCTGGCTGCTCTCAAGACAGGGACCAGCAGAGCACCACATCCCTCCATGGAACTCTATGGCACAGCTACACCCACCCCACCTCACTGCGGTGTTACACCCGAACACAACAGCTGAGGTAAGAAAAGCTTCATTTCACCACTTATGCCAGGCACTACTCAAGTCTCAGAAAAGTTATCAAGACATTTTACTGACTTTATCTACATCTGGAGCAGACCTTTGGATAAAGTGTGTGTAGAAAACATGCTTAATAAACCCATGTATTTCCAAGCAGAAGGTGAGAACTCACTGCCCACATTCAAGCAGGCACCAAGCCTCAGCCTTGTCAACTACTGTTGACCAGTGTTGCAAAAATATAACTACAGGTCCGATTCCAGATGCAGAAACAGTCTATGAACTGTAGGTCTGGTTGCATTTAGAAGAGCCAGTCGGATTCAGGAACAGCACAATTTATTGAACGCAACATACAATGTTCCTCTGGACTGAGGGTGAGAATACATTAACTGCAGAGTAGTTACATACAGCACTAACAGTGCCATTGCAATCACAAGCTTAATATCCCAGGTATTAAGGTGATGCAAGGCTTACCAAACGGTGTCCCTTCTGGGAAGGGCGAGGAGGACAAACCCGTCTGTCTGTCCCTGCAATTTCCCTCAAATTCTCATCCCCAGCTTGGATGCAGAAGTGGGTACTTTTATGCCTTATTCACTATTACTGTACTCAGTGCTGTGGGTGGGACTGTGGGCAAATCTTCCGTTCGTTGTGGGCACATTTGCAGAATATATCTTGGTAGGAAGTGTACTTGGTTTGTACAAAACATTTCTGGGTATCAGGCAGAAGCACGAGACCACGTGGCCTATGCCTCACTTGATATTCCCACCCCCAATACCACAGCAACACAAAACACATAAGACCTCCATCCGATTTCCACACTTGCACCTAGGGGTACCATGGCATATGGAGCTTTGCATTTTCTTCACTACTTTATACTTCCAACAACCAGTATTCTGCAAGAACAGTTAGGTGAACATCAAGAAGAAAGGGTGCAATTTCATTTAATCAGATGTGGCCCAAGAGAGTTGTTAAAATCCAAAGTAAAATATACAAGCTTTCCATTTCAACATATACTACAGAATATTAAGCAGCAGGGTGACGATTTTAAAACCCTCCCTGCTTTAATTGGTAATTCTTGAAATGTTTAGTAGGTGGCTGTGGCTCCTTCTCAGCTAACGAAAACAACAGTGAGAACTGGGAGTGGTTTCTGCTCACAGCTATTTGAACTGCCTCCAATACTGCTTTATGAAACTATCTCGGTCCCTTCCAAAAGGAAAGTCAAAGTTAAGATGAGAAAACTGTATCAAAAGAAATCCAGAAAACCTCCAAGGTCCTGGAAGTATTCCCTCACTCAACAGTGAAATTCTTTTCTTCATTTACAGCCTGTAACTGTCCAAGGGTAACATGATTTTTACAACATACTTCAGAGAAGAAAAATTATCAGGAATTCATTACAGTTCTAGTTTGGAATAAACACTTACTCAAAAGAAATCAAGTAAAAGGAGGGAGAAGATCTTCAATGTTTTTTTAGAGTAAATCCCATTAATCAAAGTAAGAAGTTTCCGTTGAGTAAATTACAACTTGATTTAAACAAATGCAAAGAATACCACAACCTGCACCAAAATGAGATACTCTGCTATCTCCCCAAGTTTTCTTCATTCCTTAAATTCTTTCCTTTTCCATGGTATCCTTCTACCCAAACAAGGCACCACATCTTTGTCAGCCTTTCTTTAAAAGTAAAAGCAACACATCTGCAGTGCCTGCTCTGAGCCTTAACAGACTGGAATAGAAATCATGAAAGTGTTTCCTGGCTAAGAAACCATTAACCATTTCCACGTATAGATTAAATAAAATAGTCACTGGTGTAAATAATTTCCAATTTTGCTGGCTCCACTGAGCACAAATATCCACTTTAATACTGCAGTTCTCAGGTAACAATGCTGCTGCTGCAGACTTTGCACTTCATTATGTTTTCAGAAAGACTTCACAAGGCGGGCAAATTTGGAAACTGAAGAAGCTAAATGCCATGAAATGTCTCTCCCTTGGCTGGACATACTAAGACTCCTACATCCTTTCTCCCTCCCAGTTCCAATGCCTTCTTGGGAAAGAGTTTCACTAGATTAAGCAAAATGAAGAAAACAGAGTAACTAGCTCTAACTCAATTTAAATGTCACTACAAAATCACCAGTCATGAGTCGCCTATCAAATGTTTAAAACCTCCAGCTGGAGGCCCCTGATCACAATGTGAGCATCTACAGCCCTCCACCTGAGCTGTGTTTTTAGTCCTCTGCACTGATTTGGTCTCAACTGTTTTTAAAATTAAGAAACACAGAAGACGGATGCATTTAACAACCACAGTATCTCAACAGAACTGAAGTTGGTCAGTGGGACAGACACTGTGTATGAATACTGGTGGCACCACCCCTGCTTAGTGCTTGGATTTGGCATTCCACAATGGAAACAAGTCAGAGGACAAGAGCAGCACAGACTAATTAGCACAGAGAGATTGTCCCTTGACACACTCAGGCTACTAATGGGAACTGGAGCTGAACCATGGGACTGGGCTCCTCTAACAAAAACCCTCCCCAGCAAAATACAGCCAGTAACTGTGTCATCACAGAGCTTGTTTGTGATGCTTTTCACAGAGACACCCATCATGGACAGGATATTATTAACAGCTATTTTAAGTGACTCAATATTCTCCTGATCTGCTACTCCATAGCTACATTTTGGAATTAACAGTGCAAAGCTGTGGCCAAGTTAATCTCTGTTGCCTGGAGGCTTGGCACTTGAAGGATTGCAGTTTTCATTTTATTTCTTCAGCCTTTTTTAAGGAACAGATTATGATAGAGGCTGGAAAAAGAAGCCAAAAGCAGCATAAGGACTAGGGCAAGCTACTACAAACCAGAACTGGAACTACAAAGATACCTGTTGTTCTGGAAATGCCACTTATTATTGACTTTCTGAAAGTCACATGGAAAAATAAACACTTTCCCATCACAGTCCAGAGCCCAGCCTGTCTGGATTTGAAACAGGTTTTATGTTACAGATCTCATTTCCATTGGTACAAAGCATTTTTCTTAGCAGAAATGGTACAGTCTGCTCCAAATTTGTTTCAAAATCCAGTTCTCCATTTCAAACACTACTCTCTGGCCTTAATCAGCAGATACCTCATAGTTTTCATACTGTCATATAGCAAGTGCAACCTGTATACTACTACAGGTTTAATTTCTCCCTTACAATCTGTACATTCTTCAGATTTAAAAGGAAGAACACCCATGCCACAAACAGACCTGACTACGAACTGGTACTGTAAAATATGTATTAGACAGTTTTATAAATTTATGATAAATTTACTGAAGAAATAATGTTAAAGGGATTTTCACTAACATTTTCTAACATGGCAGTGCCTGGTACTGCATGAAATCCTCTTACAACAACATGCAGTTTAACTCAAGAAGTGACAAGTGCACCATGTCAAGAAACTCTTGGGAGCCGAAGCCCTGGCACTTCTAGCTCAGCCCCTGCCCACAGTCACCTTGTCTGCAGTGGAAGGACTGAACTACACGAGTCCCACCACAGCCAGCTGGGCACAACCCAGCTGCTCTTCACTGCAGATGCACTAAGCTGCAGGTCCCAACAGCAGCAGGACAAGCAAGCAAGGACAGCTGCAGCCAGGGTGACCCAGCAATCCCCAGCTACCTACAAGCACAGAGAGAGTGAACCATCCATCCCCACAGTCCCACCGCAGTCTTGCTCTGCTGCCAACAGCCCACACAGCAGGGCCCTCCCTGGCCATCGCCTCGTCCAGTGCTGCCCCTGCTCTGCAGCAGAACGGGCCCTGCCGAAGCAGCTGCTATATAAACTCTATGCTGTGTTTAGTTTCTTATGGACATGGCTCACTCTACAGGCTTAAGTAAACAAGTGCATAACAGGAATTAGGAATTACTGTCTCCTGCACCTGGGCTGCTGGCCATTCGTGACATAGAAAACCTCAGAATTCATTTAAACTTCTTCAGTTTTGCAGGACTTGTCTTTGTATCCCCCCTACACATGGCATCTCTATATGAAATTCACGAAAAATTAAAGACACATCACATCATATATTAAGTACATGTTTTAGAAAACAAACATGAAAGCAATAAAAATGTGGAAACAGTTGCTCAGACTTTCTTTTTTTGCAGGGAAAAAAATCTGAAAGCACTGCACCCAGTCAGTATTTGAAGGCACTACTTGTTTGAGAGGTAACAACCTTAACAGGCATATACTGTTCATTCAATGTGCCGAACACCATTTAAAAAAAAATTATAGTAGTTCTAATTCAGCACAAAACAAATATTTGGGTTGAAATGCCATTCCTCTATTTCCTTTACATAATGAAGTACAGCAGTTTTATTTATCACCATAATTAAACTATTAAAAGGCATGAAAGAAGTACAGCAAGGGGGATGGACATTTTACTGTAGAATCAAAAAGCAATATAACATACTACAGCAACTAATATAGCCCTGCAGAATTTGAAGAACAACTGCTCCCCATGCTAGCCCAAGCCATAGTTCCTTCATGCATACATCCAATTTATGAGATTCCCGTGCTCCTCCTTTTCCAGAGTTACCACCATCTCCCTCTGAATTGCAGGGGCAATATCAAGACAGGTAGAAACCTCCTGCACTAGATACACAACCACAAATTCTGGCTGATTTATGGTCTGAACAGAAGGTCATCATATTTAGTTAAAACATACCAAGCAGCACCCCAGGGGGAAGCTCACCCACACCAGACCAACACTGGCACCCTTGAGCTGAGCTGTGCCCTGCCCAGCTGCCAGCCTAAACTCATGGACTGCAGAGAAGTACCCTGTGGGAGCAGGCTACAGAACTCTGCATGTGTAGAAAAAGTGTGGAGCTTCCTGATAACACAAACCCTAGGAAGAGCTTCAGAGAACCAGTACACCAACAGCCATCAAACACACACTTCAACAGCCTGAAGGCAATTGCATGCTGAAGCACAGTTCAAATTATTCCTTCAGTCTTAAAGCCATCACAACCCTGGGCTAAATGCCTATAATAGGATCCACAGTTTGAGTAAGACTTTTTTCAAGCCATGAACTTAATGACAAAAGCAGATGTGTCACTGGGTACATGACGCATTATACCCCCACGCCTTCAAATTAACTGAAAACACAGGCACTCAAATCACTTGGAAGAACATCACTCCAATCAGGTATTTTCCTAGGAGAAACAGGTCATACAAATGCCTGTGCAGCTGGGATGCTCAAAGAGCCTTTTTTTTATGTTCCATGCAGATACTCAAACATTGATCAAACATATCAACAGAATTAAATTATACATTCACAAGCAACTGCTCTTTATACACATCTGTGGAAAAAGAAATCCTTATATTTTACTACAAACAGGAATGTACAAATTGAGAATTTCAACCAGCTTTAAAAACTTAAGAACAAGACTTCTTGCAAAATAATTAATGTCTGAGACTATGCCAAGAAACCCCCTGCATTCTCTTACTCTATATACTGCTACTCCTCCACATGCACACATACTTAATTTTACATCGATCCCCTCATACATACATTTTTTCTTTTGCCACTCCCCACATTCTCACTTGAGCAGAATCTAGAATTATTTCATTTTTTCAGGTGTTTTTAACACTCTGTGTTCCTGTAAGCTGCAAGTTGTGCAAACAGTATTGCCGCTATTTCTAGGACTGAATCTGATCTGACAACAATAGTTTTCTTCCACTGTATGCTGGAACACAGCTTGGCTGGGAAGAGAAGAAATTTACATCTTCAGCAATATTCTGGGATCACACTACATAATTATCATACATTTCTCTAGCAGAAAAATAAATTGAGTGGAGAAAAAGATTACAGGGACTTGCAAAATTACACCATATTTGTAGTAGCAGCTACAGGAGTTGGCTGTATAAGAAAAAACTCTACCAGATTTATTTTAGCATCTTTGGCCAAGAAAATGTGATTTTCACTTGAGTGTCTTTTCACACTACACAAACATGGATAATTAAAATGTCTTTTCACACACTCTGCTAGACATCACTAACATCTAAGAGCCAGCAGATTGAACCACTATGCAGCTTCAGCTGCACTGATGACAAAGTGCAAGGCTAACCAATCTTTCTAATTTTCTTAGCAGAATATTGTGAAAAGAGCAGTAAGAAAAGGACACAAAAAAATTTAACCTCACACGATGATGGTGCCCTTGCTATCTGCAACAGCTGGTTGCCACTTTTGACCACTTAACATGCATTATTTTGACCACATAAACATGCATTTCCCTCAGACCTCTGACCCATGCATGTGCTGCTCAGCAAACAACCCTAGGCAATACAGGAGTGAGTTGCTCCCAGCATGTTTGCAATTCTTTGTTTTTTAAAGATATGTTTTATATCTTTATATCTAAGCACACACAGCGCCATTTCAAAACTGTCATCTTCACTAAAAAGGAAGTAACATTCAGTCTAAGAAAATTCTGCCATTCCTATGAGCACTATCAGCAAACTCAACAATGCTGACCATTCCTATCTGCTGTTCCCTATTTCTCACATGACCTCCAAATTCCTTGAAAATAGAAAACAAATCGAAGGAATACAGCTGAAATGTGCACTAGAAACTCACTAGCTGGCAGTGAAATCCAGTGCAGGATCTGTTCACATTACCCTGGAGGGACTAGAGTACATTTTTATGCTGTAGATGGCATCTTGACAGGGACCATCCCATAAACACCTCCTCCTTTTCTCCTTGATTCAGCAGACCTTCTCCCTTCCAAACACAGTCTAAACATCCTCACATACATTAGCTCAACTCCTTGAAGGAAATCAACAATAGGAAATTACATATTCTTAGATGCAGTTCTGTAAGAGGAAACAAGAAAAACAGCCACTGCTCCAGCAGATCCAAAAATGATCAATGCATACTAGTAAATGCTCCAAAAATCACAATGCAGGAAGCAGAACCTTTTGCCTTTCACTGTTATTTTGATACAAAAATCTATCTCAGGTACTTCACAGCAGAATAGACACAGCCTGTGCTTTAAGCTAAACCAACATAACAGCAATTCTCTTTTCCAAAGTAACTGCTACGGAATTCTCAAAATAATATTAAAAATGTAATACTCACAATACCTTAAATCCAAGGGAAGTGCATTTTATCAAGAATATGATACATTTTATGCTAGAGCTCTAAAAGGAGCTTTATTAACCTCTGGTATAGTTCCTTTATTTTTAACATATAGAATGATTCCCTTAAAAATGGAAGGAAAACCTTTTTTCCATGTTCATGTTTGTTTCTCCAAGCTATATTCTTCTCCCATTACTTTCAAAGCAGTAACTTGCCTATATATATTGCAAGGAAAAATATTCAGTGCTAATAAACGAATTATTCAATGTTTTCTAGACTACTCTGCACAGTTCTTTCAAACATTCCTGTTCTGTTACCTACCCTTGCTAAATGCCACAATGAGGTATTAATATTCCAGCTAATGTTTCCCAGTACAGACCACCATCTGCTCACTCAATAATATGAATTTTAACTTACTTGCTCTTAAACTGACAGTTGCCCAACAGCCTAGTCTTGTCCTTTCCACAGAATATGTCCTCAAACTTCGGCATTTTTACAGTTATGGCAAGAATGATTCATCTAGACCCAGGCTGGGTCTGAAACATTTAAACAATAGCTGATTTTAAATGCACTTCTTTCAAAATGAATGAGGTATCTCCAATGAGAATGTGCCAGAATGCATTCCTTACAAAACGTAAGAGTTGCTCTGGCACATGTGGGTGGAACTTAACAGAGGAAAAAAAAACTGGTGAACAATTTACTGCTGTAACATGCCAGGCAACCCAAAATGCTAATTTCATTTATTTGGTGGAGAAATCAGACAGCAAAAAATTAGAACAGTAATCATTCTTCTCTGCTTGTTAGGCCTTATGAAAAAAACATTTATGAGATGCCAACCTACCTGTCTGACTTCTGCCCAAGAACACAACTCAAAATCAGTACTGGGAAAAAGCCAGCCTTCTGCAGTTTGCTCCCCCTGTAACAACCACACACCCCTTATGCAACGTAAATTTTTCCCACTTTTCACCCATGATATTAACACAGTGGATCTTCCTTAAAAATCTGTCCCTCACCACTACAAGAAAACTCAACTATTCCTCCCTCCTCCTTCCCAACTTCATTTGATTCTGACCTTTGCCACAGGACATCTATCTTGAACACAGACCAACTCCTCTACTATCACTAAGAAGGCAAATAAGCACACTAAGCAGGTTATCCAAGAACAGTTTGCAAAGACCAGGGAGACACTCAAGAAAATAAAATACTAGGTGCAGTGACATAGTAAAATCGCAGCCTAAAAAAAGGAAATTTATTATAAAACCTTTCTTTTTTAATTGACAGAAGCACTAACTAAAGACCATCACTATTACAGCTTTTAAACCTGAAGGTATAAACATGTATCGTTATTAATTCAGTTCACCCAAAGTCTGAATTGCACTACACCACCTCTGCAAGTAGAAATAGTCATCTTCCACTGCAGACCAGCATAATCCAGCTCTTTGTTGCTGGAGCAAAGCATCCCTGAGTCCAAGCCCTCAGAAAACACAAAGTACTGGCTAAACGCCGTTGAGGCTGCACTGCAGCAGTACAGCACGGTCAGCAGTCCTGCTGACCTAAAGAAACTTTGTTATGTATTGATGTAATAGCTCACAGTAGAGACATGCAGTATCAGCAAAACCTGTGACAAGTAAAAATTTCAATAAGACACTGCAATTTTTAGGATTTTATGGCTAGTAATGGTCAGTGCGGTCTTCACATAAAGTGCCTATCCACATCTTTCAAAATAGTTTTCCAGCTGATGGGAAAATCCTGAATGTTTGTAACTACAATGTCTTCCCTATTCTGCCTTACACAATAACAAGAAGCCTACCTGAATTCAGCACCACCCTTCTACTGAAAATAGTATCAGAATTACTTACAAGTAAATCTTTCTAGGTCCCTTGCAACTCAGGGTATTTTGTGATTCTATCATTCTAAATCACAAATAAAAACTGGCTAATGGGTGTTAGGTTTGCACTTGGACTGATCCTAAGGGTCTTTTCTAACCCAAGTGATTCTAGGATGATTCTCTGAAGGTAACGTACAAGTTTAGATATTCTTGATGCTTGTGTTTTAATTCAAGATGCTTAAATCATTGTCAATTACAACGAAACTAGAGTGGACTTGCTGGACATCTTACATGAAGTATGCACACATACAGACCATATCCCCATATATTCTATATAATTACATATGTGTGACTTTATGCACTACATAAATAATAAGTCGCTACTAATTCTATTTTTATTATAATAGTAATATATTTATAACCTATAGTAGCTAATATATGTATAATCAGTGTAGTCCCCAACTAAAGATGCTGGATACACTCACATTTTCATCACTAGACCACTTAGATTTTAACCACATTTCTCCTATAGCTAATGCTGTCCCCAAGTCTCAGACCTCTCTAAGTTACAAACCTTCTTCCAGTCTGCAGATGAAATGCACTGCTGTTGTGCCACCATCCCCTCACAAAACCAGAGCTCCCTTTCATCATATTGATAGATTAAAATGAGAACAAACTTAACACGGGGCAAAAAGCCCAGCTCCTTTAGCGCTCCATCAGCCATTTCTGCTGCCTCATTCACCATGCTTGACAATGAACCAGAACTGTACACACAAATCCAGGGAGGCTGCCTTGGTACCTCCAACATTAATGTTCCTCGATGCACATGAAGTTTGCATTCAGCTGTCTTTCACACCCACATACCATTAGCAGTCCACTTTCAGTCACCATAAAGTTTTTCTCCTCTCCATCTGACAAACTTTCCAACTCTTCTAACCTGAAGACACTCAAACCCAAAATCTTGTTACTAGTCCATAGCTTTATATTCAGTACCATTTACAACTAATGTCAAAGCAACTGAACAGTCATCCATTCATAATTTTGAAAGTTAAGTAATTCCTCATTAGCAAGCATGGCATTTGTACCTAACACTAATAAATTAAGGTTGCCATTCAAAGCTAATATGCAATCCACAGTATTCTGAGACTAAGAAAAAAAGATGATCAAAAGAAAACACCATGTTTAATCAAACAGCTGTTTCAGCTATTTCAGCTGTACTTTTATCACACTAGGCATTCTCCACCCTCATCTTTACAGAGGATTGTTGCAATGATTAGCACTGAATAATCCGGTATCAGAAAGACAGAACCATTTCACTTAACAAATGCTTAAGTAAGTTAAAAGAAAAATTTCGTTTGTTTTACCAAGCCTCGCTCCAAGCCATTAGCTCTTGAATAGAATCAACATATTTCACCTTCTCTTATTTTCTTGTTTTTCCAAAGATGGACTGATTTTGCACATGTCTATGACAACTTGTTAATAATTTTGTAAAACTGGAGGGATAGAAGGGTGCTCAAGCTGACAGATTTCTTTGAAATGAAGGTCCCTGCCAGATGAGATTCCGAGTATCGCTTTTAATTATATTTCAGTATGAATTGGAGTAATTTCTGTAATTTTGGCAACTACTTAACAGCGTTCACACTCTAAATGTAACGAAGTTTTGAAACTAGCATCCATTCAAGAAAAAGGGGTAAAATAAATACTTCTATCTGATAGCTCTACATAAATCCACTAAGACAGATCAAAATGCATCTGGGACTGCAGAGGTATTGCTAACCCCTGATTCCTGCTGTTACCGGTAACAAGCAGCAAGCAGACAGACATACTTGTTTCTCAGCAATAAGAGCACAGTATGGTCTCTGTTCCCATAACCTTCTACTGTCCCCAAGTATCTGGACAGCAGATACCACTTGTTCCATCTATGAAGAGCCAATCAATTTAGAAATTGCATGCGGTTTCCATGGAAAAGACCCCACAAATCCTTTGGTATTGGCTCAACCTAGAGCTCATTTTTATCTGATACAAAAATGCAGCCTAACATGGAAGGCTTCTCTTCCAAGACTCCCCACCGAACCTCCTGTTTCTGAAGACAGAACTCACACTAAGTGAGCTAAACACAGCTCAGTCCCTAAGAAAGATAGCTACAGTTCAGCATACTTAATGACTTTTTCTCTTAAAGCCACACACTACTACTCTTATAGACAGAAAAATGACGTTCAAAGTGACTACAACATGCCTGTCTGATATAAAAGGTTTCATTCCAAGCATACTACCCAGCAGCTACCCAGGGTAGCATGCCAGTTCTTAATGCTAAAACTCACGGATTTGAAAAATGGCCAAGACACCTCATACTCAGAAGCGCATGTCACCATAAAATGCCGTTTGTCTAGTCTGGTTTTGTTTCTAATAGAGACCCTTGCTTCTCATGAAAGCCTGGATTCAGAAAGTCATGTCAAGGCAGATAGCATCTGGCTCTGCTCTTTCCCCACATTGGACTGCCCGAGGAAGCACTTACTAGACATACAATACAGAACTTTCATGCCAATAATCTCTGAGGCATTTCAGCCAAATAGTACATACCAGCTTGAATACTGTGACTGTCCTTGTGTTTCTACTGTTTCTTTATTCTCGGTAATTGGCTGTCTCTGCATATCCCTACACACTCATTCTGCAGTTACGGACAATACAACAGGAGACCAAAAAGCTTCACGCACTACTTTCTTGGTAGTATTAAAATGAGATCAATGCAAGAGTAATTCTGTCAAGAATTAAGATAAAGGAAGGAAAGGAAAGGAGGTCACAGATTTGCATTTCATTCCTCAGAATGCTATGGATCATTTTATCTGCTAGATACAAGATGAAATACGGGTGTATATGATTTATACTTTTCCACACACTGTAATTTTTATGAAACCACACAAGAATGCAAGTGTGAACAAAATGAGCCCACAGGATTTTTCAATTTACCACCTAACTTTATGAAGAATATTATTTCTTTCCAGCTTCCTTCTCCCATTAACTAAATACGGCTAATGGGTGTATCTTGCCTTGAATTAAAACTAAATATTTGGGAAGGGGACATTTATTTAACAACAATACTTTATACTCACAGTCCATCCAGCACTACTGGATAGGGTGGGGTCCAGCACTGCTCCGCTATGGACACAAAGCAGCAAGGATGCTGAAAATGTACACAGGAGCCTTATTTTGCCTTCGTAATTTCCCAAAAAAAGTTTCACGCATATGCCACTGGCACCGACTTATTTTCCCTAACTTCTTTGTATCATCTCTCATCTGCACTCCCGGGCAGGATCCGTCCTGAACAGCAGACCCCGGGTTACCCGAGGCCGGGTATGCACAAATCCGAGAGGCTGGGCAGGCTGCGGCGGAACAGATCACCGCTGCCCCGGGCTGCAGCCTCCCGGCGCGGCCCGGGCAGAAGAGCGCTGGGGTGGGAAGGGCTCCCAGCGCCGGCTGTCGCCCGCTTCCCCTTTCAAGCCCCGGCTCCACAGCGCCCCGCAGCAGGTGCTGCCCCATCCCTCCGAAAGCCCCCCGCCACCCGGACATCCCGGCCCGCCGCCATGGGGAGTTTCCCGGCGGTGGAAGGTAGGAGGGTTCCCGCAGGCGGCCCGGGACGGGGCCAGGCGGGGCGCAGTGCACTTACAGCCGTTTCTCCTGCGGCTGCAGCTGCCGGTGCATGGCCAGGGAGAAGCCGAAGAGGCTGCCTGTCTCCCCGCTCCAGCTGATCACATTGTCCGTGTCCAGGTTGAAGGCGCCGGCCAGCCCCGGCAGGAGAGGCAGGTAGAGGAGGAGCAGGGCCGCCATCTGCTCTTGCCCGGCACGGGAACCTGCCGCCAGCGCCGCTGCCGCTTAGCGCGCCGCTGCCGCCGCCGCCGCCTCCGCGCCGGGCCCGCCCCGCCCCGCCCAGCCCCCGGCACAGCACAAAATGTCCCCGGAGCCGGGCCCCTTCCCCTGGGAGGGGCAGCCGAGGGCGTCGCCCCGCCCGTGAGTCGCTCACCACCTCCCGGGGCCCCCGGGGGGCTCACCGGCTGCCGCGCTCCCGGCCTCGGATGTGTTTGCCTCTGGCGACACAAAATAAAGCCGTACCGGAGGGCGGGTCACGGCCGCAGGTAAGGGCCGGGCCGTAGCCCGAGCGCACCGCTGGGGGAAAGGGCAGAGAGCTCCCGGGGCGGGGGGCGTGATGTGTTTGAGACATCAAACCGTGTCCCCCTGGGGAGATGGCTGCTGCTCAGCGGCATCAGGTCGGTCCGGGTACCGACCACGGGCTTAGCACATTGCTAAAGTGTGCTAAGGTTCTTGATAAAGAACTATGGACAGCATGACCCCAGTATTCGGTCTGTATTCCCCAAACAACACGGGCAAGTGAAAAGGAAAAAAAAGAAGTATCTCTGTTTTCCAGACTCTTCATAGAGCACTTGGGAACAGAGACTCAGGACTACCTGAATCTCCTCCTCCAACATTTCCTATCTCTGAACACATCGGAAAATTTCTTACTCCTACTTTTTAGTTGTTCAAAAACAATATATGGGTTTGGATCCCATGTCATTTTCTCTCATGCTTTCACCCATAACTGCAAAAGGGTGCAAGCATACCTTATCAGCTTTACCCAGCCCAGAGAGAGAGAGGTTTTGGTTTTGAACAGAATCTTGGTTTAGTGCTCTGGTTCAGGGAAGCAGATGCAAACTTTTTAAAAACCTCAGAAATTCCAAGCAGTATGACAATACTCACTTGTTTTTTTCTGCTGATACCCAGGCTATGAAGAGAGAAGCTAAGATTCCAGAGAAACTGAGAAAAGAGCAATTGAGACAGAGCGCTCAAATATGTTGATAGTCCAAATAACTCTTTCTGGAACAATACTCTGCTCCCACAGAGTTAATCCAAGCTACTTTTTCCAGAGTAATTATTCTAGGATAGCTCCATGTATAGACAAGTATTTGGCTCAAGTCCAAAACACCCTTGATCAAGAGAGAGGAAGAAAACACACCCCAAATGTGTATCTAATGTGAAAACAGAACATTTTGTTAAATTAGGCTCCCAGATATTTATTGCTAATAGTCCTTCCTTGCTTGCTCCTCATGCCCAACTCATTCAAAGTCTTAATCCAGTGTTCAATCACTGCCACAGCAGAAAACTGTACTGACATTAATACTGCCCTAGTTTCACTAAAGGACCCATAAGAGGGAAGGGTCCCATGCTAATTACAAGCTGGCTTACTACAATCCACGTATTTTGCAGCAATTAGGAAAGATTTGAAAACAAGTCTTTTAAAACAGGGTTGACATCTGTACCAAAGTCTTAGCAGTTTGCCTTTTGGGACAATCAAAACTTGCATGCTTCTAATACTCTTCCCGTAACTATAGTTACTTTTTAAGTAATGCTTGTACTCAATAACTTGGAATAAGTCACAAAAGTACTTTCATCCAGAGCTTCCTGAATGATACTGGCACATTAGGTTTATCTGACTTCTCCCTCTAACCAGCACTGCCTGAGCATGTTGTACCTGTTTGTTGATAACCACAGAGATTGCTGAGAGGAGACAATTTTCTCATCTCCAGATGCAGGAACAAGCATCCCAAGACACAGTAATATTAATACTTGTCTCAAGGGACCACAGCAAGAACAACAAAAATAGAATGTATACAGGGTGGAGCAAAACTGCACACGAACAGTTTAGAATTACCTTGGATGGTCTCTCATCATTTCGTACTATTTTCATTTGCTCTAAATGAGGAGAGAACAAAAAAAAAAAAGGTTTTACAAATATGTCAGTTTCCTTCCTTTGCTCTTCCTCCAAAACAAACATGCTGTGAGTTATCTGTAACTAACACATACTTCAGGAATTCCTCTTTTGTACAATCCTGGTATAAAGGGGGACCAAGATTAGGTATGATGACCAGTTAAATGTGAGCACTCTGTTATGCATAATAACACAGCGATTCCAAGAAATGCAATGGCCAGATCAAAGCAGTTTCTCTTTTTTTAACAAACGCTCTGCTATTGCTGAGTTTACAACCTGTCTGCTTTTTAATGGTGTGTTGATACTCCGCTGAAGGGCTACAAGATGTTTGCATGCTGTGTCTACACATGGAGCAAGCCTTACTGACAGCAATACTTTCCTCCTCCATACAAGCGTGTAGCTAATTATAAAGTAAAAAAATTCATTTCTGGGAAATAAAAGAGGTGGAATGCAGAAGCTAGAGCTTGGCAAGACATTTTAAGGTTTCTCTAGAAGGAAGGCAAGGCACAATATTTTACATTTCTGAAATACTATCCTTTATATCAACAATATACTACACAAAGAAATACATAATTTGTGGATGTTCAGCTGTGCAGCTTTAATGCAGCACATCAAATGGTCCTGAAAAGACAAAATATGTAAACATCCCCATCCCATTTCCTTTTTAAAAATTGCCTGATTTCTTGATTTATGTAATTCCAGATGAAAAAATAATACCAACAAAAAGGTTTGGTTCACTACAAAAGTTCTAAAGATATAGTGTTGCTTCAATTCAGAAATATAAACTAGGTTTAAGTGTTAGTAGCCTGAATAGTTGGATGGTTTCTCCTGAACACAATATGCATACCATTTCTAGAAAAATTATTTATATTTATTGAACAGATGCATCTTAACAGCTATAAGAAACAGCTGAATTTTTATGCAGCCAGGTTATCAGACTATCTTTGCCAGTATATCCTCATCGCTGTTCTTGGTTCCCTAACAATCATTAGGAACAGCAAACAGCAGCACAGGAGATAAATGTGCTTAGAGTGGTAAGTGAAATAAACTGCTCAACACCAAAATGTTTTGCTTTTAACAGTCTAAAAAACAGAACATTAAAATAGTTATATTTACACACTTGGTATTCTGAATTATGAAGACATGACACTGATTGTATTTATGTCATTTATAACTGGATGAAGAATGTCTGTTTCTCTCTCTTTACAATCTTTTCAGGAAGGTTACCAAATGCAGCTTTTTTTAATAGTTGCCAAATTTAAACTACAGTTCCAAATGAAGATGTTACTATGTTCCTGTAACTTTTTTTTTTTCCTCTTTGATGTCTAAAACAACTACGTTACATTCTGCCATTCCTTACTTGCTTGTAATGTCAAAATATTTTACCTCGGTAGACACAGTATTACACAAATAAAAATATGACTCAAAAGAAATATTTCAGTCCAGACCTGGAATTTGGTGAACACCCAGAGCAGTGTATACAGAAGCTCTTTCAGTCTTTTACATCTAGAGGCTGTTTTTCCACCAAGTTGTCAGGTACATTCCTTAAGTAGTTTCAGAATGAGGAGCCTGAACTGTTTGGAGAGTAAACATCTATGTAAACATACATGGAGGCACTTTATGAGCGTAGCTGGGCAGAGATCAGAGAAATACTGGTGACAAATGGGAATCAAGCACCCATGGTTTGGATTTCTATGGAAGGAATTAAAGATGCTACTTCAAAATTACTTATAACTAGGGCATAAAAATTGCAGTGATTTTGAGTGTATGCCTGTGTTTTAATTCACTAGTAACATACACCAGTATGTAAGATTTGCCCCAACACAAGGTAAGACAAAGCTGAAACATCATTATACACATCACAGGCACGTCTGCAACCCCATTCTATGGGTCTCTCAGAGAGACATCTATATTCCTCCCAAAGCTCTTACATTACTACAGCTGAAACTTGTAGCACTGACTGCATCCCAGACCCATCTCTACTATTCATGCTTCCTTGAGCTGCAATATGTCCTGCACATGAAACCTTGCCTCTCTTGTAGAACTTTTCACCAGCGTAGAGAGACATAACCTGATACCAGATGCAAACTTTTGGGAAGTTCTAGCCAACTCTCCCTCAATGTGCATCTTCCAACCAATTTGCACCAAAGCAGCCAACAGTGGCTTACAGGCAAGCAGAGGAGATCTAAAAGATAAACAAGGTATTTCTTGGGTAGGTGTTGGCAGGGAGGAACAAGAGAAGGTTTACAAGCAAGTTATTCACAGGATCCCCCCCAGAGATTCTCCCCAGGAATTCTGAAAGCAAGACGAACCTTCACAGGACATTTTTTAACCCCATCAAGAGCCAGAAAGGATTATTGTTCATGACACTTTCACACTCCTAGCTCACAGAGACCTGACTAAAGAGTGTTTGGCCATCACCCAGAACACAATTCCCCACAACTTTAATAGCACTTACCTCCAAACGCTGCATTGGGTACTGGACAGGACTTGGCCTTGGGACAGAACCTGCAAAGCACAAGATCAGAAACTTCAATCACTCAAGGACTCTGATCTCTAGGTCACTCTCTAGCTTATTTTAATAGTACAGCTGAGACCCCCCAGCTCCTCTTGCAGCAAACTAGTGGAAACAGCTGCTTGGTCATTTCCACACTTGTTACACCTGTCCTCCCATCAGGTCCTGGATCAGACCCAGCTGTGAGGCCAGCCAGCTGGCTATTTGGCTTCCATGGGGGAGGTAAAGCTCCCTCAGATTGCACAGAGTTTTCCAGTGATTGACAAGAACCATGCAAAGAAATCCAACTTTTTTTTTTTTAATAGATTTAAATTTTTCTATAGCCACTGTCTTTAAAAATTCCATAATTTTGGTACTAGATCAAACACCTCATTTGCATGTGCCAACCAAGCTGTGTCTGCCACTGATTCAACAGGACCTGTGGTCAAGACATGCTTAAACATGGTTTTCAGGCGGCTGCAGACAAAGCCAACAGGGGCTGCTCCTCTGGTTAAGGTCTAAAGCTGGCAGTCTCAGAAAGATGCTTCCTTCACTTTTTTTTTTGCTAATAGATAGCTTTTTTTAAAAAACAACAATAAATGTAACAAACTTATTCATTTTTCTCTTTAGATTAACATCCTGATTTCTGAAAAATTAATGAAGTCTGTAAAGGCCCAGTGCACTCAGGATCTGAGTTACTGATTGAAAGAAAAGCAGGTTGTTCTCTCTCCCTGCTTTGCCTGGATATGAATAGCAGTTATGTGGAGGCTGAGGACACACTGCAGTTCTCATAAGCCCCCTACTGAGCAGGAGCTTCATAGGTTTTCTATAGAAAAAAGAGATTCTTCTACCCTCATGCCAATCTACCTGTACCACTTTATAGGAAAAAACTATCAGATACTTTAGCTTTCTTATTTAGTCAAATTAAGAAATTAAAATCAACAAATGAAGACAATCTGTTATCCAAGGAAGAATTCTTTATCCAACCTCAAACCATTTATAGCCATCAAAGGAAAAAGACTGAAGATTGTCTACATATGCAGTATTTTCCAGTTAACTGGTTCTGTTTAATTATTAAACAACTACATTAGGCTCAACAGGAAGAATTTTTTTTTTCCAGAATAAGACTGCTCACCTATGAGTTAATCAGAAACAATTTCATGTTTAAGCAAGCACTAGAGAAGTATTCAGACAAAAAACTATTTAGTTCCTCTGCAATTCCAGTTTTATTCAATGAAAAGATTCATTGCATGATGCTGCCATGACCAGGCAGGCTTAGTGAGTGAACTGCAAATCTAATCAGTTTGGCAGAGGGTTTTATAGAAGCTGCTGTGCTGGCTTTGCTGACTTCAAGTGATTTTTTTTTTCCTTTGTTCATTTGTTGCAAACAACTAAAATCTAGGTCAAGGAAGGAAAGGTCATTCACTAATTATGAAAGTGCAAACTGTTATACAGTATTGGAAAAGTTTCAAAAGCAGTTTTGAATTCTGTATTCATTGTGTATTCTGTTTTCTCACTCTTTTTCCCCATCTTTCTATACATCTAAATTTTGAGCACCTTCATAGGAAAAGGCAAAATAACTTGTGCCTTATATGTGTTGAGCTTTAAACAATTACTTCAGTAAAATTATGAATTGGTAAAAGATTTACAGCGCAAACACATTTCCACATTTCTGAACACTAACCACTCTAATGATTATTTTCAGACTATTACTTGATTGGTCATAATCTCCAACTTAATTCTGTCAGAGGAAATTTTTTTCCTAGGAGTTTTAAAAGGTTTTGAACTTTCATATAGTAATCATATTTAAATAAGCCCAGTCTTAATTTATGTGATAAGAAGAATTATTCTAAAATATGCATTACAAAAACTATATATATTTTCTTCAACTGCAATCATCAGTCCCTGTGTGGGTGTGCTGGGAGGCTCTGCCTTGTTTGTTTCCATGTCTTGCACACCAGGAATCTCAAGACAACACCCCAAACCTATCCAAGCTCATTCCACACATCTGGGAACACAAACAAGTGAGGAAGGTAAAATGATACAGTCTGGGAGAGGTATTCTCAGTTTTCACTAGGGCTGTACCTTTCCTATCACTTCCTGCATGGCACACATACATTGCTTTCTTTACTTGTGGGTGTGTGTTTTTAGGACATATCAGACAAATAGTATGTTTTCTAGCATACAAGCAAGTAAACTGCTGTGAATCTCTGACCACACAGAGTGAAATACATGCATCAGTTCCTGTTACTCAGCTTCTTCTGAGGTCAATCAGCATCTCCAAGGATCAAGGTCCACTTTTAAGCAATCAAGCAACCTAACTGGTAGGTAGATCAAGGCATGATAATTTGCTTCTTGACTGCAAATAAAGGTACGCTAACCCATTTTACTGTGGAACTGTTCTTAACATTAATAAAATAAAATGCAGATATTCTACAGTAATGATGTGTTTTCCACGCAGAGCATAAAGTACTATCTCAAAGCATTTTCGTTCTTCCCCTGTGAGGTACAGCAGTACTAAAATCTCCATTTCCAAGTGGAAAAGATTGATGATCTATTTAAGGGAAAGAAAGTGCCCCAGTATCCCAGAGGGAAGCTGCAGCAGAACCCACAGCCAGAGCTGGTTTCTGAACTCTCCTTCTTCCTCTGCCTTATTAAAAAGAAGCCCATCTAAGTGTGAGAATTTGCAAGGTCACTTCTGCACAGCTATCAGCTGCTGAGCTGTGATACAGGTATAGATGCACATTTGGGTGACAGCTCCCTTCCAGTGAGTAACACACTGGGTTAGTAAAACACATGCTACATTGTAGGTAAGTACTAATGTCCCTCATCACACTTACTACTCTGCATCTCTGGGAATTTTTGCAGTACAGCATGAGTTGCAGCTGTACTTACCAGAGTATGTGTTCAGTGTCAAAGCATTCCGTCTATTCCACTTCATTATGTCATTTTCACTCCATATTTAAAGACTCCACAAGATTTCTCTGTTCCATTCCAACCTTCCACATGCCAGTTTTCAAGCCCTTTACTGTCAGCCCTGGAGCTGACTGACCATTATTGTGAGAAGGAACTGATTTGTCTGTATTTGTGGATAAACAACTATCAAATCTACCAGGTGTGAAGCAGCTAGAAGAGAAATCTGAGAAGATGAGTGTTCTGCAGACAATAAACAGCAACCAACAGATGTTACAAGCACTTACTGACCAGCTGCACATGGCAGGACAATCACCATGTGGTGGGATCAGGTCATGGTACAAGTCTGTGCCTCTCAGCAGTGACTGCAAGCCTTTGGATCTCATGTTCTGCTGCATGCCAAATTTATGTCAGCCTCAGGATGACAAAATGACAGCTGCTTTGAGAAGGAAGAATCAGGTTATCAATCTTATGAGGAAAGTTTGCATCACTCAACAATCTGTTTGGTGCCAGAAAAAGAAGCTGTACAGGAGGTAGTCAATTTTCAGACATGTGTAACCATGTGTAGCCTGCATGTGGAAGTACAATTATGGATCAGGCACAGAAATTAATGCCTAAGTCAATTTCAATTAAATAGGCTTCCCTAGACTTGTAGGTAACAGACTGTCCCTATCTAGAAACCAAATCATTGTGGTGAAGTAGGAACTTAACAATACTCTATTGTAGATAGTAAAATTTGAATTTCAGTTGAAATAATAGTCCTGTCATATTACTCAGTTAATATCAAAATGCCACATTGCTTTGCAACAGCCCTACTTCTCCATAAATTTGTTGATATATGCTTAGTATTACTGGGTGTATAGTCTTATTCTAATTTGTTGTTCATCATCACAGAAGAGGTATTTGTGACTTGCTTGAATTTGAGCAGTGGCTTTTTCCCACTGTTTATGATAGGGAGTGCTGCATGGTTTCAGTGTATTCCCTCTGTTATTTTGTAATTCTTTATGCATCTAAATAATCATAGGGTGATCTGCTACTTTCCACTACAGTGACCTGCTTCCTATCTACCAGTAGTTCATTGCTATTTGAGGTACAAGGGAAAAAAAGAAACAGCACACCACTGTCCACTGAGAGTTATTTTAACACACACTTCATTTGTGAAGTATCGGAGTTCTTTCATCTTTTGTGGATAACATCGCACAATATATTGAAATAACTTGGGTAGCTAAAAACAGTCTCACTATGGCTTTAAATATGTGTATATATGTTTACAGATGCAGCAGTGAGCCTGTATTCCAGTGCTTCAAACTAGGTTATGAAACTATGTTAAGTATCTGCCCCCTGCAACAGACCTACCCTTTGTGAATACCTCAGAAGTTTTCCCTTGTTTTGCCGGCCACAGGTGCTTTTTCCTCAGGGGCATGGGAACACACTGTCAGCTGAATGTTGCTGGTGTCAGCCAGTCTGGGGCTGGTTCTGCAGAGAAACAGCAGCACTGACAAGGCTGCCACAAGTCTTGTCACATTTCCTGACATTTTTCTTTATTCAACACTTCCTCATCCTTTCTGGAATATCTGAATAACCTTTATTCCTGCAGAATGTGTATACCTCAGCCTTGCATAGACCCACACTGCAATTCTCATAACAGGGCACTTGCTAGAGAAGTATTTTCAAACACTATAAAAACTAGAAGTCCAGACATTGTGACTCAGACCTTCAGAGCTCCAAAATGTAGTCAGACTTGGCTATGCCAGTGACACTATGGAATAGTTGCTGGCAAGCTGTTTCCAATATCATCATGATGATGCAGTGATATAATAACATGGAGCTGAAACACCTGAAAACTGGAAGCACTATTTTGTCAGACCAGCATAAGCTAAGAGTAGTATCAGCAGAACATGACTCAATGTGAACACATTCAACAGAAATAAACATCTCTAGTCAAACTCCATTGTAGAAAAAACACAACACTCTTTTGAAAAGGCATTTGTTTTCTTCATAATCATTTGTAAGAGCAATAGAATAACTTTTTTTTCTGTGACACTTTTCTGGGAGAGGATGGGGGAGTAAAGAGAAAAAAAAACCCAAAAGAAAACCTTAGTGTAACAAATACCCTCTGGACAAAATATTGTCAGATAACCACCTCTGTAAATTTTTACTTTCAAGGCACTTTAAGTCAGGAAAAAAAATAAAAAAATACAAGTATGAAGCTCCTCTATTATTCTGGCATCACACAACACAAGACTTCCAGTTCTCAGTACAAGGAATGTTTTACTCTGGTTTATATGACATTAACACCTAGCCAGAGTTTTCTTTCTTTTTTCATTATTATTATTAGGTCAATAGCAGCTTTTAGTATCTTGCAAGACAAGTTTGAACAAAGCTGCACTATGATATTTTCTGTGATTAGTAAATCAAGACTAGAACATATGCCCACACACATCCTCCACAGTTTGTTCAGAAGAAAGGGAAGACATTGGCCAACATTCCTTATTTTTATCCCAAAGATCAAGAGAAAGAGAGGGCATGGCCTGTGAAGACACTAATGAAGGCTTCTTGATTAACCCCAAAAAAGTAAGAAACTGCCTCACCTTTACCACAAATCATCCTCTGCAAGGATTTTCCTGTTGTGGAGGCAGTGAAGAGGTAGCCACAGCTAGGAAGGTCTCAGTAATAGCAACATTACATCTCTGCACTGGCAACACAGTTCTGGAGGTACAACCAGAGGAGGCACTGCAATGTTTTAGGGACTCACAGGGGGACTCTTGGCCTTCTCCAAATCTTGAAAATTGTGAATTTCAAAGTTTGAGCTATGTTTTATTGAAATGGCAGGACAAATATTCACTTTTCTTAATAGACCAATATTGAGAAAAAGTCTCAATAGGACCCTATTAGAGTTTCAGCCACTGTAATTTTGCTCCCTCCCCAACATTTACAGTTATAAAATTACAATTTTATTTTATTAAATAACAGACATCAACTCATTAAAAAGTTCAGATAGCTTAATATTTTTCCTAAGAGTTGTCAATACTATTTACCTTAGAGTGTGTAATAGAGTGGTCCTTCTCTTGCTATTTACTGCTGGTGCTCTGCAGATTACAGACTTTGTTTGGACATGGGTTCTTCCAGACCACTGTATTAGCTGACAGTTTCTAATTTCATAGTCCAATTCATACCTCAAATAGATACCATTATGTGTTTTTTAACACTTTGGGCATTCTTTGTACCTTTATATTATGCCTTTTGAGACAGAATTGTTAGAATACCACAAACCATTCAAAATGTAGCAAAGACATGGATTTAGACCAGTAGCATAATTATATGCCCTTCATCATATGCTATTCCATTTGTAATTCCTAATTTACTAATTCCCTTTCCAATTGCTACTAACCATTGAGATGATGGCGAACTTACCACAGGAAGACCAAGATCCTTAATGGAACAAGTTAATTCAAAGTCCATTTTTTTAATTGAAGCAAGTTTCTTTCTACAGTATGAACTTTAGTCTTGCTATTTCATTTATCAGTCATTTATATAAAAACTTTTCTTTAGAACCAGCTTTAATTTTGATTCACAAAAAAATGTATTGAGGCAGTAAGGACTATCTCCCTAATGCTCACATCCATTATCAGGTTTGCAAACATAGAAAACAGCATAAATCTCCCTGGGACTTCTCTCTGTGAGAAATATGAATTACTCCTATTTTATTCAGCCATCTCTTAATTTACAAAAGGATTTTCATTTCATAGTAGTTCAAGTTCTTGAGGGCTCGATGTAACTTGAAAAATCCAAGGTGATTGTGACAACTGACTCATCTTCTTATCTACAGGCTCATTACCTGCTTGAAAGAATTCCAAGAGGCATGATGTGCCTTTGCAAACTCTGTCTTTTCCATGTCTCCACTAATACTGTTCTCATTACAAATCCTATTATGTTCCTGGATTCAAAGTCAGCTTAGCTTCTGTAGTTTCTCCAAGCACCCTATTTCAAACTTTCTCTCCCCTTTATTCCTCTGGTACATGATAAAAAACAGTTAAAACTCCATTTAGGGGTGTTCAGGCTCTCATTCACATCTCGAGGACAGTAGTAAATCTATATAAAACAATTAAGAAAATACTGAATCAACTGATAATGTACTGAGGAAATAGGATGAACACATGCAGATTCTTTATTTCCATGCTCATAATTATGCAGTTTTATCTGTTAGAGCACATGTAATTGCCAAAGCAGAGCCTAAAAAAAAGGCAGGCTGCTATCTGTTCCTTATCCCCGGTCTTATCAAGCTGTGATCTCAGGAGCTGAAGGAGCAGCATGAACCCTGAAGTCATGTCCGCCTTTCTGAAGGTTACAGGTATTTTCTCCTCCCTTTGCCCCTTAAGTTACCAGCAGGCTGTAAGTCTCCCTACTGTAAATGTTGCCAATTGCATCTACTCTTTTTAAGCAAGCTGCTGGTAGCAACTGACTCATTGTTACAATTCAACTGGCAGCATGAAAATCCTTTTAGAGAGCAAGAATCCATTAAAATCTCTAGTTTTCTTGGGCTCATGTGCATCTTCCAACAATGGCATCAGTTCTTCCGAATTCTCCGTGGTTTCCTATGCTGTATTCTACTGTCATCTCATTTCTTATTTCATGATGACAATCTGAACTGTCCCCCTGTGCACTTACTTGGGTTTTTCTTATTCACATAGCGACTCAGAACTAAAGCACTTCTCAAATATTTTACAAGACCTGTCTCTTTCATGTTAAAGAAGCTGCGTGACTACAGTAAGCCAACACCTAAATATTTGTGTGCCTTGTCTCTACATGCTTCCATTAGAGAGACATAACCTTAGGTGTTATTCATATGAATGCACATTCATGGGTATAAAATTCTTGGCAGTTCCAAACTGTGTAGATGATTGCAGTCTCCTGGCTCAGCAATAGCCTTCCAATGGATCAACCTCTGTCACCACAAGAGAAAGGGGTTCTCAGCACAGGTTGTTAATCTCTACATATGCAGGTAGCGCTCTGTGCTCTTTCTAAGACTAGGCAGGTATTTTCCTTGCACCAAAAAGGATGGCACTTAACGCCTGAAGTTGCAGTGTGTTGTTATCTAGTAGTTAACATAGCATTTAATCTAATCCATAACATTCAGAAACCACATCCAACAAAGGAATTTGTATTTTAAGCAGCATAGCTCCACTTATTTGCAACTTATTGCTCTTCCATACACTGCATATTTGACCCTTTTAAGCTTCATAGCATTCAAAAATACATTATGCAGAATGAAAATTTATTATTCAAAGGTAGAAAAATATATAAATACTTTTAAAATCTATAGCTCAGAAAGTAGTCTCTAACTGTAGAAAACCTGAAGATTTTTCCACTAATTATGAGTGGAAATAAGAGTGGATTTGAAAAGAGGATGCTTGCATGTTCCTAAAGAATAACAAGAAAGATTAGTTGGGACAGAGGTAAAAGAAAGTACTACTTTTAAAAGCTGCTTTTTTTTTTTTTTTTAACTAGTTGCCTAAAACATTTTATTTTCCTGAAAACTGCAGCTCTAGAACTTCTAAAAAAAGAAGACCTCCTTTCTTTTAAAGGAACATAGGAACATACAACTACCCTGCTTTTCTAAAACCTGTTCCAATTTAATTTGTCAAAATCAAAAAGGGCACATTTGGCAAGAATGAAATTTTGGCAGTGACAGAACTATGGTTATAGGGTTTTGAATCATTAGCTGTTTCCCTCTTACTCCTATTCCCCCTTTCCTTTTCTTTTTTGTCTTTATAAAGCAGTAAGTCGTGTGATTCTTGTTATAAAACTTAGTATCTTGAGTATTTTACTTTTTTCCTAGTAATTCTGTTATTTAGCTTGAAGAATGAGGGGACAGTTGGAAAGAGAAATGAACAATTTAGTGATATTTAAGCCCTACTCTTGGAGATGCACATATGCTGACTTTATGACAGGAGTACTTCTAGTAATTGTAAAGGAAGCAATCACTGAAGTATAATTAGACATATGAATAAATACATGGAAAATGGAGGGCCTAGTCATCTTCTAAACATAGGAATTTATTCATTTTCTTATTTAAAAAAACGTATCTAAATTGAAACCTTCAGATCTCTCAAACAAGGCCTGTGGATGCCTGACAATGCCTGACTTCTGGACAACGTGGTCCAAAAACTCCCCTTTAAGATCCTTAGTCTGACGTGCTGAATGATACAGACGCAGTCTCAACTCCTGCACAGTGTCCATGATACCTTTCAGAGTGGTACTCATACTAACATAGGAAATACTCAGTTGTGTCTCCCTTTCCTCTCCCTGCTCTTTCCCAGAACACAAACGTCTGATGGGAAAATATGCAAAGCA
This sequence comes from Chaetops frenatus, assembly GCA_013400775.1. Classification (NCBI taxonomy): domain Eukaryota; kingdom Metazoa; phylum Chordata; class Aves; order Passeriformes; family Picathartidae; genus Chaetops; species Chaetops frenatus. Next base: position 147,602 of record VZTR01013706.1, on the reverse strand, counting down.
GGTGCCCAGTGTCACTACATGTGGATACCTCACCTAGCACAACCCTACCACTTCTGTTGTCACCTTTTCTGGCCCTTGTGTAACTGCCACTTCTGCAACTGTGGATGCAGCCTGTGGCCAGGGTGAACAGGTAACCAGAAATTAGGATTTTAAAGCATTTTCAGTTGGGACTCAGGTCTACTATCTTTCTTTTGCCCAGCCATATCCAGTTATTTATCTTTATTTCCTTAATATGCATTGTTACTCTTCAGATATGAGTGAGGTTAAAAATTACCTCCTCTGAACAGAGCAGAGTGCTGGCCCTTTGATAATTGAGCTACACAGGCTCCTTTTCAGAGCAGAAGAGTGCAGGAACCATATATGCTTATCACCTAAGGATGAAAGGGGCCGTGGTTCTCCACTGCTCAGTTGCAACTGCAAATACTTATGCCTCAGGAAATGCAGTATAAAATTATATCATAACAACTATTATTCCAAACAGACATTACAATGAAACTCCCTCAAATGTTAACCTGTTAGTGACTGCCCATTATTTTAGGATTAAAACAGCTGTCTACACTTATCAATTATAGAATAATTCTTTGATCAGAACCCAATTCATCCTTCTGCCTCTCTAATTTAATCCTACTGAATTCTGTTATCTGACTGAGTTTGGATTTACAGGAGTATAATATTTTTGCATTTTTGTCATCTGATGTCTCCAGAATAGTGTCTGTCCTTTGGTTTCCACAACTTCATTTGAAAGTCACATTAATGCATTTGAAGACCTTTTAAAAAGAACTACCTTGTCATGCAAAAAAACCCATTCTACTATGAAAAGTAAGTTCTCTTGGCATATTGTTTCCTTACTTTTCTTCCTGATAACACAGAAGTACTGTGAGCATCCCAAATACCACTGTAAAATGAGAATTGGATTTTTCAGAAATTACATCTCATCCTCGCTCTTAGTTTAAGAGGCAGCATTTCACCTACAGCTGGAATGAGAATTGTAATAAATAAAACCTTTTTATAATTCTGAGAGGCACAAATTAGAACTAAAGTTTTCACATGTCATAAAACTGGATTGTAAAGTATAAAGCAGTACATTATTTTTACTGCTGTGAATTAGGGCTACAGAGGGCTTCAATTTTAATATAAGCAGCAAAAATAAGAAATGCACTGCGGCTAATTTCCATTCTGTTTATTCTTAGACTCTTAATATTTAAACTAAAAGTCACAAATGCAGGTTAAAGAAAACACACCAACAGCCCACCAGGCCATTAACAACCAACACAGACCACCTCAGATCTTCTCTGCATAACCATGCCTGAAAAAGGAACACTATCCTGGCTTGGCTAATGAAACTCATTAAATAAATTAAGCAGAATGACTGAAAAATAACGTTAAGACACCAACTGGCACTCAGTGGAGAAAGGAGAGGGGAGATGACATGCAGCCATTTCCCCTCTTCGGGCTTCTTAGTCAGGATCCATTTATAGGCATCATGCCCAAATCACAGCAGTGGTGAGGTTCCCACACTGTCATTTTCTCCTCGCAAACTGAGAAAACAAGGTCTTTTCACCCTCCTATTTAGAGTGTCGACCAGACTCTTTATCATATGAGAAAATTCTTCCCTGCAGCTGCTCTGCATCCTCCCACACAAACACGCCTTGCCAAAAGGGATCACCAGTTTTTGCTTTTCCTCTCTCTTACTACTCTAATTACTGGGAATTTTCACTTCTTTCACAAGTGTAATTGAAGATTTCCTCCTTGTCTGTGCCTCTCTGGGGTGGCAGACAGGCTGGGGACTCTCCTGAAGACACCTCTTGCCCCTGAGTGAGCTGAATGCAGGAGAAAAGTAGGGACTGACTCTGTAGGTACGGAAGTCCCCTGAGTAACTGTGCATCATGAAATCAGCACTCACCCCACCACCAGCACATACGAACAGCACGTTGCTGACCTTCTCTACCCTGTGCATTTGGGTCAAGGTGCCCAATGCTTGTCTTTTCTCCCATATGAGAGCAATGCACATAAAAAAACACCTGATGCTTTGTTCCAGTGCCAGTGCAAGACTTTGGTCCTGTCGGCATCATGGCTGTTCACCTCATACCCCAAGTACTGGAAGGCAGGAAGAGAGCAGTGGCACAGAAACCAGTTCAAATGCTGACTTAATGGTCTGCAAAGTTAGGGGTGGTGACAGGGGATAAAGGAAAAGGAGATCAGTACAGACAAGACTGAGCAGCCTTGATGCCTGGAAAATGAAAGCCAAGTAGGAGCTGCTGTTTCTCAATTCCCATCCTCATTGCTAGGTGCCCTGTTTGTGGCTAAGAGGTGACAGCAGTCTCTCCTGAGAGGAGGAACTGCTCCTCTCTAACTCCTCCTAGCTATACCAGCTGGGGCTGGGGCTGGGGCTGGGGCGGGGGGAACCGTCAGGAATTGGGTGCATCCAGCCGGGACCCCACACTTGCCGCACTGACAGCTGGTAAAAGCACGCAGGCAATCCTTACCGACCCTGGGCTGCACTATTAGATAGCTATTTATAAATACAGGAGTGAAACCAAATACCTCCGCTTTGACTTCTTTAAAAGGCTAAACTCAGCCTTCGAATTGGTCTATTTCTAGCCATCCATCCAATCACTGATTCCAGCGCAGGAGCTACCCCAGCCAGGCATACAATTCCCACTGACTAGCAAGGTCCGTGTTACAGCCACAGCAAGATGTGAAACTAGGTAGTATGAGGATTTGACACAGTGAATTTTCTTGCTGTTCAAGCCATCCTGTTACATAGAAAGGAAATTGCACAGCAGTGCCTCACTCTCTAACCCCTTAGGTTTTTGCATCTCTGTCCTCCAGTCTCACTCAATAAATACAAGTTCATATTTGATATTCTGACCCTCCTTTCTGCAGTAGAGAAGTTCCTGACCAGTTGACTTGCAAAAAGCCTCCTCCCCAAGTTTGCACAGACCATCTCTGAGGCCAGGAAGCATTTGCATGAAGACAGCAGTCTGGCTGTGAGAACATGCACATAACCACAATCATCACACTATGTACACACTAAACATACATCTAAGCCAAGGGTCCTTATAAACCAACAGACAAACAACCAAAGCCCTCAACTTAATAATGATTTAGAGGAAAACTGATTCTAAAACAGAGCAATAACATTCTAAAAACATTCCATTCTGAAGCTTAAGTGGAGTTTCAAGTCTTCTCATGAAACAGCAATAAATATTCTTCATTATTCTGCCACTCTATTAACTATTTTAAGGACTGAATTCCATGGAATATTCCACATATGATGTTCTTGGTAGCATATATTGATTTTATAAAACTCTAGTACTGTCCATTGTCACATGGAGGTTATTCTGTGCAAATGAAACACAATAATACTACCGGGATGTAGAAGAATCATCATTCTGTCTGATGCAAGAGAAACTTGTAAAAAGCTTTTGAGGCCAAATAATCAGTCTCTGTAACAGCTTTCCTCTTCAGAATTTTGGAGTTGGCTTGTTTCCTTTCAAGTGCCGAAAAACTCTAGAAGGGAAGCAGTTGTTTCCTGCATATTGAAATGCTTTGTCATTTACCCAAAAAAAGCTGCCTGCAATAGTTGCTAACATTTGTTTCCCCCACCTTTCCAAATAAATGTGTAAATACATAAAAAAAGTTGGTCTGTCTTCTCCCTCCTCTCATGCACATTTGACATTGATCAACCCCCCTTTCAGCAGCCAGTGCTCCCCTGGACAGCAGAAGAGGACATGTTCTGAATCTCCAGTTCCCATTCCCACTGCTAAGTCCCTCCTTCCTCTCACTACTGCATTTAGCAGAGTATGTTTACGGGTGCTTCTGGGAGAGATTAATAGCCTTTTTAAGGAGTAACATGGGCCACAAGAACAAAAATGACACTGGCAGGATACTGGTGGTATAGGAATTGTGTCACAGGATCTCCAACATGGTATCAACGACTGATGCACTGAGGACATTCAAGAAATTTCTCAGCAAAGTGGGTCATTTGATCTCTTCTGAGAAATCACTGATGTCCCAGAGCAGTGCATTAGCAAGTATGACCAGGTTTTGTAGAGATCCAGAACACAATAGAAAACATAAGTAAAAGTTTTTCTTAACTCCCAAGAGCACCTTCTAGTCAACCTGTCCTCACAGAGGTGGGAGAGGCTGCCTCTCCCCATGGCAGCCCCACACTTTACCACATCCTTTTTGTCTTCACTACTGGTTTTCACTGCTGACGCTAGATGTGTTCACCCACTTACACATCATTGCTAGCAACATGGGACGAAGCTGATACAGCTCTTGGAGTTTCATGGAAAACCCTGATGAAAACGCAGCAGAAATGGAATAACCAAGTACCTCCTGATGTCATGAAGCCCTCAGAGACCATTCTTCCACAGACCTGAGATAGCACATGAAGTATTCTGGTTTTTATTCCTCTGCTCTTTCTCTATAGTCTCATTGTATGCAATGCTTAACCAGCTGCACCCACCCCTCACCCTAAATAAAATAAAATTAAAACCACAGCATCCAACTAGCAGGCAGTTGCCAGGTCACGCAAGCATGCAAGTTCTTGGCAGATTTTGGATTCTAGCTGCAAGCTAGAAAGGAATTATAGCCATTCTACAAACTGATATTTTCCAACAGCTACTGGGAACTGCTGGCTGGTGTCTTGGGACAAGGACAAAGACAGCAGCATTTCTTGTGGTGGCCACATACAGCACCATTATGGAACCTCGGGTGACTTCAGCACATTAATGCTGATAATGAGCTTGTGGCAGTGCAGATGATCACACATGGATGAGCATGCAATTACTCACCCTGTGGTTAACACACAGTGAAAGCAAAGACTACAGTCATGAAGGCCTCCACAACTTTCATTTCATAAAGCACTATTAAATCTCCATCAAATAATAACAGCTTTGTCCCCAAGAGCTGGGGCTGAGCAGGGGGTGGCCCATCTTGTTTTGCAGAGCCCTCAGAAAAGCAGCTCAGGCCCTTACTCAGTAATACAGGGGCAATACCAACTACCTCAGACAGAACCTGAAGTGCTGACTTCAGGATGAAAATATTCCTACTTCATTCCCTGCCTCAAATACCCTCGCAGCCTTACAGACCAGATGCAGTTTTGTAGCTCAGCAGTCTCAAATATAGAGATCTCCCTTGAAGTCCTGAAATATATTTTTTGATTTCTTTCTTTGAGACCTAGTTTGAGGAATTGACATTTTTTCCCACACAGATGTGAAACATTATGCACAATTGATGCTGAAAAATTTTGTAATGGAACAAAATTATTTCTAGTACTCTTGCCACAACCCATGAAGCTGTATTCAAAAATCAATTCAATGAGACTCATGATGGTAAACATACCATCAGCAACAGTTTTGCTTCATTGCCTGTCCCCCAGCTTGAAGCAGGATCCCATTCTTTTAATGATGGAAACAGTGTTGTGGCCACTATCATTAATTAACAAACAAACAAACTTAAAAAATAAGAAGAAAACAAAAAAAAAAAGTCTTCAGCTATGCAGTTAAAATCTAAGTTCCTCAAGTTTTGCTAATTTTCTGACTGACACCATCTCCACTTTTGCAATGTCATATAGAAAACCAAAAATAAATGTAAATGGGACAGAGAAGTCATGCATGACAATCTAAACTAGAATCAGCAGATTCCACCACACATACCCCCCCACTGCTGCTTGCCCCAATTCAGCATGAAAAGAAAAAAAAATAATTAGGCATTTTCATAAATATATTCTGTATTTGCAGATTAATTTTTCACATCTTTGCAGATACTCTAAAGTAATAATATTGTCACAACCATTGTACAACAAATTTGTGCCTAAACAGATAGAATACCCTACATGCCTGCGAAGGACTCAGCAGCAACCATTCAGGGAAAGGATTCCTTGGAACTGAGCATTCATAATCCAGTGCCTACTGTGCATTCACTCCCTTCAATGACTATGGTAATTAGGTTGTCTCATGTTATTGTGACCTACAATCTATCTATGGGGACACTCCAGGGGAGCTCTGGGTCTTAAATCTACTAATTTCACATTTAGAACTAGTCAGGCATTACAACAATGCCGAATTGATATGCAGAACATTCAGATAATTTTAAACACTTGAATCATTGTCCTCACATGTAAAAAGATCAGGGCTTCCTTCAAGCACACATTGTGCAAATTCACTGGGTGTGCCACAGCACACTGAAAGGATGTTTGCTGAAATGCAACTGGGCCATGGAAGTGGTAGTTGATTAAGTGGAAAATAAGAAGCCTTGGGCACAATGACCTTTATAAACAACGCACAAAATTTAAACTGAGATTTACAGCAAACGTTTCTGGACAGTTTTTTCTATGCTGATAACAAACCACCATATATGGTTAGTTCCTTGCATAAATTACAACCATCTCAGGAAATGTTGCTTAATCATCTAGCATCTGGCTTTAGCAAATACATATCACTCGATCCAATCCTAACAACAGGTCAGACAAAGCCACAGTCTAGTAATACCATCGTGTTAAACAATTCCTCAGCGCCTTAGTATTTGCAGTCCCAGATGATTAAAAGCATGGTCTCACTCATACATTATAGACAAATGGGTAATCATACAGAAGTTTTGCAAACAAGCTTCCACTTTAGACCAGAACATCGGCCCAGATCAGGCAAACAACCTAGAATCTAAATCTGTATGACAGTTTTGGGGGTCTTCTTACCATCTCCTGGAGTCAAATCCAACCCAACTGCCAGACAGGTCATGACAAGCATATATACTCTACAAATTTCTGGACACTGACAGATGAGCTCTGAGTGTCTTGCTGCAGCTGCTCTTTCAGAGCATTGCTAACCCCACCTTCCCAACACTTCACCAGCAACTTAAGTAAGTGCAGGAATCTGAGGATGAGAGGAGAAAGGCAGAAATACACATTTCCCTTCAGCCCTGACAGAGGATGGAAAGAAAGAGAAGGGCAGACACCTTAGAGTGAAAAATGTCAAACTGTTTCATAAGACTTGACAGGTCTTCCACAGCTCTTATTAATGCAATAAATTGATATTTGGGAGGATCAAAAAAATTCAAATCACTGCCATGGTGAATGCTTAAAGTTACACCCTATGAGTTAGATTGAATACAAAGTATGTACAGGTTCTCCACTGAGAAAACTGAATGTATCTTTTTTAATTGAATCTAGCCATATAAAATGATCCTGGTAAGTAGATTAGATATCTTACGTACTGGGCCCCCATGTGGTTTACCTTTAATATTTGTGCCTTCAATTACTGTTTTTAAAAAGCAGGAATTATTCATTGCAATCCTAATGCTATATTTATTCAGGATTTAGGCCTATTTTAAGATTAGGCGTGACTTAATTGTACCAAACTATCAGCAATGTTGGAGTCATTATTAAATATCTGCCTGATACCTGCATTCTACAAATCTGTGAAGAATAACAGAATATTTCCTCTTGCTACTGCTGGAATAAAATTAGAGGATGTCTGGGAAGTCTGAAAAGCAGTTCTATCCAGATGCTCAAGTAAAATACTTATTTTTGGATGCAAAAAGTTGAAACATGAAAGCTGTTCTAATAAAAATATGTACAACAGAGGTAATTTACATCTCCCCACATAACTCACAGGAAAAAAATAATTGTAGTAGCAAGAAGGCATTGTAAGAATCCACATTATGGACTAGGAGCTCACATCAATTGCTGCATGCAACACACATTAGGAAGAGATGAATAGTCAGTCATTGCCATGTTTTCCTTACAAGAGATTCACTGGCATCTCTACTAGACCTGCAGGAGTGCTTAAGGCACCTCAGCAGACATGAACCAGACACTGCCCAGACCAAGGGTAGAGAACGGCCCTCGCCTCTCACTACACACCACTGTCCTTCACTTCATCAGCAGTTCCTTCACAACAGCAGTGCTCCTCTCAGCTTTTTTAAGACAAGGAGGCAGCTTTGAAAGGCTAAAGGAATGGGGTCAGAGGACCTTCAGAGTTCCATTACACTGTCACTATTTCTGCATTTATACCTTAAATATCACAGCAAATTGCAACTATACGCTTTCTTTCTAAGTCACTCATTATCAATTTTCTTTGTTTAACTACTAGCTATATAAGCATATGTATGGACATCTACTCACATTATTTCTAGCCTGTCTCTTTCTCACTCACATTGAAATTCCTAGGGAGATTCCCACGACAGTTTTGAGAAAAGCATTCTTAAGCATCATGTTAACGATCTGGCAGAAATCCTAGCCTTGACCTTGTTTTTTAGGTGGAAAGTACTGCAGAAGTTCAGTACAGCCACATGTGGTTCCAGCTCTGGAGATAGACAGATTATATTATTTATCCAATGAAGATGAAATATTACTTTAATTTGTAAGAAGAGATTAAAGAACAAGGGCAGTAGCTGCCAGGATAGGAAAAAATGCAATTCCTAGGAAAACATTTGCTTTCATCAGTCAGTAAAACAGCACTGCAAATCTGCATTATATTTGTCACAGGGGAAAAAAAAGTAAGAAGATAATTACCAAGAGTCTGGTTGTGTTTCCTACATCTGCAAAAGGATCATTGCTTGCAAAATCAATGTTTTGCATAGATAAGAGCAGGAAATTAACAATAGTCACAACAGTTTTCAATGCAAGACAATATAAGTTTTCATCATGTAGAATAAAAGCTTTAGTCATTTAAAAAAAAGGCATCCACAAATATATAGCTATAGGCATTCTGGACTTCTCTGTCAGAGGTGAGTAATGAAGTAAGACAGCCAGATTGAGACCTTACTTGTGACAACTATACTACTATTATGCATCAATTTACATCAATTTCAAAAAACACCACACTCCATGCTTCCAATTTAGACTAACTTTCTCTTTATAATTTTTTACTTGAGTAAGTGCATTGCATACTTGCACTTAAGTTCTATAACAGAAACAAGCAGGCATTCTTTAATTTACAGCATACAGACAGCACTATGCAGAGTACTGTCTTCAGTACTTCAAAATGAGAAGGCATATAAGACATCCTTTGTCCCCTAATATACAATGCCAAGGAATTTCTCTGTTTAATTACATAAACGTGGCATTTCCGGCAAATGTTGTAGAAGATGTAAATGTTTCTATCATTATTTTGTTAGAAAAAATAAATAAAATTACTTGGAGGTGTTAATTTCTACCTTATACAGAAAAGATTATGCCAAAGAGTCCAGAAACTCCATTATAAGGTGGCTGTTATCAAGAAAGAAGTATTCTAAAAACATAGAGCACTCAAATGGTTTCTTCTGACTTTGAAATAGACGATTTGCCTGAAATTCTAGTCAGAGACTGAAGTGGGAACTCTGCCTTTGGGATTTATCTTATACACAAAATAAATATTTACCGTGGAATAGTTCTGTAAGGTATACATGAGTCATTTTTAACCGCAGTATTTCCCAGATAAACACAAGTGCTGCATTTATAATGAAAATTAATTCAGTTATGCAGATAGCTCAGTTCATAAAACATCTGACAGAATGGAAAAGGTATTTTACAAGTCCTAACTGGTATTTTTTCTTTAGTCTTTCAGGTGCTTTTTGGTTGTGAAACAAAAAGCAATGAAAAGTACATGCAGAAAGACAAATCTGATCGGAAACAAAATCCATTTCCCAAAACGCTGGGTGCAGTTGCAGGGATCAGTAAGGAAAATTAGGTAAAAAAAGCCTGGTTACTCTGATGATCAAACCCCCATGTAGACTGGGCCCAGTGGTGCTTACTTTCATACAAATTACCAACTAATCTCTCGCTCTTGTTTGACATAACAGAGCGTCAAATCACACAGGTGTTCATTTTCAGGTGTTTCTCATACACTGCCACTACCCAATTATTCATTCACCTCATTCAGTGAGGCTCTAGGAGCTGGAGCCATCCTGATCCCTAAGCTTTTTCAAGAATCTACCCCATATTTCCCTCTTTACATACCCCTGTATGTAAACAATATCACAAGTCTCCGAGAGAACAGTATCTGGCACAAAAGCAGTCACCACCTGAGTCTCTCTGGACTCAAAGGGAGCACCAATGCAGAAATAAGGAAGAAAAACACAAATTCTAATGTGTTCCTGTCGTTGCTACACTTAAAAATTAACTGGACTTTTAAGGATAACTTTGAAGGCAAAGTGGGCAGCTAACATGTCAAGACAAAGAATAGAGTTACTGCTAATGACCCTGACTATCTTCTACTGCTTAGTAAGCTAATTATATTAAAGAAAACCAGAGCAGAGGAAATTAGAAGGCATGTTGATGTTTCTATTCCTTCCAAATCAAAACAGTAGCCAGCATGATGTAGGAAAGCTCCCTCAGGTTAAATACTCAGAGAAAGCTATTGTATTTAGCTTTGGCAAAGCCAAACAAACACAATAAGTATAGTTGGGTTTTAATAGCCATAGGCTATCCCTGCTATGGCTGTGCCCTCATGCTTTACATGTGCTCGATAAAGCAGAAATCCACTTTTCATGTTAAATCCCAAAAGAATATTACAGTTTAAAGTGGAATTGAAGAATAGAAATTATCTCCTGCAGCCAAACGTGTTTGATGATCTTGGAATGGGTAATAAAACTCTTCTGCAATCTTTTGGATGAGCTTCCAAGAAGTCTTTTGTAAGAAGGTATTTTCTGAATTTGCATCACAAAGCTACCAGTTAGTAGTCATGGTCTCAAGTAAAAAGCTATTTGCAAGTCACGATTCCCGAAACATGACTACCGGAGCTTCATAAGAATTCTGTCAACTCTGCTCAAATAGCCGTGGGCTCACAAGCACACCCAGCAGTACCCAGCAGCTGACACAGCTACTGCTAAACACCCCCCCTCCCGCAGGGGAAAAGCCGGGCTCCTGAAAAGCTGGATAGTGTTACATGTGCAGACAGTGCGTGCCTGCCCGTCTCTACTTGTATCCCATTCCTGAGGTGTGAACATGAAACCACTCCTCTAACAGAAAAAAACCCCATTCTATTCTTTCGCCAAACTCTGATATAAAAAATGGAAAACAATCTAGACAAGACATTAATTTTAAATTAGAAAATCCTAGCCCATTTGGGATGGAGGAAAAACGTGGCCTTTTCAGCACCTGCTTAGTGGCACGATCCCAACCTATTAATCCCATATTTTTTACTGTACTCCAGAAAAACCGACATCCTGATGACATAAGTATCCCAGAGACCCACACTCTGTAGTATGCAGTGACCTGACAGGAAAACCTTACGCATTCAAGGCTATGCCTGCCTGCCACAGCTAATACAATATCACAGCAAATAATTTAATTACACAAAGATCAGAAAATTCAGAGAGTGACAGCTCCCATTCTCATGCGGAGTGTTTATCTGAGGCATAAAGTCAGCAACAAGAACTACATGTGCAACAAGGAGATTTGTTGCTGCAGACCTCTCTTTCTGACCATAGCACTAGTGGAGCTCAAAAACTCTGTGCTGACCTCACAAACAGTCAAGTACAGAAAACACAACAGAAACATCTCCGTTTCTTGACACAAGCAGAAAGGCAGAGAACAGCAGTTCAGCTGCTCTAAGTTGCCTTCAGTAGCAGCAGGCCAGCTGGAACACCATCCACACTTCCCTCGGGTTTGCCACACCAGGAGACTCCCTCCTGCCCCTCCTCAGATCTGCAGGACCCTCCCAACTCCTACACGCACTCAAGTGAACTCAGTGCAGCCTGGTGAGCAAGCTGTGCAGAATTTTTAAGTTACAAAACCCACATCCAAGTTTGCTAAAACCAGTGACCTACATTTAAGAGTAATTAAAGTAATACCAAAAAAGGGGGAAAAAAGGGCAGGGGGACAGGTTTGATTATTGTAGGAGGTTGATTCTTACAGGTGTTTTGCTTGAAGGTGCTAGTAAAATAGCACTTCATCAAACAGCTACTCCCCAAAATTAAGTTCTGCTGAAACCCTTCTGTCCTAGCTGCTTACTGAAATGCTGCTTCCCTTCCCCCAATCCCACAATCCTTTCTCAGCTCATGAGGGCTCTATTTGCAATGCTACACAAAAGGATTAGTTGTTTCAACATTTTTGTTTTCCTCTTTCCGAACAGCTTCAGTCATGTCTCTTTTGNTTTTTTTGGGGGGGGGGGGGAGGAAATAACCAAGCAATTTGGTTTGACATCAGTACAAAATCAAATCAGAATAGTAAAAATATGCATTAGTTTTAAATGCTGCCTTTGTAGTCCTGCATCTCTGAACCAAACAAGCATTTTCTGCACTTTAACCTCTAGACACAGCATCACAGGAAAGCATGAATCAAGTAAGCTCGAAAACAACAGGTTTTAACACCGTTACTCTTTCCTAGGTTTACCACTCCTATATTCTGTGATCTCAGATAGACCATTCAGCTTGTACTTCAGCTTCTTAACTGTAAAACAGATACAATGCATGCTAAAGCATCCTAGAATATTTTAAAAGTTTTGAAGTTGAAAGCAACTTTGAAAATATTGGCTCTAATACCAACTATTATTTTCACAGAATACAGACTGCACTGCTAAGGGAAAAAACATCCTGACTGCATAATCACATTGAGAACAGTGGCTTCTGTATACATGCTAGAGGAGTTTCAAAGGAAATGTCGTATTTTTAAAATACATGTGCAACTACCATATTTAATCAAAGCTCATCCCAAGTCTTTTGGTACCATGAGTCTTCCAAGCCTTGGCATAAAAGCCTTTGGTTTTGTACTAGGCTATAATCACTCTGCAGGAGCTGTCGGGATTTATCACATCAAAAATCCACACACTAAAAAAAATGAGTGGTTGCCCAAAGAGGGCTTGGTACTTCAGACACATGAGAATCTATTTAGTTAATAACACCCATTTGTGCACTTGGTGGCACACTGGAGTGGCTCAGTGGGATCATACTGAAGTATTGCCCATTCTCTCCAAGAGGCTTGTGTTGTGGCACTTCAAAGGTAGATTCTCAAACAACAACAGTAAGCGTTCAGGGGCAGCAAAATTAGAGAGGCTCAGGTGCTAGGAGCCCCGTCAAACCCCAAAGCCACTGTGAGGATTTACTCATAGTGCATCAATGTCTAGTTGAATATTTTGTGCACAACCTGATTCAGTACTAAGTCGAGAGCATCAAATCATGTAGTGTTCCAGGCTTGGAAGAACTGATAACTGACAACAGGGTTTTCCAATGTGAGACTGTCAGAGATACCAGCGAAAGACATCTGAGAAGTGTTCACTGACCAGGCAGTTCCCAGGGATGAGGCCACATGCAAAGGTGTTTACATGTGAGGAACCAGCATAGCTTAGTAACTCCTCTTTGTGAACATTTATCAGGACAAGGCTTTTCTCAATGACTCTCCAGTATCTGATTTGAAATCTACACCGTCCTATTTTAAAAAAGAATAAAGATATGTCCTTTAATGTGCTCTTTTAGATTTCTTTTAGATGCCAAGAAACACAGGCTCTTGAGTGATAAATTATTTTCTTGAGGAATAATTAAACCATTCTTTACTGAAAAACTTGTGTGATTTTTTCTTTAAAATAGAAAGCTCCTGTTTTACAAAAGGCTTTGGGCTCAGCAGTTTTTCAGCAGGAATTTATACATATAGAAGCACAACTCAAAACAAAACAACCCACCCAAGAGTCATAGAGAAGAGCAAGATTTCTGCCCTCTGAAACTACAAGAATTACTAAATACAACATAATTATGTGAGTTGCATGTAGAATTGCAATCCTACTAAGCACATCAATAGCAAAGACTGTCAACACACTACTGAAAATATTTCAAAACAAATTATGGTATCAGTAAATCACATTCAACTTCCATTGTCACATATACATTTGCCGTGAAGTTAGAGATCCAGAGAAAAGGAGCTTTACAAGGAAAGATATTCAACTAAGAAGGTTAAATGAAGAACACATAAATAAAGGCAATGTCCTGAAACAGCTGAAGCATAAAAAGCAGAAGACCAAACATGGCTGGTTTTAAGCACAGTTCAAAACTGTTAAAGTTTGTCTAAAGCAGCAAAAGATGGATTGATAGATTTCTGCAGGAGCAAAGGAAAAGAAATCACACGTTTTCATTGAACTGTTTCAAGCTAAGGGCATTCTGCATTTTTCTAAGCTGTCTTAGACTACAGGACTCTGTCATATTGAACCCACAGAAAATCCATGCTGTCATGTTACAATACTGGTTTTCTATCCTGTTGTGTATGTTGGCATTTACCATTAGCAAGAATTCACAGTGACATCAAACCAAGACCAGAGCTTTGTTACAAAGAAGATACATTGCTGTGAGAAACAAAAGATGTTCTGTTGAGTGCAGATCTTCCAAGACATGTATGCAAGATCATAGCATTAGAAGAGAGCAAGAAAGAGAGAAAGATACAGTCAAGCACTGGTCTTTCCTTTGGGTGGTCTCAAACAAGAGGTGATATATTAATCCCCCTGAAAATCAAGTGATATTTTTACCATTGATTTATAGAAATAGGATCTTGGTTTCTTAGAACTAATAGTATCTTTTCTGTCCAGTAAAAAAAAAAAAAAAAAAAAAAAAAAAAAAAAAAAAAAAAATCTATATAACCAATCCCTGTTATATGAAGAGCTGGTTTATAATCACTCTAGCGGTGTACACTTCATACTCTTTTACAATTCTGAAATAGTGCCAAGCCAGAAAAACCAGACTCAAGAGAATGTTATTTTTCCAGAGATACTAATTTTGATGAAAATAATACCTACTACTCTCCTGCATTAAAAGATTTCGGCTATGAAGCTTTCAGAGTCAACTTTCATTTCTTTTTATGTTAACATGCTTTTCCTTTTGAGCTAGCTATATATTTTCCTTTCTTTTAGCCATCAATTCATTGTCCCAAGGTTAAGTGACAGCCTTGGACCATCAGCAATCCATTGAAATGAAGGAGCTCCTTGCAGAATACAAATGAAATCCATAGATGGTAAACATACATCAGTCAGATGAAGTCAAATCTGGGCATACTACACATATCAATACTTTGGCAGCACTGCTGCCATGTATCTACGGTTTTGTTCAAAACATTTCTGTCAAGTTTGTTTTAAAGCTAATACCTTTTTGGCACAACATCTGCTTCTCTAGAGCACTAAGGTCAGCCAAAGAAACACTTTGCAAGGTGGCTTGAAGAAGAGTGAAGTAGGATAGCACAGCCTACTCTCTATCTTACTAGTGGAAAATTACGGGAGGGTTTGTATCCGTCTCTGAGTTTTGTGACAATTTGCAATTTTCTGCATTCTCAGATAACGGATAATGGCAAGAACAGCAGAAACAGTCCTCCAACGCCTGACTGACTTAGGAAAGCCTTTTTCAAGGCTGTGCTACTTTCCCCATGCCCCACCAGTCCTTGGAGAGGAGAAAAAAAAAAATATGGGGCGAGGCTGTGTAAGAAATAGTTTTAAAAGAACTTAAATTCAAATTTCAGTTCAAAGATTTGGATCACTGCTTATCACTCCCTCAAGTATTCTTTCATTTAAAATCCTTAAATATTTTAAAATAAGTCCACTTAGCCACTTATCTCTACTGAAAAGATGTGAGTAACTTGTTCCGCAGTCTGTGAAACAGACTGTGCTGTAAGCAAAGTGCTGTACATCCTGCTATTTATCTCAAGGCTATGCTGAGCGTCACCATCAAACAAGTTATTTGGCCCATGTTTAGTTGAATGTCATTTCCCAGTGTGGTACTGAGAGTTTACTAACAGCATTAGAGAAGCAGAGCAAAGAAGGCTTAACAGAAGCACTGTATTGTCCTAGTCCACCAGTTAATAAAATTTGAACTTTCCCCTACAATAACAATTAATGACACTACATTTTCAGTAAGATTGACAAAGCACCTCCACTCCCTAGAAGACTAGATCCAGGATGATCTTTTCTGGGTTTTGTATGCCTCTCCCCACCCATGTCTTTATTCCTGCATTTGAATGGGAGAGTGGATGGGAATGGTGAGAAAAAATATTACTAACTTCCCACTTGGCTTGGTTTCCAGCTTCAGCAATGAAAAATCACCAGCTTTTTAATGTTCATGTAAACATTAACATAGACCTATAACATGAATGAGATTTCAAGCAACGAAACACATACAAAATGCAGTTTCAGGGAAAGAAATTGAAAATTTGCATCCAAAGTGAGTCCTGGCCCTGCTAAACCAAAAAGCAGCTGGTGGAGCGATTTATGGTTATACGCCAGTTGCAGCTTGGTAATGAGCTGTGCTGGAGGATGACTCAGCTGAGCAGTGAGTTACCTGAGCTGGAAAAGAGAAAGCTGAAGTATAGATAAAGTTCTTTACCAGAAAAGGCTGGCTGGTTGACGTTTTTGTCCTTGATTGTTTGTCCCTGACAATCTGCCAATCATGACTTTTAAAGTACTCTCAAGATAAAATACTTCAGCAAAGAAAAATAGATATTGAAGGTAGTTTTCACCTAATTTAAAAAACCAAACACAAAACAAAACAAAAAAAAAAAAATCCAGGGACTTTACCAAGTTCTAAGAAAGAAAGGTAGAATGACACAAAAGAAAGCAAAGTCTTTAGAAAGGTCATTTAAATTGTTCTTAATATCTTTTATTTCCCATGGGTTTATTTTTAACCTCATTTTAAAGTGTGCTTTTGAAACCAATAACATATAACATATGATAATACTAACAGAACTTCCTCCAGTTGGTATCAGACAGCACTAGGAATGCAGCTTTACTGTTGGGTGATTTTATTCTCCCCAGCTATTCCCAAAGTGCCTGCTAATATGATTAATGGTGTACACTGAATGTGCACAGTCCCTCCTCCCTGAACTCAGCTGGCAGCCCACCATCTTCTCAAACTAATTTCCCCACTGCCATTGTACCAAGCAAATGATCCTGTGCACTTCCAGTGAGAAGTCAGAAAACTAAACTCAGAAAACAATACCTTAAGCAGCAGTTTCAATTCATTATTTCTTTACCTGCCTTGTCTAACTCAGAACATGCAGGGGTAGTGGGTGTGCAGAGGCACAACACAAAAGGCATGATACAGGCTTGAGCCCAACTGAAGCTGTTTATACAAGAGTATTCCAAGACTTGTCAGTCACTTGAAACAGATCATCTGTTAGTGAATCCACTGACATCCAGGACCAGTCAAGTTTTCGGGTGTGAATTTCAGGTAAGTGATAATTAAGCAGTGTCCTGATGAAATGTCTCAGCTATTCAACATGCTGGGCACATGGCTATCACATGAAGTTTAGTCTAGTAGTCTTATAGGCTAATTTTAAGGAAGTTCAGATCAGAAAATAGGTAAGGTCCACAAGCTTCCTTCATGACTCAGATTGCAACTACAGAAAAAAAACAAGAAGCAAGTCATAACAGCAGATTGACCTTAGCCCTGAGAAAGCTCAAGAGTGCTGAGGATACTGAAATAGAGAATTGCATGAAAATACTCCTATCTATCATGGTTTCTTGTAATAACTGCAGACAAAAGACTTCGCAAAAGTTTCAGGCTCCATGCTATGTGTCCCCAGAGGGCTGCAGGGTAAAGCACAACTTCTGAGAGGTGAAGGGCACAAGGAGGCAAGAACCTAGGGGGAAGATGTTCAGCAATCATGAAACATGCAGCCAGACCATGAAGATCCACCCCTCCTAAGCAGTGATGAATCAACACAGGATTCAAAAAGCTCTTTTGCAAAGTGGCTCATCAAATATAGGAAAACAAGCAAGAGCAGCCTTGGGAAGTCTAGGAGTGTAAGACAGACCCAGCAATGCACTGGTCTGGCACACATCTCTCAAGAGGTGCTTTATGAGGGCTGTGATCAAAAAAAGCCTCTTAAATGTACAAGTTTTTATGCTAACCTAGTGATTTGGAATCCTGAGTCACCTACTCCAAATAACAGGAATTCACAGCATTTCACTTACAGGCAACTAAACAGACATACAAATCTTGCAGGACTTCTATATTTTTCAGATATCAGTGGTATAAACATCTAAAATAATTACAAAGGAGCTGAGCTACAGCCTAATTTTCACAAGGATGTACAAAAACCCCAACTAAATACGATTTGCTTAATGTTACTTACCACCATATAATTTCATTTATGCAACACTGATTCATCACTGAATTTGTAATTTTTTTATGGAGATCAAAGGAAAAAAGAGACTGCAGTCTTATTACCAAAAGAACCATGCTTCTGTCTGAAAAGATCTATCATTAAGCACCATCCTACAGAATAAGTTATTTTTATCTTTTTGTTTTCATTGCTCCTTGCATGCAGGGTACAGAATTTACAAGATCATTTCTTGTTTGCAGTGAGCTAAAGCAGAACATGCAACACATTTAAAAATTGAAGCATGTTCTTTTTCCTTCCTTGGACATACATATACAAAACTCTGAACGGGAGAAACATGCACCCTACTGTTACCTATAGAAAGAACTGCAAAAAATTATTAATTGTTAACAAGGATAAAATTGCAAAGGCAACACCTGCTCTCAAAGAGACCCTTCAGGAGACTTACTGCTTCAGAAATCTGTGACAGGAGTAAGTTAAGATAGATAATGGCTAGTCATAGGATGTATGAAAAAGTGACTGATTATACGTTGCTCCAAACCACTGGTTTTCATTACTGACATAAATCAAGGTTAGGCAGCAGTTTAGCAAGTCTTAAAAGACAATAAAAACACCAGTAAAAGAAACTGGCAGTTAGATTTAGCAGACAATGTTGTGTCCAGAAATACCAGATGCCTTTATAAAAATAAAGTATGTTTTGCTAAGCAATGTCTGAAAAGTTTTTGCAGCCAAACAGAGCTTGATCTTTAACAGCTGAGCAACAGAAGTCCTTATTATTTAATTAAACACTCATTTTAGCTGACATTTATTTAAAAACCTAAAATGAAGTGATTTTGTTGCAAGGCAAGTAGGTGAAATGGAACAGGTTTATTCATATAAGGCTAGAAGTCATGAATGACGCAATGATTTTAGCATAAGAGAATCTGCTGCTAAACAAGGAGCTACTGTGAAACATTACATCCAGACTAGTTGATTTAATAAAATGGCCTTTTGATTTGAAATCATTTCTGCACCATACTTATGGAAGGACATTTTGCTCTTGTTTCCATTTGGAGTCACTACTACTCCCATCCATGAGGACAGTGTCCCTCCATCAGGCATTAGCACATATACCAATAATTAGATAATGGTTGAAAAAAAACCTGATTTGATTTGGCAGGTAAGCCATGGACTTTTCAATTATTCTTTTTATTTATACACTATTCCAGTCTCTATTAAAAATACTGCAACTTTCCAAGAAGTCACGTGCTCTTCATACAAACACAGAAATCATTTTGCAGATAATGTGACTAAGTAGATATTTTTGAAGCCAACATGCTTATTTCCTCAAGCACAAACACCATTACTTTTAATGCCCAAGCAAAACCTCCAACTAAGTGCCTGATTTTCCAGAAGTCCCTCATGCTGCAGCTGAACCTATCCTTCTTCTGAGCACCAGCCATCTGGCTGGTACATGAGGAAGAAACCAACCAAGGTAAGCTTGTGGAGGGCAAGTGGGTGCCTGCAAAGCACCACAGGACCCCTGACTGGAGAAAAGGTGTCCCTTGGTGAAAGGCCATGTGCCTGCAAGGGCACATTGCCAGTGGCCATGCACAGCCACTTTGGGGAATGCTCCTCCAATTTCCCACCACACAAAGAGGGAAGAGAGACCCTCAGACATTTGCCAGGCAACAAAGTCCCCTCATCCATCAGGTCTCTGCATCACCATTTTCCCACAGAGCCCCTATTGCAGAGGGGAGACACAACAGTTTTTTGGGTGCTCCATGGGGCAGCCAGGTCTGCTAAATTGCAGACATGCAAAACTGGCACAGTTTCATTTGGATACAAACCGAAGAGAAACTCTGTAGATCATCCAAAACAATACCAGATACAGACTGGTATGCATTTTGGAGTCTCCAAAGAGCATAATTTCATTAAGCATGCAAGACCTAATAAGCACAAAAAGGAAATAACCAGGCACTGTCATAACAGGAAACACACCAAAGTCCTGCCTAAATCGGAGCTGGCTGGGAAGTGAGCTATTGTCAGGAACCCTTTTCAGACACTGATATTCATGACTACCTTGAGCAGGCATGGCATAATGGCCAAAAAAACCCCAAACCAAGGAGACTGGTTTGTTTATTTTGTGGGAAGCAGATCAGAAGCAATCTAAATCTTAAACATGCATATCCTGATATATGCCACTGTTTCACTAGAGTGGACAAAAATAGTAACATTTCAAGTTAAAGGATGGTTAGAAATAAGTATAAACATACAAATGCACATCTCTCTTAGTGGACCTGACTGGGGATACACATACCTTGCTGGGACCATTGTAGCATAATTCATGCAGGGTACATAATTTTACTTCTTTTATCAAAGAAGTCTTCTGTCAAACTATTACATTGCAAATTTACTACTAAATTTGCTTCAACGTTTGTGGGAATTTTTTTTTTTTTTTACTTTTTTTTCAGTGTCTGGAGGCTGGAACAAGGGATCATTTTACTGCCAGTTGATATACTCCTCAACAATTTATGAATGGTACTGGACTTGGGTTGGTCCTACAGGTTTGTTCTTCATAGTTTTCCAAGTGGCACTGGCATTATTCATCTGCACTGAACATCCTCTGTTCCAGAAAAGCACTTTCCAAAAGGTTTCTAATCCTGCTAATGCAGTTTCAGTTCCCTGATCCCAGCCATCCTGGAAATTCATGTGTATCACAGCACACAGCTCCATCCGGCTTTGAAATGAAATTGGGCTATCTGCCCACACCAATTTGGAACTGACTTATTTCCCTTCAATGGCGTGACATGGCTGAGAGGCTAAAAAAAACTCCCAACTGCAACAAACCTGAGGCTTCCCCTAAAGGAAAGGTAGTTAAAGGCATAGGTAGCACAGCACTGACTAGATGCTTGCTATACCTCCTCTCTCATTTACCTTATAATAGCCTGTCTTGTGGCCCTTCTTTCATATTGTGACCATGTATCTTCATGCTAGAGAAATACAATCATATTTTATGTACAATCTAAGTTAAAAAATTAAACACTAAAGCACAAACATATCTGAGCAAATAAATCACAAAACTACTATTCCCAGTATGAGTCAGTGTGGATGTCGGAATTTCTAAGTAGAGACAAAGCAGCAAAAACCAGAACATGCTGCCAGAGAGCTGGTGTTGCTCCCTGGTAGTCAGCAGTGAGGACATTTTTACCATTTAGAAATCATGCCGGTTCCATTATTTGGATCTGAAAACTTACTGTGCAGACTACTGGGTATGCAGGGAAATGTAGAGGTAGATCCTTTTTTCTTTCAAGTTCCATGTGTGACATATCAAGGCTCAGTGTATCAAAGCTCCATACAGAAGGCTCATTATGTAAGTGACAACTATAATATTAAATTGAATAGAATGATAATATAATTCAAGAAATCTAATTGCTACTGTGCAGGAAATTCATTTTCTAACAATACAAAGCAAAAGCTGTCTCAATCACTAAAAAAAACCCACCCCTTATAATTTTCTTTCATTTTCAATTTTATAAAAATGGTCTTAACTCCTCCTAGACACATAAGCACTTAACTAGTCAATCAATCATCAGAATCAATCACCACACCTGCTGTCTCCATTGTTATTCCTTAAAGAAAAGCCTAAGTACAGGAAAACATGTACTGACTAGAATCCACCAGAGGCAAATTAAAAAAAGAAAACAAAACAAAAAGAGTATTCTAATTACTAAAATGTAATACCTTTTGAAAACTGTAAATGAAAATTATTCCATCAGAAGAGAAAGAAAAGTTGCAAAATTTAAAAATATAATGTATCAATTCGGTGACAAATAAAAATAATTTGAATGCAATATTTATCTGAAAATAAAAACCCAGCTCTAAATAACTCTTTATGTTCATTATTATCAAAATACCTTGCCAAGGTAACCACTATCATTATTCTTACCTTACAAATGGAAAAACTGCAAAGAGCACAGCAGTATCAGATATCTGTAAATTTGTAGAAAAGCTGGGAAAGTAAGTCATATCTCTCATCTCTAGTGCAGAGCTTTGATTTTAGATATGGCCATTGGAACAATAAAGAACAAAGATCAATTTCTAAATATTCTATAATAACATCAAGTATTGAATATAGACCTATATTCCCAAGTTTAATATTCTCACCTCTTAACAAAGAAAAATCATCTAAGACAAGGAAAGGAAGTATAGGAGTATTATGTAAATTTTCTACCAGTGTGCCCTTTCCAGATTCCAACCACAAAAGAAAAGAATCATTACAATCATTAATCAACTGTGCTCGTGTCTTCATCTGTACATTTTATATAGATATGTCACCATGGACCAGATTCATCTGAGAAATATGATGGTTAACACACAAATCCCTGACAAGACATGGTGGGTTTCTATTTATTTATGCTAATGAGGCAGAAATTTTCTATGCACATGCACCAGTAATTCTCCCAGTGCCTCTGAGAGGAGTCAGGAGCCTGCATCCCATAGCAGCATATCTCCAAACGATTTAAACAGAACTTACAAGTAGAGATGGCCTTCTATACAGGTGGAATAAAAGCTAGCACAGAAAAGAAGGCTGCACATCATCTTGGCTTTGCAGGATGTGCTTGTCAGACAATACCCAAAACAATCCTCATTTTAGAGGTCACTGTGTGATGTAACCATGTAATTCATGTTTCAATCTGCAACCTTTTACTAGCAGGATCTCTCCAGCTCTGGGAGGCAGTCCATGCCAGGGTCAGGGACTCAGTGAGCCAGCAGCAGCATCCAGGGAAGGAGTGTCCCACTCTGCAGTGAGTTGAGCCTCACAGGCTCCCACAAGGACTGTCATGCAGGCCTCCCCACAACCTCCCCAATGGCAGGGACTGATGCAGCCATTATCCAATACCATGCACAAATAAGAACAGCACTGGGCATTTTGACCTCAATGGGCTGTACAGCACCTGATCTTTATTTCATTATCAAGCAGAAGACTGTGCAGAGAAACAGCATACACAGGACATTTAAAGTCAATGGCACCTCAGTTTAAGAGTCAATTCAGATACAAAACAGGCTCTTTTATAATCTCCTAAACCTGCTTTTCTTGAAGGAAATCATTTGTATAACCACATACAAAATAATCTCTTTAAAGTGTATCATGATTTTTTCCATATCCTCACAACAAAAAACTACATTTCCCATGAAAAATCCTAAATTGCATATTACAATATCATGCATGCTTTGCTGCAAAGGGGAATCAACACAATGGTACAAGAAAGGAACAATTCTGTTGCATGAAAAAAGCAGTATCTAAATACTCCCAGAAAACATTTCTTCCACCACCATCCATTTTCTAAGAGCAAGAATTGCAAATCCTATTTGCAAATACTGCAAATTTTTTTCATTTCAGGATTTTAATACAGTGCAGTAATTCACACTTCAGAATACCTAAATTTTCATTGCATTTACCTCTTTGGGATTTACAGTAGAACAAAAAAAATTACACTGGTCTGGTGACATGACATGTTATGTGGCAAATCTTTTTAAACCAGAGTTTGGATGACTTTATTGAACTCCTTTCTACTTTGCCGTAAACATCACAGCAACAACACTGCAGGTGCTATCTGCAAATGGGTAATGTGAAGGGGTTTAATCTAATTCTTTAGAAATAACAAACTAGGTAGGCAGATCCAACACCAGACTCCATTTCCCCATGACTCTTCCATCTCTAACTGGGAGTGAGACTGAAAATGAACAGGTTATGGAAATTAACTAAAAATGAACAGGTTATGGGAATGTGTCACGTCTGCTGGAGGATGCACAAACTTAGTTGAATTTAGACAAGTTTTCTTTTCATGCCAGTGAAGGCTCTTTTTCAAAAAACCAAATCATGTCTCACTTCCTGATCCTGCTGCTGGGCAGGGTATCCTGCTACAGGGTGGAGCATTAAATTGTTCAAGAAAAACTGGCTGGCAGCCAGTGGAAATTTCAAGTACTATGGATTACGCTTCTATTCTACTATGATTCATCAGCTTCAGCAGCCACTGGTGATGGGTATATGTGGCATGGGCCACAGAATATATTTTCTACTACAGTAAAATTTGCCTACAGAATATTTTGTTCTTCCGAATGTGTTTAGTCTAGGCTTATCTAGAGGTAACAGAAGGTTCTAGCAGCCTACTGCTATTTCAATCTCTTAATCTCTTAATTTAGTAACAAATAGTGTAACACAGGAAAACAAACTGCAACTGGAAATTGAGGCTTATGAGATTCAGGCTAGATATTTGGGGGGAAATATCTCTAGCAAGAAGCCACCCTGGAGAACTTGGAGAACATATAATAGGTTAAATTGTCATCCTTGGAGGTTTTCAGAACACAGTTTAGACAAAACTACAGCAGGACCAGTGATTATTCTGCCTTGAGAGGGGTATTGGACTAAATGTTCTTTCTAGAAAACACCCTATGACTCCACAATTTCAGGTATCTTCTACCAGTGTTTCTGATTCATCTGCATCTCCAACCTGAATAAGAAAGTCATCCCTGTCTTGAACGGTGTCAAAAATCCAGACACGTCTAAACACCTGCAAGGGGCTACAAGTCACTGCAGTGTGCATCACAATGTAATATAAATATAAAATAAACAAATATATTTAAATATACTTATAAATATATTTATGTAAATACAGAAAAAAAATATAAAATCAGAGTCTCAGGTAGTAATTTGCAAGGTTTCCAAAATTTTAACCAGAATAATCAAAACAAATGAGGTGCTGAAATAAAAATGACAGGCAATGCTTTGTTCATCAGGCCTAATGGAAAAGACATGAGCTTCTACAAGCATCAGCCTGAATCTGTGAAATAATTTTCTTCAACCAACCTTGGAGTCAACCTTGTCACCTTTTGCTTCAGTTTACAAGCTGGATTCTTCTCAGCTTGCCTAACACATTCATGTATTTAAAGAGGAAAAATCACCCTCAAACTGAAGCCTTTCCTTACACATTTTTCACACTGATGAGAAAGCACAAGAACAGAAAGAGTGTCACTAGTACACAGAAGAAGGTACTGTGATATTATAATGAGGAACATAATACTAGTATAGGTTTTTATTTTTCTTTTTTATTCAAAATTTACATTATCTCCTCTTTTATTATGCATTTGCTTACTCTCCAAGGCTAAATGAGAAGATGGGGTAGAAAGCCCAACTACTGTAAATCATTTTGGATTTATGTGCATATGCAACTTCATAGTCTTTTAAACCCAGTAATCTTATAACTATGTGTCACTGAATGTGCTTTCTATTGCTGAATGGACTTTCTTTAAATGCATGAAGACAGACAAGCACTCTGCTGTTCTGACTGAAGTCAACAGGAGTTACCAATGGATTTAATTTGAAGTCGGATTAGGACTTCTGTGAAAAGCTCATATATAGAGAACCATGTACTGTAAAAATGTAATCCTTTAGGGAAAAAAGTCATTTATAAAAGCCTTCCTGTGAAGAAAAAAAAAGCACACTATAGACTTAGGTAATCATTTAACAAGCTCGACAGCTGAAAGTAAATAATTCTTGGGCAAAGTTTCTAGGATGAAAGGTTTGACCTGCGCTTGAATCTAAAAGCAGCAAGCTGATTGACCTTACGATACTGTGGTTTTATTTCAGGAGCTGCCTTCCCCCCACCCCGCAAGCCCCTCCTGCAAGCTTTCTTCGGAATTGCATGAATATTTCATGACTAACTGTGCATGCCATGGCAGACAAAGAGCTAATAGATTAGTAATTTGACCTGCTATTTATTTGAGGTGCCCCAAACATGTAAGGAGGGAGACTGATTTTCCTTTAGAACAATCATGAAACAATATGGTTGATTCTAGAAACTTTACTTTAGCTGATATAATTGGAGTGGGTGGAAGAGGCAAAGGGTACGGTAAGAATTCACATCTGGGAATGAAAGGAAATCAGTGCACAATACAGTACGACATGATAGAACAGTCCATCTTAATCACTGCAGTAAAACACTGAATTTCACTGCATTACCTGGAAATCTTATTTATAGCTCTTCTGCTTAACTTTAGCAAAGGATTAAAAAAACCCAAACCAAACAAAAAACCCACACCATAAACACTGAAAGAATGAGTTATATCACATTTATACTGCAGAACTGTAAAAGAGCTCTTCAATTGTCAATTTTTCTTTTCCAGTTTATGAATATCAGTTAAGATTGATGGGAAAATCTCTTAAAAGACATTCAACACTTGCCTGTGAAGCAATTCTTGGAAATCATGTCTAAAGATCAAATTATGATTGAGGAATTTTGCTAGTGAAAAGCATGAAGCTTTTAGACAAAGCAAAGTGTTTTGGATAACTAGCTAAACATAAAATGGATACTTCACTATTCCCTTTTTCTTCTGCCCTATGAACAACAACCACTAAAAGAGACAAGTGAAGTACTAGACTTACATGGAAGGAAAACATTTAATTATGAAGATGTTTTTATGCATTAAAAAGGTACACTAATTCATACAAGTAGAGTCTGAAGCAGAAGAGAGCATTTAACTGAGCCAAAAACTATTTTTAAAAAGTCCAAACTCAAACTGTATCACTCCACTGTGTAGCCAACATCCAAATACAAAAATTCTTTCACAAGTTCAGATGATCAGAAATTGCCAAAGAAAGTGGCTAGAAAATGCTGCACCAGAACATTTACAGACACACATGTGCATCAACCAAGATGCTACGTTGATCAAGCAATTTCTAGCTTTAGGTGCCTATTTTCTACTCAAAGTGACAGGCTCTGAGGTTATGATAGCTGCACTTCAGCCTGTTAGTCTTCTTGACTGCTGTATGCTCTGATTGTTAGTTGTAGCATTTCATTTGAGTTAGGAATGTCAGGCATTCACATTGAAAATACATGCAACTGTGGAAAAAGTGTGCATAAACACCAAAGTTCTGAATTTGGTGAATCTAATCCACTCCTACTTTCAGGGAATTTATGCAGTTTATTTTCTAGACATTGTTGAGGAGAAAAAAAAAAAAAAAAAAGGGCTATTTTGCACTTTAAAGTAATTTTCCAGAAAAAAATGGATA